>PVJL010000685.1:10000-360095 GCA_004026885.1 Lyroderma lyra
ATTAAGATAATGAACTGGGATGGCAGCACACCATCAAATGAGAGAATGTCTGGAGTTTATCACCACTAACTCACAGTGCTGGGGACTTCAGAGAAATGCATTCCTTGCAGAGATTTCTTGGGGTGGCTTTTATTTTTTTTTTTGCTCTTTATGCAAAGTCTGAGGTCAAGGCAAGGTCACAGCTATACAGTAATGGAACTTATGATCTTGCTTTCTCCAGCTAGTCCTGAAAATCTATAATTAAATTAAGACATTTAAATCACTTAAGTGTTTTAAGATTATTTTTACAATGTTGTTAGCCCCTCAAAAAGTGGCTAGCCTCTGAAAAGTAAAAATATGGTTAATTCAAACTCTGTAAAGTCACGCTCATGAAATTTCTAACTCAAGACCTGTTTGTACTGAGCAATACTAAGAATTCCATATCAAATACAGAATATGAACAGGACATATTAGATTTTGAAATAGTAAATTGCTTTTAGTTCTCAACTCAAATTTGAATATATTGAACATGAGCAGCACATAAAAAATACAATGAAAAGTTTAATAATGCACTATTAATAATTAAAGGGTCCACAGTCCAGTATGAATTCTAGTTTGTAAGTCTGTCTACTTGTGGTAGGAAAATCATTCCCAAAAACCAAACCACTAAACCGACAGGGACAGCATTTTAAAATAAAATGCATACTTCATGACATTTTAAGTGTTTCAGTATCTTATATCCTTATGTTTTTTCATTATCTGAGAAGTAATTAAAATAAATAATGAAACTGGAATCTAATGAAAAGGACACTGTTGGTGCTCTTATTGGCAATACATATTATCTCAGTTCTTATATATGAAGTCCCTGAACTGCTAATAAAAATATTTAAAACATAGATCTACAACAAATTGTGTTGCAAATCAGGTTATCATTATCTTGTATAAACCATGAAAATTGGACTCATGTGAGCAGAAGGTTAGATTAATTCTCCATTCTCATTATAAGCACAGGTGTAGCACTAACACCATGTGAAATAACCAATTAAAATGAAAAAAAAATCTGCTTTTTCATTAGCTGCCTCCGCTGCATGACCAATTAGAAAATTATTTAATATTAATATTTTGCATATACCAAAAGTAATTTTCATAGTAACTAACGTAGGTAAGAGAGCCAAAGCAGTTCTTTATCTATGGTACTGTTCCTAATCTGCAGGCTCTTCGGGAAGGAACTCTGAGAACTTTTTTTAAAGTCCTTTTAAAACCATAATATTTTATGAATGATTTATACTGTTTATCTAAAAATAGGAAGAATACTTTTTAACAGAAGAGAAGCCACAGCTCAGAGAAATTAAGTGACTTATTTGAGGTCACATGTTATCCCAAGATAACAGTTTGCTGAATGACACACAACTGGCATATGATAGCGACCACCCTCCCCCAACATCCTATTATAACAAGAGCGTGGCCACTGCTGTGCCACCCATCTACAATTCCAAAGTACATAGATATTTTTAAATGAGCTGGTTTTGACCCATTCACCACTAGCAACAACTCTCCTGTTGATTCTGGGAATAAGCATGACGGAACTTTTTGTAGATGGGGATTTGGATGACGGTGCTGCTTGTATACACGGACGAAGACCACGCGCTGCATAAGAAGAGTTCAGTGACTTGAGTTCTCTATATTCTAAAGCTTGCCTCCTTCACACTCATACATTCAGATTTCCAAAGACCAGTTCATAATAACCAACTCGGGGTTGAATCCACAACTATTAAACCCATGGAATCATGGGAAAATTACACCTCAGATTTGGAATGGGTTTTAATCGTCACCTAGCTTGGTCACTAACCTGAATCCCCTCTGATATCCCCACCAAGTAAATGGGTAGCCTCTACTGGACTATTTCTAATACATATATAGCACTTGCCACCTTACCTGAGAGTCCATTCATTCTATAGACAAGGCAACTGGTAGAAGGCTCTGCCTCCCTTGACCTACAATGCTCTCACCAGAACACCTCTTTGGGGAAATTTAAACAATTCTAACCGCCCTTTCTGTGTGCTCAGTGGCCACACTGTGTAAAGTTATTCCAGCCCTGCCCTGGCCCCCATGTAGCCAAGAAACACCTCATCACAGCCTCTTAGGTGCTATCTCTAAGGGTCCACAGGTACTAGGTGCTATTTGCCTCTTGGTGGCAATAACCACTTGTTGTTGATGACCCACATCTAGGCTACCTATAGGATATTGTAGATATGAAGGTGGGAATCCTTTCATTAAATAAAATAAAAATAACAAAACATTGAAAACCTAAGAACACCCAATCACTTTGTCTAAAGTGTTGGACCACATTAGTAGATATATTACACTACTTAGAACTTTTCACTTTTGAAAACTACAATTTGTTTCAATATAATGAGCATTATCAACTCATACAGGACACAGTAAACTCTCAGAACGTTACTGAATTATAATTCCTACACTTACATGAAACACATTTTATTATGTGGGGTCATGGTGGACATCTTTATCTAAAAATAACTAATAGCAAAATGTTTTATTTTTTAAAGACCGTTTCTTTGATCTTAAAACCAACTCAATGTTTGATTCTCTTTAGTGTATTTTATCATTATCCTAGACTATCTTATATGTACTCTCTTTGGAATTATGCTGTATACAGCAAAGCCATGTGTTTAGATGGCTTTGGGGTGAATTCAGATAGAAAAACATTTTCCTTCTGGGCAAAGTAATAAAATGACATTCTTGCTCCTCCCACTATAAGTCAAACAGAGGTCAGTTCCCTCGTCCCTGTATCTGTTTAAATAAACTGGTCCAGCTGTTTGCTTCTAAAATGCCCTTTGACCTTGTGTCTCATCCTCCCTGCTTTTGTGACAGAATGCTTTACTTTCCATTGTGGAAGATTCTAAATTATCAAGAATTTTCTCAACACTGAACCAAAAAAAGACCAAAAAATATTTTTATGTGAACTTACATGAATATGGTCCTTCTCTAAAACACTGTCATTTCAAGAAGCATCAGTAAAATACTTATTTTAAACTCATATATGTGTTCAAATAGATATCTACATTTACATATGAATACATAAATATATATTAGAGCTTGAACGTAAGAAGAAACAGTGTTTGGGGAGGGAAATAAAAAAGAGAATGACAAAATTCCAATTTGAATATACAATAACAAATACATTCTCCAACAACCACAAAATAGTTAAGATAAAATATATCCATGAAATACACACAATTTTTAGAATTTTCCCATAATGATAAGGTCACTTTAAAAAGTCTGTAAGTTTAAAAAAAAAAAAAGTCTGTAAGTTTAAAGACATAAATGACAACTTTTGCAAATTTATAATTGACGTCCAAACATTATAACCCTCAGTTGTCTAATTTCAGGACGACATGACAATGGGAAAGTTTTTCTTACTTATTTAAAGAGTTCCACACCTTGGTTTAATAGAATATAACTCAAATTTGCCATCAACTGGGCATTTAAAAAGGTAAAGCTTTTGGTTAAGCACACTTTCAGGTTGGGAAACAGCCTGTTTGCCTTTCCACATTACAGTCCAAACATCAAGGACACCTCTCTCTATATATTCCCATTTTGATTTGAAAAATACAATCTTTTGTCAAGTACTTTTTAAGAACTGGGTACCCTGTAGGTGGTAGAAGATTGAATTAGATAAAGAATTCTTATATTTCCCCTTTTTACAGAATCATAGATTAGGATTTCTTCTTGTGGCCAAACTATCTCCTTTTTCAAAAAAAAAATTTTTTTTTACAAAGGAAGATTATGTAATTGGCTTTATAGCTTTATTCCATGTCAAAATAAACAGATGTATTTCTCTTAGTTATTTGTTTAGGACAGAAGTCCTAATAACGAGGAGTAGAAGATTAATAGGGAAGCAAAGTCTTCAAAAATCTGAGACATGAGATCATCTCAAAATTGAATTTTATTCTTTGCATTTTTAAATAGGAATCAGACAAAAAGGGTGGAATACGAATTCTGAGATAAGCTAAAAAGAAATTCAGAAAGTTTTGCTTTGTTCTTTCTTTTCTTTGCCGCCTAGACTTTTTCTTTTATAATTAGATTTTTTAATTGTTTTCATTCTACTAATTCCACCTATCTTATTTTATTCTCAGCCTTTGAATACCTGAATAGTTTTCTGAGCAAGATCTGGTAGAACAGCTTTCTAAAGTTGACCTTTGTCCTTTAGTTTATCCTCTACTCCTTGCCCTGGTTCCTTCTCACAAAACTGGATTGCTAAGTTTAGTTTCCTCTTTGTGGGAACCAGGAGAGGTGGAGAGAATATATTGGGCATCCATCTGAACCTAAACACAAGGTGCGTTTTTCCAAGTTCTGCAGGCAACTTTTTCCACAGAGCTTTGCCTTTTTCCTGTACTCTTATGCCCTTTGTCTGCCCTATATGGTTCTCTGTAATACGAACAAAATGAAGAGGAAAACGTGCTCACTTGCAAAAATGGCATTTTCACCTTTACTCAATTAATTTTATTCCTCAGTGTTTACCACCCAACTTATTCACTGATGATTGGGGGGAGCCCATGTTTTATGCGTGCATGTAACAGCCAACTCAGTGAACCACATAAAATCAAAATACGGTTGTTTCTAAACAATGGCCTGACTGTCAGTCATCCCCATACTGCTTCTTGCTAACTGGGCATAAGTGAGTAGACAGCAGGAAGTTAGGCACCGATTTAAGTATGGAGAAATACCATTTTCCAATACCCTCCTATGCCTAAGAAGCTAAAATGATCAACTTAATGTTAAAGAAAAGATTTCATTAAATAGCAGGATGTGTTAGTAAAGGTACCTTTTATAACTCTACTATCCACTAAAGAAAGTATTATCTATGCTTATCTTTAATATTTAGGTATGGTTAGGAATACCTACACACATTCTTCAATAATAATAAAAATTAATACAATGCATTGGTAAGTGTAAGTATTGCTGATTTCTATACACACTACTCTTTAGATAATTAAACAACATGCAAATATAATGGTATTTATATGGGTATATAATTCATTTAGGTAATTTCTATAAATATTTTTATAGAATTAAGCCTTCTAAAAAAATCCCCAAATATAAAATTTCACATTGGAAAGTAGCTGCTAAATTCCAGAATTTTGTCCTTTTCCTATTCCAAGAATTTCCCTTGACATAGCATTCCTTTCAATTTTATCACAGTCATTTAAATAAAACTATATATGCTACTTTTTTTTTTAAGTCAGCATTTCCTAATAACTTCAAGGCCTGTTTTATAAACAAACCCTTCAGGGAAAGATTTCTAGCTATCTTCCAAATAACTCTTTGTTCTTTAAAACAAGAAATTAACTGCAAAATCTTTTGTTGGAATTCTTCATTTGATATTTACATTTATTTATTGGGTTTAATGATCCACAACTGGCAGTCTTCAGGGTCCAAGCCTTCTACTCTCCCTTTCTCTATGAAATAAAATTTCATAAAACATGATTTTAAGATGTTCAGGGAAGTTGACTTACTCTCAAGTCAAACCTTATGAAATCATACTTTTGGCACTTCTCCCTAGTTTCTCAACCTCGTCCAGGATTGGACAGTCCAGGACTGCAATACATCATCTGACGGTGGACGAGGGTGGAGGAGGCGAGTGGACAGGAGGAAAGAAGCAAGCACGGTTCTGTGCTCCATCCTCTCTAGAAACTTAATATTGGAATTTGCTCAAATCACAGTAAGCCCATCAATTATCAGCCTGAGGAGACTCCCCTTTTCTTTCAGTGACCGGTATATTTGTCAAATGATTCCAGAAAGAACTTAAATTGTCTAAGACAATTGAGGAAGGTAATCACATATAAAATTTTCTTCAAAGGAACTAGTAAAAAAAAAAAAATCATTACTTAGTTGAAAATTTTAATGCAAAGTAATAACAAAACCTATGTATTATTTTGGACTTTGGATGTTAAAATGACTAAATATTTCACTACTTGGTTATACATAACAAAGTTTTCCTCGAAAGCAAATTGTAAAATGATTTTTTTATTCCAAAAAAAATATAAATTTGCTAAATATTTTAATCTGACCTGAATTCAAAGCAAAAGTGGCTCCCTCAGTAGGAGTCCCTATTTCTTTTATTACTACCTGCTACCTTGCAGATCATTAAAGCACTAGGCTCCAAACTCAGTGGAATAGATTGTGGGGCTATCCCACCAGACCTAGCATAACAAATACCCAAAAGTTAAAAATATCTAAAGTATCCATTGACATAAAGCATAGGTAACAAAATGACATTTATAAAATATTTACTTAAACCTGATTTAAATTTACTTAAACTTGTCAAATTTGAGTTTGTATACCATATAAATATGAGAAAAATATTGTTTTGCTTAAGGTATATGGAATTAAAAATACTAGCATAATGAATAAGGAACAGAGCAATCTAGGACAATATAGCAAAAACCCTTGCAGCAATGAAAAAGTTAAAATAGGTATAGTAATATCTTCAAAGAATAAATGTCTCTCTTTAGTTTAAACTGGACCATTTTTAATACAAATTCTAATTTTCTCATATTCACAAAAAGTCAATAAAATTTCATCTACACATCCTCTAAACATTCCAGAAAAATATAATTTTAATTTTCTGCCCATCTCCATTATAAATAGAATGACCAGATGATTTATCCTCTAAACTGGAGCCTTTTGAGGGTAAAGGGACACTATTAATAATTATGCTGGACAACAGGCACAAACCATGAATGTCCCAGTCATAACCTAATGATCAAATACATACTTTTTCCCAAATAAAATTTCCCCTGAATAATTGTATTTGGAACACTCCTATGGTTAAATAGTGACCAGCCCACACATGCATATGGTGTTAGGGAGTCCCAGCACCCTCTTGGAGTACCTCTAATCTTTCTCTAGGATCACTCCTTTATTTGCCGTGGTCTTCAAGCCTTGATCAACAAAAAGCTGCCCAGGCCTAGAGTCTCCACTCATGCCAAGGGAGGATATCTCAACATTTAGCTTGATTTCTACTGTCACCTGCCAGAGTAGGCTACAGAATGACACAAGGAAGATGGCTTGACTTGAATGGAGGTCTATCTCTATTCCTGAGAGTGTTCACTGTAACTTCTGTTCAATTAGTAAAGCTGGAAACCTCAGTTCCACATAATGTATATCAAAATGTGACTTGTCATCCCTAAAATACAAATGGAACCACTTATACTAAAAGGAAAAATCTCTTAACTGAGGTATTTGACAAATTTTTTCAAATGACGACACTAAAACTAACAAAAGGACCTCTTCTTGGAAATTGTTGAATCATTGAAAAATGCTTATGGGCATCTAAGTTACATCGGAGAAAGTTTGGAGAGTGTGCATTTCACCTCTGAGTTGCTGATCTTTTCCTTAAACAACATCACCCATAATTATCACTGCGAAACACTGGCCAATGGCAGGGTAAGTCAGAGCCGTATCTAGTGAGAAGACTGTGCGAGCTAAGAAGGAAACTGCCACACGTACTGGCTCTGAGATCATAGTATTTAGGTGCTGGAATTGTGAAGATCAAGAATGTTAATGGTTATGAAAAGTGCTTTGCAAATTGTAAAACCTGAGATGGGGGTTTGCTGGGATACTCTCATTATGATCCTCAAAAATACCTAATAGTACAAAAAACTTGTACACAAATGCTTACAGCAGTAACAGGAGGAAATAACTCAAAATGTCCACCAACTAATGAATGGATAAACAGAATGTGGCCTCGCCATGCCATGGAACATTGTTTAGCCATAAAGAGGGATGAAGTACTGATGGCATGTCACCACGGGGATGACGTTTGAGTACATTTTTCTCATGGCAAAGAAGCCCGTCACAAGACCACATATTATGACATGTATGTGCAATGTCCAGAAAAGGCAAAGCTAAGGAGACAGAAGTAGATTAGTGGTTTGCCAGGAGCTGGTAGGATGGAGGATGGAAATGTGGGGTGGGGTGACATTAACAGTTAAGGGGTACAGACAGTAGAGTATACTGATAATCGAATTATAATGTTGTATGCCTGAAATTTATATAATGTTATTAACCTATGTTACTTCAATTAAGATTTTTAAAAATAAAATAAGGGTACAGGGTTTCTTTTGGAGGTGATAGAAATGTTCTAAAATTGACTGTGGGGATAGCTTCACATATCTGTGAATATACTAAAAACCATTAAATTGTACACTTTTAATGGGTAAATTGCATGGTATGTGAATTATATCTCAATAAAGCAGTTAAAAAGAAATGCATAATGGTGGGATCGAAGAGGCACCTGGACCAGGGATCAGCCCCATCCTGACCTCTAATTAGCAGGGTAACATTGTAAGGTATGCACCTCATCTGTCAAATGAGGCATAAAATCCCACCCGGGTCTCCAACTCTGTTGTTCCCTAGCACAGAGTTGTTAAAATTTTAATTCGGGCTCCTTTTTGACAAATTTCGAAATCTCATAATCCTTTCTTATTTGCAATTTCAAAAGAAATAGCATAACTAAAACCCAAAGTCAATTCCCAGTCAGCTTTTTCATAGTCCATTCACTCAGAACGATTCTGATGTGCCTTTTCTGGCCGCCCACTGCCTCTCGCCCCCACTTGGCCCTAAGGATGGGAACCCCTCCTGTAACCTGTCGTAAGCTCCTTTCTGTAAACAGTGCTGCCAGGTGACCAGCCGTGGGCACCACGATCTGCCGTCTTTGGATATGTATGATTCTCTGCATTCGCTTTTAAGCATCCGCTACGCCCCGCCCTTTCCAAGTACATATGAACTCTGACCCAAACTAGAGATCAAATAAAGTCACCATAGCAGATGTTCTAGGGATCTAGGCCAACAAAACCCTTCAACCAGACAACTACCCTCAAAATTACTGGTTTATATTTAAATCAGCATTGTGTGTGTGTGTGTGTGTGTGTGTGTGTGTGTGTGTACATATATATACACACATATAACTTTTTTTAAATCATGGTACATTTAACTTCTATCCCTGGGCAATATACCATCCTTAGAAAACACTGAGTTTATCAATATTCAGCCAGATCTCTTCGATGACAGGAAATTCACTTTCGAGCTAGTTACTTTTAGAACCCAAGGCCAATAATCCCCATGGGCCTGAGGGAGTTAATGTATTTGAAAAAGGAAATATTTTTTCCCTTCTTCAGTGATGGATCTAATCTCGTGAGACATTAGAGGGCCTTTAGTCACATTTGTGAAGAGGGTTAAAAGGAAAAGGGAGCTCTCAGGATGGGACCCGATGAAGGTGTTTTGTTTATTTGTTATTGTTCAGGTGTCAAGAGAGCAATAGAGTTCACTATTTCCCATAGTAAGGGGTCCATCTTCAAAGCCCCATAAGAATGGAAATAAAATAAAGAGGAAAATGTCAACAACTCCGAGGGCCCTGAACAGGAGAGCCCTGTACTTGCCAACGTTATAGCATCCATGCTGTTGGAGGTTGTTACTACTTTTTTTAATGTTCTCTTTCCCTTTAAAAATTGAAAAAGGAGCAGAAGGAAACACTAAGCATTTACACAAAGCTCTAGGCATTCACACATCGGAGCGACATCGCAAGCCAGGATCCAAGACAACGCTCACCCTCAGAAACACTCCTTCCCCTGTGCCCCTGGCTCCACTCCATTTTTGAGAAAATTGTTTTATTCAACAAAGAGGCAACATTTGCCCCACTTTTTCATGTTTCAGGCTGACTTTTTAACCACTCAGAAATGCTGTTTGTTTTATGGAGGCGCAGCCTGAAGCAAGATGATGATGTAAGTGAGAGGCGCGAGGGGCTCTCTGTGGGCACAGCTTGCTGCTTCAGTGCTCAATGGTTAATCACCCAACACCAGCCTCAGCAACTGTTGACACAAAATAGGTGGAGATCAGGTCTGTGCAAGCAGAAAATACCAGAAAGGCAAACTATATGTAAACACACTTAAGACAGATTTGACAAGAATAGACCTAAACCTGTCTTGCTAGGAAACTCCTAGTGTCTGAAGCTTCCATGTCCCTCTCAGCAGAGGTTGTTTCCCCTTACAAAGTTTCCTTTCAGAAGAAAACGAGTAACATTTAAAAGACTAAAATACGTTTACAGAACACGGCTGAGACATGTGTCCCCTTGATTCACATAGGGTGAGTTTCAAATCTGCTCCTACATGCAGGATTTATGTAATATAATACAGTTCTTCCATGTTGGAGTCTAGCCAAATGAGAGAGAGAGAGAAGGGGAAAAAGAGCCCAACATGTGCATACAACCACAATTCAAAAAGTTATTTCTCCTGACCTATAAAACTCATGCAAAGAAGCAAATGGATAATGTTTAAACAGTCTTTTAATCTTATCTAACTGACACCTGACAGCCCATTACTTGTAGATTATTAATGCACCCACTAAAAAGTTTGTCATGTACAAAATTACTAGAGAAAAAGATTGAACGCCCGAGGAAAAAACAAATTTTTGCTGTACAATAACTTCAGAAATTTCAAGCCTATTAACTGTCATACCCTTCCTAGGCTCACAGCACACTGCTAAAAACAACTGATTTATCTTTATTATGAATCCTAAAATGACAGCATACATGTTTTTCGTGTCTTGCGATAATGTTTAATTTCATCTAGTTTTTATTTTTACAGTGCTTGATTTGCTTATTTAAGATAAGGAAAATAACAACTTTTAAATTAATTTTCCTATTTGTCTCGCTATCAAAGGATCTGCTCTTTTTTCCACTCCCAGTGTAAAGCTGGAATCCGAGTCGGTTTGAGAACGTCCACCTGGCTTCCCTTTGGCTCACATTATTACAGTGTAGACAGAACATTCCAGCTAGGAGAGGCTTAGTCCCACGAATTACTCCTACCTGTCCACCGGTGGCAGAAGGTGCTGTTGCCCACGGAGGTGACGTCCCCTGATCAAGGACACACATCTACCTGGTGAGCAGTGGGGATGACAGGTGACCTGTTTCCACTCGAAGGGTTCCTCCCACTACAGATTCCTCCCGTGACTCGCCCCGTGTAAACGCTGTGTGGTGCGGCTTGCGGGGCATTTGCTCCTCAGCGCCCCCGGGCCGTCGGGCCCTCCCCGTCCACCCCCTCCCTGCCAGGGTCCTGCTCTGCCAGGTCGCGGGACGGGGGGCGTTCCTCCCCCTTCCCTGACGACAGCACACCTGGCCCCACGAGGACTTGCAACAAGCATTGCCGATCTGCACGCCGAGCCCCGCCAGCCGCCGAGCCCCTGGCTTCCCTGCCTGGACACGGGATGGCGGGCACTCAGAAACGCTGGGTCCAGGGTGGGTAAACCGGTCTCCCGACACCGGCAACCCTAGGCCTCAGGAGTACCCCGACCCCAAGCGGCCCGGAAGGACTCGCTCGGGGGGTACTGACTCTCACCTTCAGGCACCTCCCACTCTTGTCTTGTCCTGAAAAGCACGCCGCGGCCCACGCCGGCCGGAGGACCCCCAGATGCCCGGCCCTCAGCCGGCACTGCGGGCCCCGCGGGAGGCGGCGCGGGGCTTTCCCACCGGCGCAGCGGCCCGCACCTGCCCCTTTCCCACCTGTCCAGTACCTGAGCGGGGGAAGGAGAGCTCTGAGTAAACACGGGAGGAGGAACTTCCAACCGAGTACATCTCACAGACTGCGGGGTCGTTTTCAAAGGGGAGTGTCTGTTGTAAACGTCTGAAACCCGCCGACGACAGCAGTGTCTCTGTCGAGCTCCTCAGACTCTGACATGACACCACCTGAAGGTTCCTAAATTCGCAGCCCCTTTCCCTGCCAGCTATTTGCTCGGCTTCCCTAATAACACCCTGCCCGCCTGGCAGCTCGCCAGCTCTGTCCCAGGCAATGTGCAAGCTAAACAGTTTTTGACTGATTTCAATATTTTCTTATGAGCAACTAGACAGTATTTTATCTGGTGAGTATTCCTGATTGCTATAATCTAAGCCCAGAGTAAGCGCCCGTAAAGGTAATATTATTGGAATTGACACTCAAGGTGAAAAGCATAGCAATTAACTGTAGCTTGGAGAACAACAACCCAGTCTAAAAATCTTCTGGAGAGTTTTTCTATTTATATCTCCTTCTTCTTTTAAAAACACTGCACCTGTTACTCCATTGATCCACTCGGAAGTCTGCCTTACATGTAGGTTACACTGAAATTCTCAAGAGAAAAAAATTGAACCACCTGCTTAAGAAAATCACCTTTTGTGTGGGAGGTTCTTCCATCCCTAAGTGATTCCTGGGCAAGGAAATCACCCCACACCTTGCCTGCACTTTCATTCCGTACTTGAATAACAAACAAATGACCCAGTGCTGCTTGCGTGGTGCTCTGCTTTTTTACATCTGTTTTTCTTGTTTTTGTGTCATGCCTCTGTTTAGCTTTATTGACAAAACAATCTGTGCCTAATGTTTAAACAACATCTGTAAAAGGTATTATTAAATTATGTTGGGAGAAAAAGCAGAGCAATTCTATGGAACCTTATGACCCCCTATTGATTTTTAGATCACAGAAGTTGAAAGGATAATTTGTGAATGTTTTAACATTTACATCTACATTGGTACCTATATTTATAGGATCTTTGATTACTTATAAAAGTATTTGCTACAGTATTACCATAACTCAGAAAGAAACCTGACCTTTAACAGTTGAATCTGTTTATTATAATATGGGAGATCCTGTTTTTAAAAAGTAAGTTTACGTTTTTACCTCCCCGTGGCATAAATCTCTAAGGATAATACACATTTTCCCCCACTAGTAATAAAAGTCACGATGCCTGAATGCTTTGCAGTTTTGAAGGCAATAAATGAAGTAACTAGGAAAATCTGGTGTGTGCACTAAATCTGAGGACTGTAGAGCTGCAATAGTTCTGTGAAGTGTCACCTCTAATGTTAGGATGCTCCCTAGAATTTTATGCACCCTATTGATAGAGAGTGACTTTTCTTTATATATATATACACACACATATATATACACATATATACATATGTATATATATGTGTGTGTATATATATACACACATATATATACACATATATACATATGTATATATATGTGTGTGTGTATATATATACACACATATATATACACATATATATACACATATATATACACATATATATACATATATATATTTAGTATTTTGCATACACTATATATTTTGCACCTAAATTCCATATTGCCTTTTCAGAGCATAAAGGAATAATGTTTCCATGAGAAGTAGCAAACGAAGACACTGTAAAATCCATTCAGTGTACACCCCAGGCTAGAACTCTCTGCTGAGGCATCCAGCAAGTAAGATACTGTCCAAGCACAGTTTTCATCACATGGAATTCCCAGGTCCACAGCACTGCTGTGAAAACACATAAGGGATTTTCTAGTTGACCATTCTACATTCACGTTTCAATATAAAAAATGAATTTGGTGTATTCAGGAGAAAAAAAAGAACCGAGTACTGACGTGTGTGTGTGTGTGTGTGTGTGTGTGTGTGTTTTCTTTAAAGTTCTACCTAAATATTTAAAGACCTAAACAACATCCAATCTCCAAATTTAAGAAGCTTCCACTTAAATGACTAAAATATTCAACATATTAGTAATGTTTTCACTGCTGATATAACAGGAGTATCTGTCAAGACCACAACAACAATGAAAAACAAAACAAAACCCCAAATGCTATTATTCATCATTTTTGGATCAAACCATAATTGGGAGTGAGGGAGCAAAGAAAGAAGGATATATAAATTTATAGCACATGTCATATTTCAAAAATTATTATGCTTCAAGTCTAAGCCCACCACAGCATGTTAGAATGAAATATTTAGGCAATTAGTTATGGAAGTTGATTTTTAAAAACCACGCAGTTACCTCAAGTACTTAGATAACTGAGATAAAAATATTTTACCCAAATTATTTGCATAATTGTCTCAATTCTTAAAAAAATGTATTGGCAGAGACTTGTCCTATGATGTCTCATCTAATAAATTTCACATTCCATCCCAGGACCCAACTCCTATAAATACTAATACCAGCCATTTTCAGATTCCTGCTCTCTGTTTTCATTCTGGCAGATAAACCAAATAATTTTCTCTTAATTAATCAAATCTGTCATGTTGCCTTAAATTTAGATTGTTGTTTAAATTCTCCCTGTTGTCTCTTCTTCCCCCAAATCCCGTATGCTTTGTCCGTAGTTGGCCAAGGCAGGTAGTATATATAAGTTATGTCAATTAAATAAATGTAAAATTAGTTCAGCAATGGAATGAAAGAACTATTAGAACACACCAAACTTTCGTCATCTCATTTTTCAGTCAAAACCTAACTTAAAACTGCATCAGCCAGGGTTTCTATGACAAGCTAACAACTAGATATGAGTTTATATTTTTCACTTTCCGATTGTGTGTGTTTCCCTACATTATGTTCCTGCCAATAATTTTGACTGATCTACACCCAAGCTGCCCTTCAGCATTTTATTAACTCTCTTCAACAGTGACTCATAGTTCGTACAAAATGTACATGTGTGTTAACAAGTTTTAAGAATTCTGAGAAGAAAGACACATTTTCAAATGTTGTGGCTAAATGAAGTGTAAAGGAAATGCTAAAATACTAAGGAAATATTTTTAAAAATTATTATTTCCCGAAGGAAGTAACTTGGGCTTGATGCTCAATACAGGAAAAATGTTTCCAAGCTCTCGAAAAAGCTTCGTGTAATTTTTATTATGATAAAGTATATTGAAAACCACTTAGTGCCTATGCTAGTTTGTAGTCTTCAAGTTATGCCACAGTGTAAGATTCTCTGACATCTTTAACGTGGATACAGTACCATCTGGGTTTTCTCATTTTTGCATCACATTTCCTACTCAAAGCCTAAAGAAAAAGAAATCTATTCTCAGCTCCTTAGGAGGAGAAGGTTTGGATGAAAATGAATAAACTGTTAAAAACTCAAATCAAACATGAAAATGTCATTATTCATCAAACTTGAGAGAAATAATGTCTCTTACAACTTTTAGTTACCTGAGGGAAATTCTCCACCACAGAGTTGTTAGAGTGGAAACAGTTGCCAAGTTGGAAGCAATGAAGTGCAAGCAGAAGTCATTTCTAACTCCTTATGGAAGAAGAGCGACATGCACATATACTGTGCCACTGGAGGACAGAACTGTGCTCACGTCCCACATAACTAGGTAAAAATGATTTTTAAGTTATGTAACTGTGCAGAATTGAACATCAGTATGGAGTTTGGGGCAAGCTTGTCCAACCTGTGACCCAGGGCAGTTTTGAATGCAGCCCAACACAAATGTGTAAATGTTCTTAAAACATTATGAAAATTATGCATGGAACTTTTTATTTATTTAGCTCATCAACTGTTGTTAGTGTTAGAGTGTTTTGTGTGTGGCCCAAAACAATTCTTCTTCTTCCCATGTGGCCCAGGGAAGCCCAAAGGTTTGACACCCCTGGTTTAGGGTAAAGTCTTTTTCCCACTCTAATTGCAACACTGGGAAGTCACATTGTGATCACTGCCTGTGTTCAGCATCTAGGAAAATAACAATTGCACATGGCTTGGTGTCACAGGATGCCTGCCTGCCCTTGCACAGAAAATATCCTGTAAGATTATCCACCTGTAGAAAGCAACTTGTATTGGAATTCGTTCTCTGGTAACGATGTGTGTTTATGGATAAAGTTTGCTAGCAACACTGAAGAGGGAGAGAGATGGCATGTGTGATAGATCACCTGAATGGCAACACTTTGCCTTCTGTAATTAGAGCTCACCCTGCCACTCCTTGGCCCTCAAATAGGAACATTTCCCAAGGAAACATGACACTTACGTAGCCTCCATTGTATTAAAATTGCGTCACCATCCATTTAACTTTGAAACTACACAAGAATTTAGGTGTGCATGCAAAATGGATGGTCTATTCTAGCATGACATCCAGAACAATTTGAAAGACTTAAAATCAAATGTATCAACAGTCTTGAATATTCAGATACAATAGCCGGTAAAAACAGGCAAATAACAAATCTCAGCAGAGACACAAGTCCCAGTAACACATTTAGGTGTAGCGAGTTCTTCTGTTGGCTCCCTATCCACTTGACTAAAAAGGCTGCAAAAATTGATCTCTCAAGGCTGCAGTAAGGTCATAGGAATTGATAACCCTTACAAGCAATGTCTATGTGAGTCTGTCTGTGTCTTGAAGATAGTGCACTTTGTAAATGAATCCTCCAAAGGCAAATATATTGTAAGTAGCTTGTTATCTCTAAAATACTAAATTGAAGAATACATGGGATTACATTGACAGAAATTACATTTTCTGTAATGGAGTTTAATATATCTGAAATCTCTCCCAAAGGCTCCCAGCCTCTCTAACAGAGAAGGGTCTGTTAATGTAGGTGCAATGGACATCAAGAACAAATTTATTCACCAAAATGGATTAGGCCATGTAATCAGAGATTCTGTAATATTAATCTTTGACACTTATTGAACAGAAAGAAATACTTCTGTCTGCAAACGGGCATTCCCAGTTCTCTACATTTCCAACCAGGCTTTGGAGTCTTTTCTGGATTTTACTTCAAAGAGGATAAGGTTTCCTCATCATAAACACTAATAAAAAATATTAGGACAATTAATTAGATACACTTAGTTTTAGAGGATATTGGGTTGTGATACCCTTCAAATATGACACGAGCTCTGGGCGATTATACGAACCCAGCTTTCAGCACACTCACAAAGGGTAATAAATCACACTTTCTCAAAGCCTCCTTGCCACACCCCCATACACTGAGTCAGAATTTTGTTGGCTGGTACTTGGTACGTAATCTCAGCTTCCCCCCAAATCAGGAATGTACATATTTATTTACAAACAGTTTGCACAGTCCAGAGATGTATCAGGTTTTAAATAGCTTCAAAATATAAACACAAGTAATTTTTCCTTTTCCAGAGCTGGGAGATAAGAGAGAAAGGTGACGATCTTTAAATGTGTAGCCCTAACAAAATCTCACTAAATTTAGTTATTCAGTGAATTTAAATCCTGACTGATAGTGATGGTGGATTTTCTTGTTTCATAGAAAATAGGATGATACCACTCTGTCTATCAATAAAAGCCACAGAGAGAGAGAGAGAGAGAGAGAGAGAGACTTACAGAGCCATCGTGAACGTGAATTAAACACTGACATATACTAAGCCAAAAATGTGTCAGTTAAGAAAGGAGCTAGAAACCAATACATCGTTTTCTTTTCCATACTAGCAAGTGCTCTCACCTATCGGTCCATAGTTTGTTTTCACCTTTGGCTCAACAAGCCACCAGGGGAAAGAGCAATGATTAGGTGTGTCGTCTTCATGCAAAACATAAGCTTCAGGTTGCCGGGGCGGGGGGGAGGCAGGGGGAAGCAGATTGTGTACAAATACAACGCCAGATCACTCACCAATTGTTCACTTGAAGGATGGTAAGTCCCGTGTCTTGTGCCAACTGCTTTTTCTGTTCTTCAGAAGGGTAAGGGTGCTAAAAGAGAACAAAAAAGATAGGTGTATGCACATAAACTTTGGACAGAAAAGGTGGTGCTTATTACATGTCAGGTGCAACAGCAGTGGGGCTAGGGAGTCTATAATAAATAAACAAGCTTTGTAAAAAAAATGTATACATCAGGCAATATTTAGGCTATTTGGTCAATAGCCTAAGTGCCTAGTGAAGTCTATAATTAAAGGTAAAAATGCTGAGGTGTGTCACTCTTATTAATGGAATACTACATCATCTAATTAATGGTAGTAAAAGACAAGCCAATTACAAAGATTAGTCAAGTGTATAAATACCTACTTAGGATACTTGCAGAACCTTGATACTGAGTTTATACTTTAACCGGTTTATTTGTTGCAAACACAGAATGCTTAGTATGATCTTCACTGTACATAGGATTAATAAAGACAAGCCCTTTGACTATTTTGTACCACTTTGTGCACCACTTTGATGTAATATTCTTATTAGAACCATGGACTTCTGACGTTGAACCATTTGGACCAAAATTTTCAGCTGAGATCCCCAGTAGTTAAACACTTTATTGGCACAATATTCTTCCTGCAAACAGCACATTGCTGGATGCAAATATCGTATTAAAGTGGGTGCATTTTAAAAACCACTCTTCATTTAGCTCTTCTGAGATACACAAACAAACACAATTCAACCAGTTTGTTTCCAATGTCAACACATGCTGAATGTCAACACATGCTGAGATTCCGAACATAGGCCAATATAAGGTCAAAGCCCAGCATATTTTGCATGCTATGAACAAGCCCTGCTATGTTCCTCATAAAATGGGATAAAAAAGTATTATAGGATTACATAATAAAATGAAATCCATACCTTCTTGTAAGGATGTTTGGAATTCTACTGAAATTAGTTTTGGTAGAAACACTTTTCGTTCAATTATCAACTGTATCTAAATCTGAAATGCACATTTCTAAAGCCTGGGGGAAGAACCATGAACATGGTTTTCCACCTATAGAGACACTGGCTGGTTTCCCAATAAATTCTCCCAAAGCAAAAAATATTCTGATAGTCAACTATCTATTCTCTTAGGAGTGACAAAGGGCACCCCTAACTCTCAATTTAACTGCCTATGCCATTGAAAACGAAATTCTGGTCTATTGAATGTTAATTAACATAGCTTTTAATCTCATTAATAATACCTGATTGGATGCTAAGAAGGCTCATTAATGACCACTTTAATGCTCTTATATGTAAGTTTAAATATGTTCTATTTCTACACACATGGGATTCGTTTGTGGAGAGCAGAGATGTAGCGATTTTTCCAATAAGCATTGTCTTTGACTGTCACTTAATCAATAAATACACAATTAGAATAAGGCTTTGCTTTCATGGAATATAGTGCCTTTCTCTAAAGAGGTCCAAGTATATTACAGGCAGGATGGTAATTAATCCCTGTTATATCCCTGTGAGGGCCATAAATGGAATCTACTGTCCCTCCTATTTTACAGGTGAGGAAACTGACCAGGGCTGGGGCGGGGGTCACGCATGGTCAGCAGCCACACGACTCAGTGATAGCTCCTGTTTCCCTTCCAGTGTCCAATCCTCACCATGAAGGAGGGATGCACAAACGCCCTTCATGATCTCTGCTCATGGGCCCTGCTCAGAAACCTCCAGACTGTTGACCGTGGCTTGCAAGGCCCCCCCCACTGTCCAGTCCTGCCCACCTCTCAAATGCTGGGGCCTTCTCCTCACCCCCACCCCACCCTTTTGCCCAGCCACATAGTCCTTTCCATTCTTCCAACACGTCAAGCTTGTCCCTACCATTCAGGCTCTGACTCCAATGCCACTTTCACATCTCAGCTCACATGCCAAGCCTTACCCACTCCTCTCCACCAGCCCACCGTCTCCCATCCACCTCTTCTTGTTTCCCTAACAGCAAGCATCGCTCTTGGAAACACTTGTCCTGATCACTTGTTTTCATGTTGATGTGTCTCTTCCCACTCATGTAACAACTCCAAAGCCCATGCTTTTTTCATTCACTAACCTCAAATCCCAGACTAGCAAGACAGAAAAATCAGGAAACATTTTTGGAATAAAGGAGTGGCTCTGACTTGCCATAATACACAGATAACTCGCTGCTCAGATATAACATCAAAATGGATAACAAAAAATTTTCAAAGCCCACAAGAGGCATAAACAATCCAATTTGAAATCCACAGCACTACATTCCTTATTTCATTCCTAAAAGTAATGTTGACCCGTTCTTTTCAAATAAGTATGTGAACTTCATAGGAAGCTAAGGTCATAGGGGACAATCTCCCTACTCAATATAATGCCAGTCATCACAGGAAAAGTCTCATGCTCGGATACTGAGCTAAGAGTAATCCACTATCCTGAGTTTAAAGCCTAACTCCCACTGTGTACAGGCTTGCCACACAATACAAACCTATGAATGGAATTAACGTGTCACATATTAGTAGTTCTACGTCTACATTAGTTGAAGAATTGTACATAGGCATAAATGACGTGATTGTATAAAGTATGCTGCTACTTGATAACTATGAGATTTTGAACAAGGAACAACTTCTTTATTCCTCAATTCTGTCATCTGGAGTCCTAAGACCCATCAAAGTTAAAGGTTACCAAGCCTAGCAATTCTTCCAGAATATAAGCCTGGTTTTGGAATATGCAAATTTTAGCATCCAGCTGTTGTCACTACAGCAGGTCCTTGAATAAAGTCGTTTTGTTCACTGTCATTTCATTATAACGTTGATGAGGTGCTGTAGGAACTTAACTCTTGGTTATATCACTAGCATATAATAACATCGGTTTCAGTACAGGTTGTTTTGATTAAAGTCTAAGAAGCTCTTGACAATGTTAAGTGAGGACTTACTGTATTTGCCATCTAAAGCTGTAGACTGAGGTATAAGTCCTTTGTAATCGATAACATTTTCCGTAACGTGTTTACGGTTTTGCAGGTCCTATGGAAATCTCTTTCAGGAATTTTCAATAGAATTGGTAAGTATGTCAACAGTCTCTTCACTAAAGCTGGATGGCAATACCTATGGTCTGTCTTATTAGTTATGTCTTAATATTATGACCAGAACTGGGTAAAAATTAATATTTATGCCATTTACCTTTAGTTACTATAAAAATTGAGAATTGTCACAGTCATTTATTTGTGCTGTGTTTTCAAGAGGATTTTTGCATGCCTGTTTGTGAGCAAGTTTTAGATCCATTCTTATAAAGCAAATGGAATTCACATTTTATTTATGCAAGTGATGTCAGGAAAATTCTCTTTGGATCATTAAAGTTACCTGAATTGTTACAGCTTCAAAGAGCAATTATATGGCCCTCAAAATTTCAGGGCAAATTTAGATTGCTTTTTTTTCACATCATGCAGTTTCTGATTTCATAATTTAAATATGATAAAATGAGAAAGTTCTACCCTTTTTTTCCCTGTGTCACTTTTCATGTGATCTGATTTTAAATAATTGGAACAAACTGTGTCTAATTTCATGCAGCATAATTGCGAGGCAGCCTCAAGCTATGGAGACCCAGCACTCTGTCTCCATTAAACAATTTTCAGTGGTTCAGGATATATTTTTTTAATAGAAATGACTGAGCCTGGATGAAATTAAATGTCACAATAATCTGGTCATTGTTAATGGGAGGGGAAGAGTAGCAACAAAATACCTAAATCCTGGTCTATGGTAGGTCAACTGCACGGTTTTTTTCTCTCATACTTCTTGGCCTTCATGTCCCACAAACTTTTAATTCCCGGGGCGGGGGTGGGGGGCGGTCACTGTAATTGCTAGAATCACATGAAAGCCATGACTTCAGGTAGGCAGCCGAAAATCCACAAAGCAGTCGGCTTTTTAACTGAAATCCAGTATGTTTAAGTATCTTAAATCCTATGCATCTTTACTAGATAAGCTTTCTGTGGACAGTATCGTATGGGATTCCTTTGCAGACTTCAAAAAAAAAACTTCGATTGACATAAACCCAACATGCCACAAAGCTGCTGTAAAAACATTCCAAGTCCTGTTGCATTCCGCCCATGGCTTGTGAGGGCATGAGATGGCCAAAGGTAGATGTCATTTTCCAAAAGCTAAGGAGAAGTACCACTTTAGGAAGAAAATTAGTAATTCTTTCCAAACCATTGAAACAAAGGGCCAGGGTCACCCCTTGCCATTCTCCTGAACAGCTTTGCTATTACTGCTCCTCCATCCATGGCAATGACACTAGTTTAAGAGAGACCAGTAGGTTCTTCGGAAGGAAAGACTGACTGCACTTGCCAAATATAGCAATCAACCTAATCACTTTGGGATATCAAAGCAAATTTGACCAGTCCAATAGACAGAGACAGGAGACCTCGCCTTTGTTGTGTACATTAGCCTCATGCCATTATCTCTTAAAAGCTTAATTATTTGCAAACAATTGATCAAGATGGGAATTTGAGAAAGGATATGCAAGGACCACTGGGAGAACTGCAATGCATTAAGAGAGCAAACAAAATTACCTTTAGATCCTACAATAAGAATTAACGATTGAGCCGGGAGAGCTAGGCAGTGCAGTAGCTGCAAGGGTCCTTTCTCGGGTGTTTCCCATTTGATCTGCATTAACACCTCAGGAATGACTGAAAACCATAAAACAGTGATTATGTATGGGTAAAGCTGACCCTCCCTTCCAGCATTCTACCCGCACACATGTATGAGGCTGGCCTGCTGGGGAGAGAAGAGGCTGGGCTCAAAGGGAAACAAAGTGGCCTGTGAGCC
Organism: Lyroderma lyra; assembly: GCA_004026885.1. Taxonomy (NCBI): domain Eukaryota; kingdom Metazoa; phylum Chordata; class Mammalia; order Chiroptera; family Megadermatidae; genus Lyroderma; species Lyroderma lyra. The sequence goes on from PVJL010000685.1 coordinate 32,243, forward strand.
CTGGAACTCCAGCTAAAGGAAATAACCCACACAAGGGTCATCTTTATTTCAATAATCAACACCCTGACTTCTCTTTTCCAGGATAAGTCCCTTGCTGAAATATAAACTGTTTGCCACTCTTCGTGTGTTTCTGGATCTGTGGTGCGACTTCTAATAATGACCCAGGGTAGCAGTGATTGCTTAATAACCCCCAAAGAATAAAATGATTCCTGGAATGTATGCCCTGTGTAACAGAAATAAAGACTGTCTGGAGAAAAAAAAAATCTAAAAATAGCTTATGTAAAAGTTAAGTTTCAACTGTCAGTTTACCAGCTCCAAAGAACAGAAAGTGACAGAAAATGACAACTTTCTAAAGAAAGTTAACTCTGTACAATTCCAATTTTTTTTCTTGAGGTTGGGATGGGGTGGGGGTTCTCATACTGGCTGTCTGGTATTTACAAGTCAACAACACAATGGAAGAAAACATATTTATTTAAACAATCCACCAGGCTCTTTCAGATGAGCATCAATGGAAAAAGAGAAAACTCCAGTACACACAGATGGAAAATGTCCAGCCTTATATCTTAACGATATCCTTGACCAAGTGTACTCCTTTCATCAAATTTTCCACCCCTGACTGCAAATGTGGATGCCAAGACGGTGATGAACTTTATCTTATCTACCCTGGTAACCAAGTTTCAATAACGTGCCCTCCCTCGCTGACGTGCCCACTCTAACAGCACATGGTAATGGCAGTAGAAAATTTGAAAATAATCCTGTACAGAGCTTGCTGGTGAGATAATGGAAGGCAATGCTGCCCCTTCTCAAGCCTCAGATTAGTAATTTCTTGTGACACAGAACTGCCTCCATCCCGGAACTGCAAAACAGCTATAACAAAGCAATAGAGGTGGAAGCAATTTTCAAGCAAAACATTACATGCTATACTTTAAAAGGTACGGGAATAGGTACCGGGGGAGCTGATCTAACAGGAGGAATTATGGCAACTGTCCAATATAACCCTTATCAAGGCAATGTTCTGTTGCTCGGCTGAATATGTTGGAAGAACAATTTCGGAACTTCTTTTATCCTTTTTCCTCCGGCCCTTTGCCTCCTCCACAGCTAAGTTTAATGCATTAATATAAGTTGACCTTGAGCTAAACTCTGGTATGTGATGGAGAGATACTCCCTTTAAAGAAAAAAAAATCTACCATATGGCTTTTAACCATTAGCTCTCTGTGTTCTTTTAAAACTTCTACATTTTGTCACTATGGAGAATATTGTGGATCTAAATTAAAAACAACCAGTTATATACATGACTTCTAAGAGCATGCACAGAAACCTGCCAACCAAATATATTTACATTTGTTTAACATACATTTTTTGCCTATAAAACTCCTCCCACTTTAAATACACTTGCCGCCATTTTCCCCTTATGCATCAAGTATGAATAGCTTACACTGTGACAATTACATTGATCCAGGATACTTTTTCCCTTTAAAAAAAATCCATAATGCTTCCCTATTGTCTTTCAGCTTTATGAATTAGTTTTACTGTTTCAGTGAATGCTTTTTTGTCTTCTGACTGCACATTATCAAAGAGACACTTTGTGCCTCCCATTTGCATTACAAAAGCCGTGCACCATGCAGCCGAAGAACATAGCCTGAATGCATAGTAGTTGAGTCCTGGGTCCTCACACACCCTGGTATCTAAAGAACAGTGGTGTCCGTACTGGCTAAGAAGCCCAATGTATTTGCAGCGCTATCAGTGAAGTCACAGGATTTCGACCTGCTTTCTTAATCCCCCACCCGTGCTCCCTGTTTGCCTAGTTGTTCACACTCAATGTGCCCCATGGCTGGTCAGCACTTGCATTTTCCGAAGCCAACTCAAGCCGTTTTTCAGACCACTCCTCCAATTCCTTGTATATCCAGCAGCGGTGCTAAGAAGTTGCTAGTCAAAGTGTGCAGCTAGGGAAGTCAGGTAGGAAACTAAACTTGATCTTATCGCAGGAAAATGAGAACAGTGTGGAGAAGGTGAGCACTGGGTAATACTGCACAACCACCTTTACTTTTGTGCTGATGTGACCACCTTCAGAATATCCAGCAGAACACAGTGTTTCACAGTCCATTTTAAGAGGCCAATACTGCCATGCCTTGCCTGTCCCATCTATACGGTCTTTTAATTTCTTATAAATATCAATTAAATTGGAAATAATAACACTAAATAAAGAAGACAAATACTTATATTATGGGATTTCATAGTCCTATGTATTGGGGATTTTTTTAAGTTGCTTGCAATTCTATAATAATAATAACAATGTTTTAGATCTATTCTTTATTAGTTAGATATATATGCCACAGGAGTGTTTTTTAAGTATAGGCATTAAAGACATAAACTTTTGACTACTTACATCCTCCTCCTAAAAGTATTAAAATTCATGAAGAGTGCTAAAATTATTTTGAACCGATATGATTATTAATGAACTCCCTGAATATTGATTCTCTTAGTAGAAGACCACGTCTGAAAAACGAAACACAAAAAACCCAATAAGAAAAACAGGGTGGCGGTGGGGGTGGGAGAGAAAACTCATGCTTCCCTTGGTGTCTTCTTGATCCATCTGAAAGAATATTCCATTCTGTCAGTGGGGCCAGTGCGTTGTCTCATGGACTCGTGGTGACACCCATGAGTAGGGACTGGGCTCAGCTCCATTTCACAGATGAGGCCACTGAGGCGCACTAGGTCAGAAAACACGTACAGGGGCTCACAGCTACTTTATTCTGGGGCCAGGTCTGCCGCCCCCTGAGTTTCTCCACTTGGCTACACTCCCACTGATGTTTCTTTCTCATCTCTCCTCACCCTTTTTATAAGCTAAACATTTTCAAACCGTAAACATATTATAATGGAGCATGAATGAAATGTTAACTCTGGGGGGCAGTGACTGAATGTTCCTGTGCAGTCCTAACAGCCTTGGTCCAGGAGAGGATTACTGCTGTCCTCCTCACCAGCCCCGGAGGCAAACGTCAGGGGCGGGGGAGTTCTGGGGTAAAAGGCAGCTCACCAGAACCTCACCTCACATCCTCCCTCCAGCATCTGTCCAAAGGGCTTTAGTAATCGTAGCTTAGCAGTCCTAGAAAGCGTGGTAGAAGTCACAACGGGAGTGCGTATGAGGATGTACCAGGCATGGTTCCAAATACCTCATATGTACTAACTCACTTAATCCTCACTAGGCTGTGTGAGGTAAGCACAACTATCACACCCATCTAATAGATGAGGAAACTTGGGCATAGAAAGGACAAATAACTTCCTCAGGTTCACACGGCTGGTAAGTCATAGAGCTGGCGTTTGGAACTTGATGGTAACATACAGGTTGGGAAAACTCACTTCCAAACTATTAATACTTTGTTTTTTAAATGATGGGAGGAGCAACCCCACCCATTCTTGATGGGTTAATCATGAATATATATGATGATTACTGCTCATTTTATGAAGAAGCTATTATCTGTGTGTGTGTGTGTGTGTTTTATACCTATAATGCAGATCTATTAATGGAAGCAAAGTAGATTTTGCTACAAGATTCAAAACTCAATGTGAACTAATACATCCTTCATTTTATTAGTGCTTGTAGCATTGCTTAAAATACAAGAATGATGATAGGTTATATATGGGGTTGTTCTGCTAACTCATCCTAGAGAAAGTGCCACATACCTCATTGCTGAATATCACTAAGGTCACCTTTGAAGTACGCCCCTTGGGAAGCTGTGCACCAAAGCCAGCACCTAGTACACACCTCAAAGCAATTTTGGAACTCTTTTTCTGGAATGACCATCAGAGCTGTCATCATCCCCAAAAACTAACAATTAAGTTCGCAAACTTGCTACCGTGCGCTTACATTGGCAGCACTGTACCAACAACTCAGTAAGGTTTCATACATATAACCTTGGCAAAATACAATGACAGCTCTGATGGCCATTCCAGAAAAAGAATTCCAAATTGCTTTGAAGGGTGGACTAGGTGCTGGCATCAGTGCATTGCTTCGCAAGGGGAGTACTTCAAAGATGACCACAGTGATATTCAGCAATGAGGTATGTAGCACTTTTTCTAGGATGAGTTCTCGAAATTAATTGTCTGACCTCTGAACACTCTTTATGGGTCATAGAAATAAATGCTTGCTATTCCATCCAACTACTACAGTATGCCTTAAGTGGTCTGCTTTGGAATAAATTGTAAATTGTTGTGGGTTGGCTTTTGTTTGCCAATTATTTTCATTTCTTCTGTGATTCTTAATCAAATATGAGTTAAATTACATTGGAATCATTTCATTTTAGTAGAATGCTAATAAAAGCACACGAATGCTATTCCCATTCACAATGCAACTAGCCCCCTCCTGTACCCAGTAAGTTTTTGTTGTCTGAATAAATGAGTGCTGTTGAAGTTAGAGACACCCCAAATGCTTCACCTAGCATTTATAAGTAGATGATTTCAGAAAAACATCAGAAAATTAACAGCCCCATTTCAACAATTGTTCATACTTCTCACTCAGTTTTACAAATCCCAAAACAGTACAGATTTTACTTTATTTAACTGACATTTAGAGAACACTTACCCTGTGCCAGACAATGTTCTCAGTGCCTCACAAGCATTCACTCATTTAATCTTATAACAAGCCTTTGGGGTAAGTGCTCTTACCTTTAGGTTACAAATGAGGAAAATGAGGTACAAGGTCTAAGTTACTTGCAAGTAGGATGGAGCTGGGGTTTGACCCTAAGAAGTCCCACAACCCATATCCATGATTACTATGTTATTGTTTGTCTTTGTTAGCGTGCATAATTTCCCCCTAAGTTTCTCCATAATCCACACCATGTTGTTGTTGGGTCTGTTACAAAAGTTCCCTTTACTCTCCAACTGCAGTGTAATAAAATTCATGTTCTCCATCTTACAGAACCTAGCACAAGGCTGAAGAAAGGATAAGGGAGACTGTTTTGGCACATATAGGCTATTAGGCAAAAAGTTCACTTTAACAAATAAACCCAAACAATGGCACACCATACTGGGCCACTTTTCTGAAAAGGAAGTTTATGACTGAGTTATACAATAAACTCCAATAAAGTAAGGATCTTCTTGAACCTACACACAGCTCATGTCTACTATTTCATAGAGCATGCCTGCTAACAGGAGACCTAGCCCCAACTCAAAGAACATGGTTTTTTAGATGTTGTTTTTTCCACTTTAGAAATCAAAGTGGAAAGGTTTTGAGGCCATTACAAGAATGAACAGGAAGATGAAATACAACAATACTATTTCAGAATGAGTCTGTGGACAGTAATCATTACTGCTTTTACAGATGCCCTGTCCAGCATTAAATATTCAGGGAAAATCCTTGTATGATGAATAAAGTAGCCATAAGTTAGAACAAAAAGCAGTACATTTGGTGAATTTTTTTGAGAAAGAGAGAAAGCGAGAGACGGAGTCTCCGAGCTGCTCCCAATATGACTAAAGACCCCTGGAACTGGTACTCATTCTCTAGTGCTAATTTTCCCACTTAAATTACAGTGATGGTGTAGCCTCATCTCATTAGAGATCATTGTCCCCAGTAGACAGTTGTGTTTATGGGGGACTCTGGCTGTTCCACACCTGCTGATCAGGTTGCTATGTGATCAAGGCTGCATACAAACAGCAGACTCGAGCTTGCTGGACTGCAACTGATGAGCCCGGGCTAATTCAGGGGTGATTATGTAGTTTACTGGACCACTAAACCTCTTTAAGCTTGTAATTACTGCCTATTTGAGTAAAGAACATTCAAAAGCAATTCACTGCATCATGCCTGCCACAGCTGGAAGCAGGCTGCCAGCAGTCTGTGGGGACATTAAAATCTACAGGGACATGGATTGAAGCCCAGCGAGCAGACACTGTCAGCAGCACTGGCAGCCAAGTGTGTGCACATTCCCGCTCACCTCTCCTGACCAAGCTTACCATTAACGGCGCAATGGAAACTGTAGGACAGCCATAAAGATGACAAATAATGGAATGGAATGGTACAAACTACATTTTAATGATTTCCCCCTTTTGTAAAGCTAAAACTTAAACAGTCTTTTCACAATGCCAGAGAGAGAGAGAGAGAACATGCGCTTTACATAATACACATTTGTGCAATTTACTGTGTACTTGCTGAAAGTTCCATCCACAAAACTTGAAAACAAAATGCCCACTTCTTATGCATTCTGAAAGAGCCAGGACATGCAGTGTTTCAGGTCCCTCCCACCCATTTAGCTGCTATGCTGATAACCTCAGCTGGGAAAACACTGTTTAGCTAGCTGATTGACAGTTTCCAAAGCCACACGTGTAGATTTTTGCTGTTAATAAATTAAAATGCCACTCAGACACCTGAGTGAAATTTATTTTTAAGAGTTAGGGAAGATTTAAGAAAAAAAAAATATATATTGGTATTTATCAATGCTCTTGCTTTCTTTTGCTGTCACCTTAACAACTGCAGTTCTTTTGTGTAACAAAAGTGTAAAACATGCTTTGCATTGCTGCGGGTATAATTATTACTTGTCTCTAAGTAACAAAAAAGGACTGGAACTTAATGAAGGGGGATTAAGTTAATTTCTTTTTTAGCTAACAGTTTCCTGTCTCTTAAAATGCAGACCTTGGTGAATATAATGTTCAGGAAAGGAAAATTAAGCTTTTTATTTCATTAAAATCTCCACTTTGGAATATTGATATTAAAATATTAAGATGGTGTTTATTCTTTAAAAGTATGTAAATTTGGTATTAAATAAAGCCACAGAAATCCTCTCTGACTACTCCATCCAAAGTCCACAGATCCAGGGGGTTTATGTGTTATCTAGACATCATTCCTATTAATATTCATTAGGTGGGTCTGCTTGCATTTTTATAAGCTGTGAGAGAGGCAAAAGAAACAATCGGAATTCTTTAACACACAGGCATTATCAATTCAACATATGCCAAATAGCAGAGCACCCAGATTTGAAGTTAAGATTCAAATGCAATTTACCTTTACTAAGCTAATTTTCATGAAAACTCTTTTTCCTTTACCCAATGTACTCTAAGCTATTTAATTATCTCTATTCTCTGTAACATACACTTCAATTTTTAAGAGATTATTCAGCACTATATTTTATCTTGGTTAACAACAACACCTTTATCTTGCAATCAAACTAAAGAGATTTCCCCATAAAAAAAAAAGAAAACCTAAAAACTTTAAATTGTTTTAGTAATAAGATTACCTTTACCTTTATGAACCTGCTTAGGCAAACTCTTTTTAACTCCCAAAGCATTTACTGATGTGAATTCACTGTCTCCAGAGTGAATTATAGAAGAGGGCAGAGCCTTAGTCAGAATAGGAGCAGATCCCTACTATTTGTTTCCCAAATTATGCTTTCTCAGGTGTCCGATCTAACTGGACAGGGAAGTGCCAGGGTGCCCATTTCTGTGGGGTTATCACAGCTCTCCCAGACAGATGTTCACAGAACACTTTAAATGAATGAGTGAAAGAGTCAGACTGCCACCAGCAAGATTACACAATAAAATTAGCAGAAATAAAGGTATTCAAAGTTCATTTGAAGACCAGTCTGGGGCTTTTTTTTTTTTTTTAGTTTGGGTAATCGTTTATATCCCTTATATGTGTACAACACTTTACATTTTCAAAGGGCTTCTATGACATTTTGTCGCACATGAGCCTTGCAATTACTTGGTGAGGTTAGGAGGGCAGGTCTGCATTCTACAGGAGGGACAGACCAAACTCAGAGTGGATATACGGCAGGCGAGGTGGCCAGGAAGATGTGGCTCTCAAGTCTGGTGCCTAGGCCTCCTACTTCTCAATCTCATACTCCTTAAACTCTGCTGAAGCCCAAGTTTACCTTGTTAAAGGTAAAATGAAAAGCGTTGCCCACATCTGTTAGCAACCTGCTGTGAGCTGGTAGACGACCCAGCCCGTTTTAATGTGCAAATGCGCATTGCTCTATACCCAGGGTAAAACAAAGCACTCAAACTACAATCAAACAAGCAGAACACCTTTCAGATTGGCTGTCAGCATTTCTGACAAAACTTACATAAGCAATTTAACTGGTAATGCTACTAAGACTTGCATAATGGCATTTGCCCCTTCTAAAATGGACTTTGGGAAAGAAATATCCTCACCCCATGACTGGGTAGTTTGTTCCTCTATAAGACAAGTAGACTTAGTTTTGTTTTATGTAATGCGTCCTTCTGTGCCATTTCATGGGTGACCTAAGGTTGCTAATTACGTATGCAAGAGGCCCAATTTTCCCTTTCCCAAGTCACTTCCTAAGAGAACTCAGGCCTACGTGGGAAGTCACAGCCTGTGTAGGCCAGGAGGGTGGTCATTAAGTACATTTCTGCTTCAGTGATGTGGTTACACATTGACAAATGACAAATGCAAAGGAAAACATTTTAAGAGTTATTGGTTTCGAAAGGCACAGTTAGGTGTACCGATTTAGTCAAGAAAACTGAAGCTCAAGTCCAGGAACCCGCACAAACTGTGTGACCTTGATCAAAGCATTTCAACCCTCTGAGCCTTGGCTTCCTCACCAGTAAAATGAGGATGACAAGAACTGGTGACAATCAAATGAGACAACACATGTCAAATTGCTCTGTGTAGTACCTAGCATGTATCTAGTGCTTAGTAAATGGTAGCTGAATCTGAGATGACTCTATTACAGGTTGGGCTAACCTATGTAAAAATACATACATATACAGCAGACTCTCAATTAACCAGCACCCATGGGGACTGGTAGATGCTGGATAAATGTAAGTAGTCTCTCAGTTAACCAGCACCCATGCTGAGTCAGTGTAGCAGTATTTCTTCAATTTTTTTGCCAGTTGCTTGAGAGTACTGGATGCCTGAGTTCTGGTTAACAGAGAGTCTACTGTATGTAAGAGTATGTCTCAATTTGTAGGGAAGGATATCAGACTAGGCAATTCTTGTAATTGTTTTTCTAGTGTTAAATTAGGCTCCCCCCTGACCCCCACGTTTTAATGTTTCCTTACGATTCTCTTTATTTGGACACACTCAGCTCCAGAATACCTAAAGGCAGGGCCATCATGACAGGCAGTCACACAGCAGGCACACAGGGCCCCCACATGTTATAGAAGAGCCCCCACACACCCAGTTCAATGAGCGCTGCTGCCATCTTGAAATACTTAATAACTTTCTTAGAAGCCCTGCATTTTCCATTTGCACAGTTTATGTAGAGAGTGTAGACATTCTCCATAAAGCATATAGCTGGTTCTGCTAGAAGGAAAGGAGATTGTTTTCCCTATCAGGTGCTTTATACACAGCTACAACCCCTCTTGAATTTATTTGAGCTTCAGAGAAGTAAATAAATAATTACTGTGTTCTTGCCAAAAGAATGTAAAAAAGAAAACACTAGGAAAAAAAGCAAGATACAGGAGGCGAGACTGACAGTATAGATGTGCTCAGCCCTCAGACAGATGAGTAAGGACACTTAAATGACCCTCCAGTGGCCTTCAAGGGTTCACACACTCCTGTAAGTGCCTAAATCACCCTAGGGGATAGACAGAAGCACTGAGAAAATATCCCATATTATAAAGTCTCTGGAGGCGGAAATCAATAACCCGGAACCTTTAAGGTGCGAGGCCCGTTCTGGCCCACTGGACTTAGGGGTGTTGCGAGCCTTTGTCTATTGGTGGCTGTGAGTCAGGAGTGGCAAGTCGCCCACCTTCCTTGGCAGCAGGCGAGTGCCACATTTGGCAGAAAAGTGTGCTGTCGAGAAAAGGGAGCAGAGGATCTTTTGGCCAGGGCTCCGGCTAGGATAGATCGAGAGTGACAACTTGCCCTTGCATGCCAACCAAATGCCACTGTAATTAAAAAGAAACCTTCAGAAATAATGTATCTGGAAATTATTTCAATTCTAGCACATTCACCTTACAAGCTCATCGATAGTTACAATTGATTCATTTGATCGAAGGGTTTTTTGGAGGGAAATGCCAGCATTCTGTTTAGCCTTCTAAAACAGAATTCTACTCTTTGCTTAAGGAGGTCCGGATAAATATTTAAATAAGCAAACTAAAGAGAAGAATATATGCAATAGGCATAAAGTTCCAGAAACGCCAGCACATTGGTATCTGCACCTTACATCAAACCTTCCACGATGGCAGCACTGAATTTTAAAAATGCAAAATTCCATCATTTTGATGATGCCAAATGATGGACTTGACTGTTATATGCATATATTTGGTTTAATGGCTTCATTTATTTTAATAACAAAGGAAAACTAGATTTTACAGATGAAAGCTTTTTTTCATGGCTCCAATGCAACTGGGATTTCTAAAATCTGTGATGTCAACCAATATGTGATCATGGCGGCTCTCAGGAGCCCTATTTTATAACATTTTACGCAGCAGAAACCTACACTGAGTAACCACCACTGGAGTACCCCTATTTTAAGAAAGCACAATTGGGGTGAGTGTCAGAGGTCTCATGATTGTTCCATGTTTCTTTTCTCTGAATGGATACATGTTCAATAAAGCACTGGCTGTGGAATGACTGGAGCAGTGGGATTAGCTCACTAAAGATTTATTATAAACGAGGCAGGAGAGTACTGTTCATGGGATTTCAGGGGTAAGAAAATAATTGCATAGACCTCTTTTTCCTCTGTTCAGAAATCTGCCTACAGGGTTTAATATTTTGTTGAGAATCAAAAAAATTAATCACAGCAAGTTCAGTTTAATTCTTCTGTGACTTCTTCACTATACTACCTATCTATGGTGAATCAGGAAACCAAAAACTCATCAAAATCAATTCCCATAGGGACAAAAGACACACCACCTCAGGACTTCCCTGTCAGCCACCAAAACTTCCCCATTTGTTCAGAATGTACAGGTAGTTTCAGAAAAAGAAGAGAGAAAAAAAGAGGAAAGAAGGGAGAGAGAGAGAGAGAGGGGGAGGGAGGGAGAGGGAGAGGGAGGGAGGGAGGGAGAGGGAAGGAAGGGAGGGAGAAAGGGAGAGATTTGGCTTACTGAAAATTTTAGTGAAATGACACAAACAAAGATCTGATTTTTTTCCCTGAGAGCCATACCTAAAACTCTAGAACACAACAGATGCAACTTGCCAGCCAAACGCAGGATACGGAGTGATTTTACAGACGCTACCTTGGCCCAAGATGGCAGCTCGTGATTAATGACTGTGTCATCCCTGGCCCTGCTGCAGTCAGGCCTGGGGTCTGATCCTGACACACAGAGCCCTCGTCCGCAGCCAATCAGCAGAGGTAAGCACACAGGCCCTGTCAGGTTGACATATCATTCCTTCGACAATGTCAGTGAGTATTAATGTTCAATTATCTGTCCTAGAAATGACCCTTGCCTTTATGCATCGTGTAAGTGTGTGCATGGCACTCTGGTAATCCCAAAGACAAGGGCAGAAATGCCCACGATAAACCAGCTACTGGCAGTTGGCTCTCCAACACTGTCATGACATTGCCTCGCAGTATAGCAGACGTATTTCTAGTTATTGTCCTAAACACATTTGAAAGACCAATGAGCCATTTATCTATCTATCTATCTCCCCATCATCTATCTTCCTTTGCACATGTTTGCAGGCCAGTAGTCCTTACTATTTAAACAGCAAGACTCAGATGAGTCGTCGTGTGACTTGCTGACCACACTGAGCCTACAGTTCTTTTTTTTTTTTTTAATTCATTTTTATTGTTAGACTTATTGGGGTGACATCTGTTAGCAAGGATTACATAGGTTTCAGGCATACAATTCTAGAGTGCATTGTCAACTTGTTGTATAATAAGTTCACCACCTAATGTGACTTCTCTTTCTATCACCTTATATTTAGCTTCCCCCCCTCCTCTCCCACCCCCTCCCCTTTCTCCCCTCCCTAACACACTTGTCCCCAAATAAACATTAAACTATTGATTGTGTCCATGGGTTATTTGTTTGTTCATTTCTTTTTTTCTTTGCTTACAGTTCTTTATGTATGATGACAAGCTGTTCGGTACACGTGGGGTGGCCTTTTATTTCATGAAGGCAGGTGTATATCATTTACCATCAAGCCAAATGACAAGTGTGGACTCTTCTGGAGCAGAGTCAAGATCAATTCAACTTCAGCTCTCAAATCTGAAGGAATCTGTTCAAGCCAGCCCGTCCCTCCTTCCCACAGATAAAAGGAGGCCTCTGGCAGAGGAATGATTTAAGAAGCACACATACCTGAGATCATTTTCCTTGTTAACCTTTATAGTCACTCAAATATTTAAAATGATTGTGTTTATTGGCTGCAGTTACATTAAAAATTCCCCTTTTCTCTCATATATCATGGTAAGAAAAACATTTTTTATCTAGCAGACAGCTGCATTTGCATGGTTTTCATTGAACTCACATTCAAAGGTTATCAATTACCAGTTCGCAAACTTCTCACACAACCAACACTGAAAGATAATGTACAGTAATTACATGATAACTTCCTCCAAAACTGAGATAAAACCTTTAATGCAATCTCAAGTTCACGAACCTGCATATGGTAGTACACACTTAAGTGGTGCAGACTGAGCCTCAGTGAATGTTCCTCCTGGTACTAACCTTTCAGGAACAGAAAATGCAATTCTTTCTCTTGTGGAAAGCCACCAAAAAATTCATTATTTTGTCTTAATTTCAACACATGCAAAGCAAGCTGATTATGAAATGTACCTATGAAAAGTCTAGCCAGTCCTTGGTCAGTGTGGTGTCCAGCACTATTTCTACATGTATTCTCAACTGCACTGCAAGGAAGTCCTTTCATCTCTTTCTTCCTTCCTTGTGCGTGCGCGTATATGTGTGTATGCATGTGTGTGCACGTGTGTGTATGCATGTGCATGTGCGCGCACGTGTGGGTGTGTTTGTGTGTGTATGTACATGTGTGTGCGCATGTGTGCACATGTGTGCGTGTGTGTGCGCGCGCGTGCATGTACATGTGTGTATGCATGTGTATGCACATGTGCGTGTGTGTGCGCATGTGTGGGTGTGTTTGTGTGTTTGCGTGCGCATGTGCATGCGCGTGTGTTTGTGTGTGCACATGTGTGTGTGCATGCGTGTGCATGTGTGTGTGCACATGTGCGTGTGTGTGTGTTTGTGTGTATGTGTGTGTGCACATGTGCGTGTGTGTTTGTGTGTATGTGTGTGTGTGTGCACATGTGCGTGTGTGTGTGTGTTTGTGTGTGTATGTGTGTGTGTGTGCATGCGGGTGCATGTGTGTGTGTTTGTGTGTATGTGTGTGTGTGTGTGTGCATGCGGGTGCATGTGTGTGTGTTTGTGTGTCTTGGCCTGCCTCCTGTGTTCCCAACAATGACTTTTTCCAAATGACATCCATTCTCCTCCAGCTCCCAGGCCCATTCCCTGTGCGCTCAGCATTAACTCTGCCTCCCCGTCTGCTGAAAGATCCAGGAGGAGAACAGCACCTGAGAGTCCCCTCCTCTCCAGTTCTAAATCGCTCTGCCTTTCTCTTCCCCTTTCAGCTCAGACTTACCCCTGAGCTCTTACTCTAGGATGCCATCCCATACCCTCCCCACGCAAACCCTCCAACTGCCAACTTGTCCTTGATCCCTGCTCCATGAATCTCTCTCTTTCTATTTTTATCTTAAGAGGTTCCTTCTCTATAGCCTAAGTAATTAATTAGGCTGTGCATTAACGAATTGCATGCAATATAGTAGCAGTTCCATGAAAGACAGCGGAACTTGATTCCATGTGGAAACATATTAAAATCTCCCTTCTCCTAAACATTAAAAAAAAAAAAAAAGGAAAACCTGCCCTTCCTGTTATCACTTCCTCAAGCCCCTGCTCAAATTATGTCCTTTAGTGTACACGCAACTGTAAAAGGGTCTCCCTTTGCTGTCTCTTTTGCAGGATCACCCATGTGTTTCCTTTCCCTTCCAAAGGCCTGAAACAGCCTTTTCAAACGTCACTGGTGATTTTCTCATCCCTCTATCAGGACCTTTCTTAAGTCCTTCCACTTCATAAAACTCTCAGGGTTTGGTCACCCCGATTTTGAAACCATGCTCATTCATTTGGTCAGCAAGTATCGCCAAGCATCTGAAGATAGAGAGATGAGAGATTAAATCCTGACCTCCAGATAGGGAGGCAGGTCGTAAATAAAGTCACCAGGATAAGTGCTCTCTATCAGATGACCCTCAAGGTGCTGTGGGTCTGTTGGCAGGGGCCATTCCCTCTCTCCTGAGGGGACTGTGAATGGCTCTCCGGAGCAGTGACAGTTGAGATAAGATGTGAAGGATATAGAAGAAAGTGTGAAGTGGAGGAGGGGTCATGGAAGTGATGCATTCCAGATAAGGGAACAGCATGTGTAGTTGCACAGAGCACAGGACCACTTGGCACCCACGGGGAACATCGGCCTCAGGCGTAGCCACTGCCCAGAGTGGGGAGCCCGGATGGAAAGGGTGAGAGCTGAGCCCACCTTCTGAGGGTCAGACCTCAAGGCGTCCTCGAGTGGCATGCCCAGGGTGCTGTGTTCTGAGGGCAATAAGGAGGTGCAGTTTTAAGCAGGGGGAGACGTGGCCAAGTTTTATTTTAGAAACATCAGTGCGGGGGCAAAATGAGAGGGAGACGACAGGCGGTGCAGTGGGGCTGGAGTGCACTAAGAGAATGGAGAAGAGTTCAATAGGAGAAGGGAGGGCTGATGGGGCTCAGGGAGTGAGCAACTACCCATGAAGGGAGAAGAAGAGGGAACTTTTAGGAATGACTCCTGGGTTCCTGGTCGGGGCTCGGGGGATGCCATTAACTGAGACGAAAATGACAGGAATGGGAGCCACTTGGGGGACCATGACAGGCTCTGTCTGGCGATGGCCTCTTTGACCTTATCATTGTATCGTCGTTCTTTTTCTTAGAATATTAAATTGTTGGAGGGGGAAGGGACCCCAAACATCAGTTCAGGCCACCTCCACATTTGATAGACCTCCAGCCTGCTCCTCTGTCTCTTTTTTTTTGTTTGTTTTTGTTTTCCAGACAGCCTTTAAAATAGCACTGCCTCAGTTCTGCCCCCGACCTCCTCCTCTGTCTCTGTCAGCATGCTCTGGGCGCAGGACCCCCTCTGTGTTTCTAGCTTCGGGGGAGGTCACACCAAAGCCTATGCTCTCAGCCCAGTGATCCCATCTCTAACTCTTGCTCACACAACTCACAGGGGTGTCCCAGCCGCATCAGAACCACAACACATCCCAACGTGAGCTCTCGCCCAAGCGTTCTCTCTTCTGACTTCCCTTCTTCTGTGAAAGAAACTGCCATCACCGCTGCTCCCTAACTGCCCAACATAACACAGGAAAGTCACCTGCGAGGCTCTTCTTTGCCAAACGTCCACTCCGGAGTGGTTAGGAAAACGGCACCAGAGTCCAAAGGGCTTCAAATCCAGTCCCTGCCCCTTACTGTGCTCCCTCAGGCAAGTTGTTAAATCTCTCTGAACCTTGGTTTTCTCAGTAGTAAAACACCAAGGCTAGCAGAACCTCCCTCCGAGGGTCACTGCGGGAATTCACTGAGATAAAGCCAGAAAGTGCTTAGCAGTGGCATGCCAAGGTGGGGACAGGCAGCGGGCAGTCTGCCCCGGCAGGAAGAAGTTATTGAATTCACTGACATTATTTGCAATTACGGGAGCATGGTGACAATAAATAGACTGACTTTTGGTCACTTTGTTATTATTTGTAAATTGCACCGAGGAAGGACAGTTCCCAGGACCCCTTGGCACATGCCTGGCACTCAGCCCAGTGTATGACCCACATGTGCCAGCTGTGAGTGCTCCTACCTATGAGGTGTCAGGTCTACCTTCCAAGTCTCTTCCATCCATCCATGTCCTTACACTCTCACAACCACAACCTTCTCACCTGAACTCCTGTAATTGTCTCCTACCACTTCTCCTCATTCTAGTTCTTTCTACAAACTGCTCCACCAGTTAGATCTATGCTCTTTTCAAAGAGCTTACAAAGCTCCAAGACAACACTCACTGCACAGAGTAGGCACTCAAAAAGCACTTGCACTTAACTTGGAAAAAAAAAAAAACCTTTCATGGCCTAATTTTTATTGCTATTGAAAGATAAGGGTAGATGTGGCCCAAAGTTTAGCCATATCATTTGCGGGGGTGGGGGCGGGGTGAATAACAAGCATGGTCCTAAAAGCTGCTTTTTCCTGCTGCGAGGTAGGATTAGGCCATCCTATCGTGGAAACCATTCCAGCCACCTCTGCACAAACCAAACAATTTAAGGTATTCCTAGATAAGGGCGCTGCCTTCATCCTGCTGCCGGCATCATCCCCTCCCCCTCTCCTGGCCCCCACACACTTGTTCTTGCTGCCACACGGGGCTCAGAGCCAGAGAGAGCTCTAGGGACAGCAGGGCACCTCTGCAGGGACCCCACAGCTCTGGTGGTGCCATAGAGCAGTGGTGACCACTTCTGGATAAGTGTGGACAAGGTCTGGCTCTGACGCGGTCTAATGGCCTTCTGCCTCCCTTCTCATCAGACCTCGTCAGCTGTGGTATGCTAAACAGTCTCCAGAGCAATAACGAACCGTAATTTTAAGTGTCAAGGTGTGGAAGTGGTGAGATCCAGCAGGTTGAAGGTCAGGGCTCTGCATTTTTTTCCAGCCTTGACTTTCTTGTACATTAAGATCTCCTGATAGATCTTCAACCTTTCCCCTCACATTTCCTTCCGTAAAATGTCCCGTCTGTTAAATGGGGGCGCAATTACTAATTGTAGAATCACATGCAAACTAAGCCCTTACTTAATAATAACCTTTTAATATCAAATAGAACGCATGCTTAGAGCTCGATTTTTAAATATTCAAACGTACGCTATTTCATGCATGTATGTTCGGCCTTTATTCCTTGGAAATTCACCCCGCCATGTACTCACTCACTCTTGAACCCCCAAGTGATGAATGTTGCTGTGTGCTCACGGTTCCTGGTCCAGGACGAACACTTTCGGGGAGGAAGTCCAGGGCGCCTGTGGGCTTCATAATGGATGATGTTTTCACTTCAAGGTGTAGTCGGAGCCCCACAGGGCTCGATGGGGGGAGTAAATGAACTGACTCGACTACGTGTCTTACCCATCGCTCCTGATACACATAAACTCATTACCGCCACACGGACTTCAATATTATCAAGAAGGGATGATAATACCTACTTTTGACAATCTTTAAGGGGATGCCTTAATTTTTATTTTACATTCGCCAATTAAACCCTTGGCTTGTCAGTACAACTCCTGGTGAAAAAAAAAAGCTGGTCTTCATTAAATTCACAATGAATTATAAATGCCTGCACCAAAACAAAGAATAATCCAAGGTGCCATCAAATACATGCTTCTCGTCCTCATTTTGCTTTCCAGGTCCCAGGGCTTCCCTAAGAGAAAGCGGGCGGGGGCACAAACATACTGTATTTCAAATGGAGATTGTGTGTAAGCTTATTTTTATAGTAATTCTGAGAGTGGCTGCTCTGCTTTTTATCTATGCAAACTGGAAATAAAGTAGGCACCCTGCCAGCTCCCTGACAGCAGGCCAGGCCCGGGCTGCCATGGGTGACTCGCACAATGACATCTAAAGGGTCCAGAAAAGAACCCTGACTAATGGCTTTTGGATTCCTTATGACCTTTGATCCTCAATGACTTAGACCAAAATAAATGATCTAATTTCAAGAAACTACATCCAGCATGTGAACTCTAATGAGTGAGAGAATTTACCTGCTAAGCAATGATTAATAGGTATGTGCTACTTACAATGATTCCTTAGATCTTAGCCAAACTGGAGAGAAAATACCTTTCAGATGCTCACTTTTTAAAACAAATTCATCTTCCGGGATGCTGTGAAATTGGGGAGTGCCCACGGCAGATGAAGTCCACAAGGCAGTGGGAATACAAAAGGATTTCCCGGAGCAGACAACAAGTTGGTGGGTCGTACCAGGGACAAAAGCATTTTCCCCTCAAACACACGTGCTGTTTCTGTCATTCGTGAGTCTTTACTTTCTTAGTGACAAAGGCTATCAGATCTGCAGGGCCAGAGAAGGAATCTGGGAGCCAGCACAAGTGCTGCGCACGCAGCCCTCACTCCAAGACGACTTCCATCACAGCACATTGTCACCGGAGCCCTGCAGCTGGATGGGGGTGAAGGGAAGGCATCTGTGTCACTCGGCCTTCAGAAAGACCTTCTCATCTACCCTGACCACACAAGTGCACAGTCAACGATATCCCGAAGGAAAAGTCTCTCCATCTGCCGAGTCCTCGGTCTATTAGGGGCTTTCTGGGTGTCTGAGGGATCCGGTGAAAACGCTCTGATATTCATTTAGAGCAGTGAAACTGCCCTGTGTGACACTGTGATGGTGGATATATGTCATCGTACATTTGTCCAAACGCACAGAATGTCCAACAGCAAGACTGAACCCTAATGTCAATATGGACGTTGGGTGATAATGATGTGCCGGTGCAGGCTCCCCAAGTGTAAGGAATGTACCGTGTGGTGGGGAGCACTGACGATGGGGGAGGAGGCAGATGGGGAATCTCTGCACCTTCTCCTCAGTTTTGCTGTGAACCTAGAGCTGCTCTAAAATGTAATGCCTGTCTTTTAAGAACTCTTTGCTTTTCAAAAGAAAGTTCTTATAACTGAAAAGGAATTGAAAGTTGGCAGAGGAAAAACTCCAATTGACATAATAAAAACACTGGGTGAAGTTTCAAAATCAGGGGGGAAAAAAGAAATCAAAGAACAAATATCAAAGAAGGAGAAAAACAGTCATCTTCCCGTTGAAAATCTGTCCCCTTTCGCATGTTCCTTAGCTCCTTGCCAAGCGAAGTGTGGTCTGTGGGCCGGCTTGGTCAGCATCACCTGGGAGCTGGTTCGGAATGCAGAATCTCAGGCCCCACCCCTCTGACCCAGAACCTTCGCTTAAATAAAAAGATCCCCAGACCTTTACATTAGTGATTGCACACTACCATTTAAGAAGCACCGTGTTAGCAGAAGCAAGAGAATCTTAACTTCTTACAGCAATTTCCAGTTTTAGAGGGCAGACTTTCATTATTGAAAGTTGCTATTTGCACCTCAGTTAAATGTCCACACGTGCACGTCGCTAAACCTCACGATACAGGCTCAGAGGAATGTTGTCAATAAGAGTGTTATATTATATGAAAGTTAAAATCGAGAAAATGTCTTCTACAGAGAACCCAAACTTGATCATTTCTCTTCTCACCATCGTATCAACCCAGCAATGTTTCCAGTGATTTTGGTTTATCACAGGATCACCTTTACATAATGATTTTCACCACCCAGAGGCAGGCTGCACCACGGCCACTCTGTCGTGGGTAGAGAAAGCAGTACAGTAACAGCTGCCTAAGTTTACTCGGCCTAAGAAACAGGACGCTTCCAGTCAGCCCACCTCTCTCTGTGACAAAAGGCACCTTCTCCCCAAATGGCCAGAAGAATGATTTCCATCTGCCATCTTATTTTGGTTATGAAAACCAGCTTTGGTCCCTGAAGCCAGCACTCAGGTGCATTCTGCCTTGCTTCTCTTCTCATCTTCCTGTCTCCATCAGTCAGCAAACCCACGCTGTGGCCGTGCTTACCTCATTTCTCTGCAAGTTGGTAATGGGGACAACGGATGGGAGAATCCAAACTCTGTGATGCTACCAAAAGGCCTGTCTCGTCATAGTCTGAGGTTAATACCTGCCACTTGGAACATTCGAGCAGCCCTAAAATTCCACCTGCAGTGACAGTCAACCTGTGTGACCCGTTATCCATGTCAGTTCAGAAGTAAACCATAGCGCCTGTAGCCCTGAAGATGAACTGAATTACAATGCCGCATGTCCATGGTATTTTACAGATTTGTCCAAAGGCTCCGAGCAGCTACCCCTTAATTAAATCTAATTTGGTTTCCAGCATAGAGTGTTATTGAGCACATTCACGGCACGATACGTGGAAGCTCAATATACATCCTCTTCGCCCTCTGACTAGAGCCTTATGAAGGTGTCCCTACGTGGGAACACTCACAGCTGATTTATGGCACTATTGCACCAACTAAGCGACTAATCTTCCGGTATAAACGTATCGCGTAAGAACGACCTAGCTGAAACATATAAATTCCACATATACTTAAAAAATATTATTGTCTGTAATTTAATCTAGCACAATGTTTCTAAGCCTATATAACCTTGCATGCAGAAGCAGTTTTTCAAGCATTAATACTTAAATGGGTCATAGACACCACATCTGTCATTGTGTCCTGAAGTCTATGAGGCAAAACCAAGACTATGCTGGCCTATTGATTTTTCTAGCATTTGCTTTAATTTACTTAACCATTGAGAAATCCATCAGTACATAAAGGGCAACTGTCCATTACTGCCTCATTTGCAGACATTCCTTTCCCTCGCTTTTTGGTAAATATTTCCCTTAAATTGCTATGTGTTTACAGTGTAAAAACGAATTAGGAAAGTGCTCACACCTGTTTCTGCTCGGTAACTGCTGCACTGAGGTATATGTAACGTGCTTAAAGATAGAATAAATATCTAGACATTATTACATCTGTGTGCAAAGGGTGGTAAATTAGATCCTAATTACATTAACAGGGATTCTGCCTCCCAGCTTAAATTTTACATGAGCACTCTGCAAAAATCCAAAAGCTCTGCTGTGGTTTCTTTATGAGCTGGTGATTACAGCTACTTCCTATGCGGTCACTAAATATTCTGTTTACAAATAAATGAAGAAGCTTTGAGCCAACTTGCCAGGGTAATAATCTATTTTTTTCCTCCCCGCCCTCTTCCCAGCAAACCCTCACCACATATGCATGGCAACAATCAGGAGCCCTGGCTTCATCTAATTACTCCATCACATAATTTCACAAATTGCCTTGTCACTGGGGAGCCCAGTGCAAAACACGCTCACAGTGGGATCTCAGGCAGCAGCTTTCATTTACTACTCATTCTTGTTAAATTAAACACGAAAACACCAGTTGTGTGAAAGAAGTCAAAAAGAATGCCTGCAAGTGAGCCAGACTAGTATATCTCCTATTTACCAGCTCACCAAATAACACTGTTGGCAACAGGCATCCAGAACAGAAGGACCCCTTGGCTGGCCTGTTCCTATTTCGATTAAGCAGACCATATTCAAGGGGCCAAGAATCAAATGGCCTTCTTCAGAAAGTAAGCCTCACCATCTATCAACAGGAAGCCTGGGCACACAGTAAAAAACATCTGATATTCTCACGCCCCTCTATTCTTTACCCTTTCTGTCATATGCAATGCCATGATCCTCACATGAGAACGTGAATTTGTATGAGATGAATGATGCTAAGCCCTTTGAAGGTATAAACAGTGTACCATATTTCCATTCTGGCTGGAAAGAAGGAACCAGATTCCACTAATCTTTAAAAGTTCTCAAACGGAAAGATCATCCATCAAGTTCATACAGCATTAGATGATTTCCTTTTAAGTATTAATGCCTTGCATGTTTCTGAAACACATCAAGATAAATGCTCACCCATCTCACGACGGATGTGGGTAGGAGAAAAAGAGTGTACGGTGGGTGACATTACTAGAGGGCGTGAACCCGAGGTTACACCCCTGGAAGCTGATATTTTTATATCAACAACTAAACACGGCCACTGGTAATTAAAGGTATTTCTTTGTAGCTCAGGAGCCAGCGGGGTCAGGTACCGTTTCACATCACAAGCCAGTCCTTTATGCATGGAGCTCTGCCAGCATTATCTGCACAGGGAGAAGAAGACATTAGCAGCAGCTGTCTCTCTGCTTTTACACTGAAAATTCTATTCATACAGACAGGTGGGGTAATTTAAAAGCCAATGTGGTTCAATTTCGATGTGACTAATGTCACTGCCTACTAAAGCGCCACCATTACCACTGTTTATGGAAACATTAGTAAAATTGCATTTTATTCATACGAATTTTAGGATTCTGGTTATTACCAGCTTTAAAATGATCAGACCTCTATGTCCTACCCCAGAGCGGTGCCTTAATGCCCCCAGGTTTAGCAGCCTTCTTGGCGGACAGGCGGCGGTTGGACTGTAGTCTCAACAATAATCGGGGCTGCACAAGCAGCTCCCTCTGCCTCCATAGAGCAAATTAAAGACACAGCTCCTTGGCCTTCTGGACACGTGACAGGCAAAAAAAAAAAAAAAAAAAAAAAAAAAAAAAAAAAAAAAAAAAAAAAAAAAAAAAAAAAAAAAAAAAAAAAAAAAAAAAAAAGATCTTCAAGGAGCTAAATTCTGTGTTAGAGGGTTTAGTTAGGATTTGCATGAGGAAAGATTCCTCACTCTCTCAAATCCATTATCTGACCTTGATAGTACCAGACAGGGGTAGGAATGTATTTCCAGAAGGAAGAGGAACAATCCACGTTTAAGGTCTGAAATTCTAACAACGCGTCATTATTACAACTGTACAAAATATCAATAGGTGCAGCTATGCCCCTTTTTTATGGGCAGATATGTCTGGGGCGGGGGGAATCTAGAAAAGAAAGGACCATCCTTGACCCTTAGTTGCCAAACAACCATCAGATTGCATTACAAAGTTTTATGCCAAACCCTCTGGTTCACATTTTTATTTTAAAAATACTAATTAGCTAACTCATGAAATGAGATTATAATTACACTTTTGAACTCCCACAATGAGATTTGATTTGCTCTGTGTGTGAGAAGCAATGTGGTGGAAAGCACATGGAAATTCAAGTCAGGAGATCCTGGCTCTAGCTCAGCCAGCTTCTAGCTTTTGACCTTGAGAAACATCATTAACTTCTCTAAACTTCATTTTTGTCATCTTGCCTCCCTTACCAGACTGTCTTAAAAATCGAGTGCATGTGAAACTATTAAACTACAAAGCACCACAGAGACACATATTATAATTTTATTTAGCCTTTTCATCAGTGTTTTCTTTAGCTGTTAACAAAGCAGAATGGTCCAATGTCAAAACAGCCAAGTAATGAATAAATAGCCAAAAATTAAAACAAACAAACAAACAAACAAAATAACATGATAAAAGTAACATTCTGTAGGTAGGAGATCATCTCATTTCTTTTTAAAAATGAAATCAAGGCATTTTTGTGCACTTTCTCTCCTAGAAAGTTTGGAAACTGACTTTTACCTTAAATAACAGACAGGAATGGTTCCTAAACTTCTAAAAACTGCCAGAGAAATTATGTCCACTCATGGATCTTTCTTAGGACGGGTATCCCTGTTAGCAGTGTCCCTCCTGACCTCTGGACATCTCCAGAACTTCCTCGCACATTGAATTCGCAGAGGTCATTTGTGCCACAGGAGAGCACATGGGCTCTGCAGGGAGGCTAGCAACAAAATTAATGTGAAAACCAACAAAACTGACCACAGACCATTAAGAACTAAAAAGCAAAGACACCTAGAAGGTGTCCTATATATTGTCCCATTGTGTGTGTGTGTGTGTGTGTGTGTGAAGAGATAATCGCAAGAGGACATGTAAATGCAAGTAGTTACTTAAGTCAAACCCAGATCTCCACTTCCCAATATTTTGCATAACAGATTTAAAAATCAAGTAATTCATATCTCTTTTAAATATCAACTAACTTAGGATGTTCACATCTGTAACATCAAGTTAGCTGAGGACTAGCTTTTCTCTATAGTTCCAAGATAGAGCAATAGGGACCCACATTCACTGAGCTATAATTTGCTGAGTGAAGGTATTTTGCAACAGTAAGAAAAAACGAAGCCTAGAACAGCAGTATCCAACCTTTTGGCTTCCCTGGGCCACACTGGAAGAAGAATTGGCCACACATAAAATATGATAGCTGATAAGCTAAAAAAAAAAAATCTCATAATGTTTTAAGAATTTGTGTTGGGCCTTATTCAAGGCCATCCTGGGCTGCAGGTTGGACATGCCTGGCCTAGAAGGGCTTTTAGATGTTAGAAAATTGCCTAGCAAAACTCCTTTAGCTCTTGCCTGGCTCTCAGAAGCTCTCCACAGGCCCACCAATGACAGGTGCCTTCTCTGAGTTCCCGAGCGCTCTCTCCTGCTCTCCAAACACTGAGGTGAGGATCAGGTCCACTGAGGCTAGCCAGATAGATCAGGCTCAGGACTCTGCAATGGGGGGACAAGCCCCCTTGGCAGTAGCAGTCATTTTGATGTGAATCCACATAACTACTATCATTACTACCTCGGAGCCTTAATAAAATAATTTGTGCTACCTCATGGCATTCACTATAGCACAGGTAAGCTTGGGCCATGACCAAGTGGGTTTTTGTGACCCAAGCAACAGATCACTGCAATGTGGTCTCCACCATTTGGTTACCCTCTGGGATGGGCTTACATAAGCAGAAACAGAAAAAGTAGAGCCTTAAACATAGCTATTTAGGAGATTAAAAGAAGCAAGATGGATCCATTTTCCTGACTACGATTGGTATAGATGGCAGGGGTTCAGAGTTGTCCTAGAAAAATGTCCACATACATAGGGACATGTATGCACACACAGTCATGCTCACCCTTCCATAAGAAAGTCTGAGATGTGATGGTGATGTTTTCAGTTAAGTCAAACAAAGTACCCCAAATCCTACAACATACAGATTTCCTTCGACTGGCAAAACACCAACCAACCAAACCAAAATTCTGGAAACTTTTCTAAAATGAAACCATCTGATTCTCTCTCCATCAAATCTTCATAGTTTAAGGCAAAGTACCTTCACCTGGAATCCTGAACACTGAGAAAGGAAAAAGCCAAGCTTCGATTATATAAAATTCCTGAGGGTTGGACTGAGTTAGTTTAAGACATACATTCATGCATATCTATTAATACGTTTTAATCTGAAAGATAAATTGAGGAGGAGCAGTTGCATATACATTGACCGAGTCTGATATTTTATCTTCAAAAATACAGTATGCTAAGAGGAATCAGAGGACAACATGATATTGATATATGCTTTGAAGTATAAATGGCTGGCTAGTGTTCAAACAGTTATGTGCATCAGCAACCAGCAACTTAATACATTGTGCTTATATGGGCACTTTTGTTTTGAACTTAATCCTCTATTTAATTAGCCCAATTAAGAGTATATCAGAAAATCAAACTATAGTATTTTCAACTTAGCCTTGGAAACAGAAGAAAAATTTTAGAATAATCTGACAAATTGCCAACCAGACTCTACAAGAGTCCCTTATAGAAGGCACCAATAATCAGTGAAGTGAACAAACCATTCGACTGAGCATAAAAATCTCGATCACACCCCGAAAACAACATAGCGCCCCAGTCAGAGCTCATTTGCTTGTGTGTTCTATGTACCTGGAGAAATGGGCAATTTAAAAGTTGGACATTTGTTTTTACTTTCAATTGTTTTCTTTTCCCCCCATGCCTCCTCATCAACTGACTGTAATTACCCCAGGTCAGAGGTGCATAACTGTGATGGGGAAGAAAGGCCTGGGCAGGGGGAAGGAGGTGTGTGGAAGGCTGGGAGCGAGCCCCCCAGGTCACTAATGGCCTCTGGGGCAACAACTTGGAGAACAGGCTGATGCTTTGCCTTTGATCTTCTAATTCACAATGATCATTAGTATTAACTCTGATTCTTCTGGGTGAAGAATTCCAGCTGTAGCCTTTTCAGTTTACCTGACCTAAGAAAATTCATCACCCATCCCATTAGGATTTCAATAACCAGCTAAGAAAAAGAAAAAGGCAGTTGCCCCAGAATCTAGAAACCATCAGCTCATCATTAAAGCAGAGTTTTGATGATGTATGTCACAGAAGAATTAGGACGCTGCAATATTACCCCCAAGAAATTAAATAATCTATTTCATTTTCCTCCTGAGATAGATGATTCCCGGTTGGGTAAAAAAATAGTCAGGGTTCCTATTTAATCGAAGGAACTGAGGTCGCTTAAAACTAAAATACAGGGATTTGTCATGGAGCCTGGGTTAGTTTGGGCAAAGCCCAGCCCTGCCCCTAAAGCCTGGGGTGGTGAGTGTACAGGAAGGAGTAATAACTATAAAAATATTCTTATAGATTTAAGACAGCTGATTCTTTGGCATGGTACATGAAGATCTGCAAGGAAAAAATCCTACACCTTCCCACTAGTTTTCAAGTCTCTTAATTTACTATTAATAATATACCTGCAGATAACATATAGTGAAGAAGAACCAAAGTTAGCTGCTGTCAGCACCAACCGCCTTCCTTGGCTACGGCACATGAACCTGAGGATAGGTTGGGACTAGTTTGGAGGAGGGACTGCCTTTTGCAATACTTTGTACTACCCTGACTGACACTGCAGGCAAGAGTTCCAGAATATAGTCTTCCTGTCCCCAGTACCTTCTTAGGACTAATGGTAGCTGAAGGTAATAGCACAGTAAGATTCACTGTCAAAACTGGCAAAGTATGGGGAGGAGGGATAGAGAGAAACAGAAACGGCCACTACCTACCTACGTGCCTACCTATAGGCCTTCAATCTACCTTCTGACCTTTGATCCACAGAATAGGTAATCTGGGTACCAATGAGAAGTATCTCTTCATTGTAACAATAATTCATAATGTTTAGAGAGCAATTCTTCCAAAATCGCAAGCAGAGATATGACATCCGATTTCTCCAACCGATCTTATTACCAAAAGCAAAACCAATGAAACAACATCTGTCTCTTCCAGAGCATTCAATTCCCAAGTCAATTCCATTTACTCCACCCTTAGAGTGGCGGACCCGCAGGGCACTTTTCATCTAATCGTGTTTCTATGGAAACGCCATTCTCAACCTGGAAGATTCTACAACCCTTCACTTTGGCTTTATCCACATTGAAAGGAAAGTCTTATAAATCAGAAATCAAGACGTAAATTTGACCACAGACAGAAAAAAAAAAAAATTTCCAGGCTAGAATTTCACTAAAAGAAACAAACAAAACAAAACAAAATAGCAAAATACATGTATCTGACTTCGAAACAAGGTTTGTCTCTGTAGTACCCAATGGGATCCTCGACTCAGTGAAAGGACGGGGACCCAAAAGAATGTGCCTGACAACCAGTGTGCCTTCAGGATCACCGCCACTACCGGTCAGTGCCACACGTGTCACTCCCTGAATGGTTGCTTCTCCTGAATCTGCATGGATGTATTTTAACAACCTCCACTCTTCTAACTTTCTGGATTCCTGGGACACACAGCAGGAAAATGTGTCACCGCATATTTTAAATAAGAACCGTATTAACCGCTTTTCTGTTTGGATTACATTTAAAACTGCAACATGTCAGGGTAGGAAAACAAAAAGGAAAAAGACCCTTGATTTTTACCTTAAACATTATATTTATCATTAAAGCCCATGTCTTTGTGACACTATGTAGCAGAATAACTGGTAATATGCAAACCACATCCAACTTGAACATTCTGACGTAGCAGGTTGCGTTTACAGTTAGACTAATGCCGATAAGAAGGAAAATGAAACCTGGATATGGCATGTGCCCCTGAACTGACTGTCGCTATATAGGGACTCATATGCCAATATTAAGTACTTTTTAATTGTTTGCAATAATTTGTCTTCAGGCATATGCAAGTATTTCGATTAATAAATGCTTTTATTTTCTTTCTAATTCTCTCTTATTATCTATCAGTCATTCTTATAAATTCCAGGGAATGGTTTCATTTAAAAAACCTCCTCTGGTTACCAAAACTGGCAAATGTTCAACTAAGTAGTCTACGCTGGATATTTACATCACTGAAGTTTCCTTTTACCCCATAACACCAAAGTTTAAAACCTGTTTCCTTTTTCTTTTCTTGTTTTCATTATATACAAGTATGTCCAGGTTAGCTTGCTAGAGACAGTGAGTCCAAGAATGAAGCTTTAGTTCTCTCTTTGGAATAGTAAAATGTGCTACAGATTGAATCTACCTGTGGATAACTCCAGAACCACACATTTTTTCTTATGCAGCTGGGATGCAGATCCAGAAAGGTTTTTATTCAGGGCTTATTCTGCTCCTCTAACACACAAATGCTTACAAGCTCATTCAAAGGCAGATTTTTTTTTTAATAACTGAATAAACCCAATGAAAAGGTTGACCCATTTATTTGAAAAAGAAAAAAAAATTGCAATTTGCTTTTAAAGAGGTGTCTGAGGTTTTATAATAATGTCTTTGGCATTTAATAGATTAGTTTTTACAATTGGCTAATAAATTGTTATTGCTATTGTTTCAACTAGCCAGAGTTGCAATTGCTCTTTTATATCTAACAAGATTTCAAAAAGAATTTTCTAGAAGTTGCATTAATCATATAGCAAGAATGTGTTACATTTAAAATCTGTACACAGTCAGGGTTCCCCACTGGTATAGTGGCTAGGTTTCAGCGCTCTCAACGCTGCGGCCTGGGTTCGACTCCCAGCCAGGGAACTACACCCCACCACCCCCCCACCCCCCCGCAAATAAAATAAAATAAAATAAAATTAGCACACAGTCTTCCAAATGAATTGGGCATCCCTGGAGACCTCTCCAACCTTTAAATAAAGTTGCTAAAGGATTAGTACTGAGATGTCAGCAGTTACTTACATTTGAACAAATCACAACAAAACTCTCCTTAAACTCCATGGGTTTTTCCATAGAATTTATGATAATCAGCTCCTGGCTATAAATACTACCTAAGCAGTCTGTGCATTCCTTCAAGAAGTATAACAAGGCAAAGAGAAGGGTGTTCCTTGTAACTGGAGATCTATTTGCTTTTGCAATTAGAGTAAAGAGAAGGGAATCTTTTTCATTGGAAAAAGGAAAGAGGTGGAAATTTTACATTCGTCTCCCAACTTTGTTTTTCAGATGGTATTAGGAGAGCATTGTCTTTTTAGAGGCCATTATTGATACCAGTATTTTTGTGTGAGCAGATGGCAGTGGAATGGGGAAGGAGGGTGTGGAACTAGCCAACAAACCGAGAGACAGCTTCTATGGGTATTCATAGGAAGCCAGGGAGACATGGACAAATGGGGTTCCCCTTCCAGGGTAGTGGTCCAGGCCAGGACAGACCCCTAAACTGAAGGAAATCAGGCAATTCATGAATACTTTCTATTTCAGTCACCCCAACAACATGGACCACAAAAAAGCATTGCAATGAAGGTAAAATCATGCTGGCTATTTTGGGGATGTTGTTTTTTTTTTAATTAATTTATTTGTTGGTTCCCTGAGCGGGGATCGAGCCCAGGCCACGGTGGTGAGAGTGTCGAAGCCTAGCCACTACACCACCAGGGAACATCCCTGGGTTTTGGTTTTTTTAAAGAAGGTAATACAGCTCTCTGCCAGGTTCTTCACAAAGGTATTACCCAGAAAACCAGGACGCTGGTGGATGAATAAAAGAACTTGCTTCTCTCTCTCCTGATTCTGTCTGAACCAATATTTGAATATATTTTATTCAAGGGCAGCTCAGCTTCAAGTAAAGCCAAAGCTCCTTTGCAGAATGAGATGGAGACTGATGAAATCTATTCTTTTCTTTTCTTTTCTTTTCTTTTCTTTCCTGTTAGTATAGGAAACAGAAATAGTTAGGTTGTTACTTCAGGGTGGAGACCTGATTTTGGCCCCTTCCCCAAGTCATCATCCATAAGATTAGCTGGTTAGCTCTGGTATGAAATAGTATGGTTACATCAGCACCACTGACCATTGTCACTTCTGATCTGCTGATTTTAAATGCCACACCATCTATTTTTCATGCCATGCCCTCTAGACCTAGTCCTCCCTCTCCCATCCAGTCATGCTTGATAATCCCCAGTAGCAAACTTGCACAAGCCTCAAACTATCCACATGCATGCAGCAAGTGTCAGATAAGTAATGGCACTGGAATCAGGTTTTAGGTGAACTTAATAGGATGTAAAAATCAGCTAAAGAATCTAAATCTTCAACTACCAGCAGTAACCAAACTCTAAAAGCTGATTCCCAAACTGTCAGCATCACCTAGTTACTGTTTGGAATTATCATGAGAAGAAGAGAAAGGTGGAAACTATTCCTTTCTAAGTTACGCCTGCTGCCCTCAGTTTTTATCTTATTCATGGATGCTGGATAAGCTGGGTCCATGCAAACTCTTGAATGTGATTAAAGGCACAGCTCTGTCAAGACAAGTAGAACCAGCACTGGCTTCTGACATCCCTTGTTTATCTCTCTGTATCTGAACTAGTCACTGAGGACCATGGCTTTGGACATGGGCAAGAGTGTGAGGGATGACAGGTCTGAACACGCTTGTGACAATGTAGAATTAACTTTGATACTTAAGAAAAATGAATGACTTTATGAAAAGCAAAGTATGCTAAAAATAGTAACATAAAAGGTTTGCTCCTGACATTTTTTAAAAAGCCAAGACTTTTAACATTTATTCGTCTTAGCCTAGGCTAGGCCATACCCTGTCTAAATCCATCCATTGTCCCTCATAGTGAAAAAGTCCTCCTGCTTAACCATTTTGCTGACTTTTAAAATATTATTTTACCCATAAATTTTCATTTTGTCTTCTTCCTTTAGATATCATTAAATCGGTATGCACTTACAAAAATATCCACCACAATATTATGATTATAAATATTTTGAACATGAAATTCATTCAGAACAATAACCAAACCAAACAAACCCCTCAGTGGCATACAGCCCCAAATCTCCCGTTTCTCACATCTCCAGGAGAATTCCTGCAGTGAAAACAGCAATACTCACACAGACAATATAAACTGTTACTCTGCTTGAAAAGTCACGAGGGACTACACAGGAAGAGCTGAGTCTATATTACTGTTTTCCTTTGCAGCTCTAAATACAGGGACAACTTTCACTGTGCAGCTCTGACTCACAGGAACGTTCTGTAATGGCAGCCAGTGCATTCAAACCACTTAAAAGCAAGTTATGTGAGCATCCTGCCATTGCAACAAGATTTAAATTTGTGCAGACCATTTGTTACAAAGGTCCATGAGACCATTAGAAGAAATTAAGTCCTTTTCTCTGGGGCTTGTCTTACTTTCTTCTTAGGGGGAGCTGGTTCTAAGTACTTAAGAGGCACCCTGAGAAAAGCAACATCATTAACATGCATACTTAAAATCACAAATGCACATGAACTCCTAAACCTTAGAACTTACGAAAGTTAACAACATTGCAATAGCGAACTTCAAATCAAACTCCTCATTGCAGGTACTTATCTAGGAAACAGGTGCTGCTAACACCTTTGTAAAAACTGTGGGAACACAGTGATTTATGAAATATTCTAGGTCCAGAGGGATCATTTTTTCCCCATTTTTTTTCTACCAAAACTGTTTGTCCATATTTAGTTTACATATGTCATTTAGAATCCACTTACTGTTAGATGCTGGAACAGCCACGCCCTCATGATATTTGTGGCTACTTTGGGAAAGATGCCACGCTTTTTGTGACGCTTTTTGTCCTTATCTGGATCATCATCGTCACCTGTGCTGGGGGAAGCTACACTGTTGTCCAAGCCATCACCTGCAAACATAGTGAATCAAATTTTGACTGATGCTACCTTGACATGCTTTATTCAAATAGAATGCCTTTGGATATAAACAAAACCAAAAGAGCAATATAAATGATATATAGTTTATTTGGTACTATTTTTATTTTTGTTTTGTTTTTGTTATTTTTTCTCAAGACAAAGAGACAGAACAAGGCCTAGGCTCAAAAGTAGTCACGTCTAAAGAACTTCGTCCAAAAAAACAATGCAAAAGGTCATAGGGTATGGAGGGAAATATTCAATCTCTTTAGTAGCTTTGTTGCCATTGTAATTATCCTGATATGTAGCTGAGTCATGCTAATGTAACTCCTTTTGGGGAGTTAAATATGGTGGCAGTCATTAGGGGAGGCGCTGTCCCTGCCCAGGTATTCAAACCCCACCTGTAGTCCTTGATGTCAACTTGTGAGAAGATGCATTTAGGATAGCAACTATTTCCACAAGTGATCTATCTTATGACTAAATTAGGCCATGGAAATGTAGGTGATCCATCATGTAAGCAGTCTGACATAGGAATGCTTCAAATAGAATATAATTTTTCTTACCATAGAAAGAGAACATCAAGTTTAATAAGGGAAAAACTCCCCAGATTGCTTTTTAATTAGAAAACAATTACCATTTAAATCAAATCAAGTAATGTTAAACTAACAATCAACTGGAATTGTATTACCCTAATAATCCAGGCAGTTTCTAAAATTTCTTTGAGATTTAAATTTTTCTCATTGAAAAGTCACTCACTTACATATTCCCATATGTTGGATCATATTTTTCCATTGATTTTTGTTAGAACATTTGTTGCTTCTAGAAAATAATGTGGCTCTGTGACACCATAAAATTTAAAATGTAGTATTCCTTTTCCAAAGCCATATTTAATAAGAAGAAAGAAGAAATTTCAGCCCCTATAGACACTGTCCAAAACAATTCAGAAGCTACAAATGGGAGGTAAGCACTTTGTATTTTGGCACAAAAGTCAAAGGGAAAACAGTGGACTAAACTAAAACACAGCTTAGCTTCCGTCAAGCATTATTCTCTTTCTGGAGTCCCAGCTCCT
The DNA here is from genome assembly GCA_004026885.1 of Lyroderma lyra. Taxonomy (NCBI): domain Eukaryota; kingdom Metazoa; phylum Chordata; class Mammalia; order Chiroptera; family Megadermatidae; genus Lyroderma; species Lyroderma lyra. The sequence goes on from PVJL010000685.1 coordinate 64,684, forward strand.
GGTGGAATCTACTGGATAGAAAGGGGCAGGCTGATCTGGGTCCAGAAAGAGGAGCTATAGCAGCAGGGATCAGCAATGAGGTAACAAATCCCACCCCCTCCCCGCCCCAAGAACACATTCACTGTGGAAGTCATTGCAGAGCAGCCCACACGGCCCAAAGAATCGGGTCCTGTGGTAAGACAAGTTTCCCAGTGACTGTGTACACTGAAGTTAGCCTCAGAGTTATTCACATGGCTTCTTGAGTTTCTGTATTCCTTATTTTGGTTAATGTTAAGTATCCTACATACAGAAAGCATTCTCTATTTTGGTTGCAGTTATTTCCATCTAATCTATAGCAGTTATGTTGCCATTACTCAATTGTTCTTAACAGCTCCCTCAGGAGACTCCCCCTGACCCCTCCCAAAAAACGAAACAGCCCCCAAATTGCCCTGACTTGTCCCAAGTTAAGAGTTTTAAAACTTTATTGGGTGAAGAACAGACAGATTTCAACATTTCTGCTATGATGACAGCATAGGCCACCCATAAACAATGTTTGCAGGACTTCCCTGAGTTTAATTTTTATTCATTTAAAATCCATATTTTTCTGTACTTAAAAGCCATATATTTTTATAAAGTCCCACAGAATCATAGCTGTGTTCTGTTCTCAGCGGAAAAGACCCACAGCTCCAAGCCCTCAGTGTATCAATAAAGAAAGTGCTGGAGCTCCTGTTGGGTGACTTGGCCAAGGTCACGCAGGCTGGGATGGAGCTGAAGATGGCCCTGTGCTGCGCGGGCACCCACACCCCTAAATCAGGGCTCCTCCCACTCTTCATTTGCATAACCAAGTGTTTTATAAGGAGTCCTCTTGGATTTGCCTAACAAATTCTTTGCAAGTCCACTATTTAAAGAGGTTTTTTTTAATTCAGAGGAGCAATTCACCATATAAAATAACAATTCATTAAAGAAACATGAGCAAAGAAAACAACTCAACAGCATTTAAAATTTCAATGGGCTAATCCACTTGCAATATGCAAAAGGTAACCCAGGAAAGAACATATTACTTGATCATTGATTAAAAATGAAAAGCTTCTAACCTAATGACACAGTTTTTCACCACCTCCCCATGATTGTTTTCCACCTTAAAAAAAAAAAAAAAAAGCCTTTCTATCCATTTCAAAACCCCTTCAGATTAATTTAGTGGGCAATGCCGAGTGCCTGCCTAGAAGAGAATTCATTGATAATTTATGGAAATATCTTCTATAATCCAGCGGAGATGACTTTTTTCCAGCTTTGTGCATCAATAGATAATCAAGGCCTTAAAGCAGCCTTAGCTCCCCATTACCTCAGGCGAAAGGAGCCCTGAAAGCGTGCCTTGAGGGCACCTGAATTATATACTCCATTAGGAGAGGAAGGCGTTCTGCATTCCATGTGTAACACTCACCAGAACCTTTCCTGTTTATTTCTGCTGTATGAAAGCAGAAGCATTAGGAACAGAATTTTTTAAGTGAAGACTTATGTAGATACAATGGAGAAACCTTTCAAGCAGGAGCCAGATCACCCCCTTCAGTCCCTGGCAGTGACCTCTCCCGAATAAAAGGTTTCTATTACATCATTAGCTCAAGCCAAAAACAGCCTTGGCTTAATGCACAGTTTGTTCTTCCTACTGTTTTTAGGCAAATACAGCTACTTTACTCCCATCTGGGAGGGAAATTACACTGCTGGGTTGTAATCTAAGACAAGATTTTCATTGGAAGCAAATGCTTTCAATCCAGTGTAAATACTGGTGCATGTTCAGAAAAGCCTAAAACAATAAACCCTGCTCCTTCCCGACACAAGTTAGGGAAATGGAGAAGATGGGGAAGGAGAAGAGCATAATAAAACAGACTATTCTAAAAGCAAACACTTCCATAGATTTTAATAAATTGTTTAACCTCTTCCACTTTCTAAAATTGAAAATCGAGCTCGCCACGTCTCAACCTCAGAGGAAGGTCTAAATGGTCAATTGTACCTTTAGCATTTCCATTCACTCTGCAATTTGATACAGTCACCTCTATGCGGTCTCTGGAGGATTTATTTCCTTTTTTTTATTTTTAAGATCACTAAACAAACTTGGAGAACCGCCGGCCGACCACACGGCAGCAGGCAGCAGCTCTGAACCACATTTGTAAAATGTCAGCAGTGACTTCATTCCTGGAGCTGACTTCTCCTGCCGCCAAATGAAGGCAAACTGAAAAGGTGGAAATAATCATAAAAATGATGCTAGTCCATAAACAAGCTTACAGCCTCATTAGGATAGCAGTAGGCTCCAGTGGGTGATTTATGCTCGTTTTGCTGATGCTATGAGGAAATGCCATAGGGCGACTTTAGCCAATTGCTAATGGTTTCTGACAGCTTCTTAGCAACTAGTGCAAGCAACGTTGTGGCGTTTGCTAGTGACAGAAACCGAAAATGTCATATTATCTGCCCATGTGTCATGAAGTCCGTGTGGCAATTAACTAGCAGGCCAGTGACTGGGGGGCCAGAGGCTCCTGAAAATGGCCTTTGGCTATGCAGAGGCAGCCAGGCGCTGAGCGCAGACTGGCTGCCCGGACACAACATTCTAATGCAGGAATCCACTTCCTAGCGACTCTGAGGCTCTGGTGAGACTGGCCCACGCAAATCCCTTTCTTCCCCTTCGCTGAAGTGAAACTCTGGGCTCCTTTCTCTCTAGGTCCTGGCTCTGGCTGTTATCAGAAGACTCCAAAGTGATCTGCTTTGATATGATTATCCGAATGGCTCTTTAATTGGCGATACCTGGTTCTGGGCTTTTTGGACGCTGGATTCAAAGGTGCTAGCTGTTTTTCTGCTCTCTCACAAATGAACCTGAAAGGATTGAAGATCACTGAAGCAGACTCACTGCCTGTCAGATCGCTGGGAGCGGAGGAACCCTGCGCAGCAACAAGACACTATTTTAAAAACACCAGGCCTCTAACAAGCGGCGGGGAGAATCTTGGCCATACTTTTCAGTTTCCGAGCTATCAAAACCGTGCACTATACGTCAAACTGTCAAACCTTTCAGCGTGGGCCATTTGCCCTTTCAAATAATATTTAAGAATTGTTTTTACAAAATTTTATAGGCCATGGTCTAGTGAAAGAGGCCAACCAGCAAAGAAAGGAATTTGTACTACAATTCGTCTACGGACAATTTCTTGTGAGACCTGGGCCTGTCCCTGCGGAGCAAGGCAGGTGACCTGTGGCAGCTCCCAGGCTGTCAGCGAGCTCAGATTTCAAACACGCTCAACTCAAACATCCCGAATCGCCTATTTAAGCATGCCCAGGCATTTAGACTGTGCTATCTTGTGCCTTTCAAGGCAGGATAAAGCGGTATTTATCGTATTCAGGCCATTCAATGGGTCAGACTGACCGTGTCAGCAGGGGCTCCTCTCCGGCAGGTCAAAGCCCTTCTCCTAGTTTTCTCTCCCTCCTCACTCCCTCTCTCTCCACCCAGGACTGCCATTCCCAAAACAACCTATTCCGAGTGAGGCCAAAACACCACCCAGAGAAGCGCCTGGGATTTACATCACAACTGATGGGCACTTCCCGTGTCAGCGGGCCACCAGGTATAAATAAAATGTGGTGTCTGTCAGAGCAGCACAACTTCTAATTATAGATATGAACTTTCAACTTCTGGGGCAAATGAACGTGTAAGGTTGGGGGCCTTTTTGTTTTGCTAGAAGCTAAACTGGAAGCTTAGCTTCCAGGACATTTAATTTACAATTTTGTATTGAGACTGTATTTTCAGGCCATGTCTATTCCTTAACCTTTACTTTTCATTACTTAAAAGACAGTGTTTGGAAAGAGAAGTCACATTAGGTGGTGAACTTATTATACATCAAGTTGACAATGCACTGTGGAATTGTATGCCTGAGACCTATGTAGTCCTTGCTAACAGATGTCACCCCAATAAGTCTAACAATAAAAATGAATTAAAAAAAAAAAAAAAAAAAAAAAAAAAAGACAGTGTTTGCCCCAAAATGTACCTAGACTCAAAAAAAAATCAAGGCCATTTATATTCATATCTTTCAGCACTGAAAAATTCCTTCGTGTCTTAAAAGTTATCTCAATCAGGGGTGTCCAACCTTTTGCTGTCACTGGGCCACACTGGGAGAAGAACTGTCCTAGGCCACACATAAAATACACTAACACTAATGAGAGCTGATGAGCTAAAAAAATAAAAAAATAATAAAAAGGGTCTATGCATGATGTTTGTAATGTTTTAAGAAAGTTTACGAATTTGTGTTGGGCCACTTTCAAAGCCGTGTTGGGCCACAATGAGGCCTGTGGGCTGCAGTTTGGCCAAGCTTGGTGTAGTGGTCAATTCGAAAGCACTCTTATGACTGTAGCTCGTGTTGGAAGGTGGCTACATTTTTATCCAATTTTAAATGTTTTCTTTTTTTTCTCATCTCTTTTCTCACATAGGACATCTACCTGAGAGAAGCTGGCATCTCACCCCCTAAGCAGTGTGTGGAACACTCCTGCCTTCCCAGTAGCTGGTGGTGCAAACATCCCACCAGTGTGGAGAGGCTGGGTTTCCTTTGCAGTGGAACCATCTGGTGTGCTGGACTATTAAATGTAAAAACCACCCCAAGCCCACTTCTCCAGATCATGGGTGTGTCTACTTAGCCAGAAATCAGAAGGGGTGGTGCTTTTGTGTTATGTTAAGAGGACAAAGGTGAGAATTACAGACCACCCTTTCTCAGGAACCAGCTAGAATACTTCAGAGGTTTTAAGGAGGTGTTTTGTCTTCATTTAGAATGCACAGTAGCTGCCAGAATGACTTCTAAAACAAGTATCTGAGCATATGACCTGGTACTTAAAACCCTTCGGTGGCTAACCTTTGCCTTCAGGATAAAGGTCACGCGTTTAGCCTGGCATGGAAGGCCTTTTAGGATCTGTCTCCTGAGTTATGTCCAGTCTGTCCTCTGCTGAGTCCACATGGGCACCAGCACACACCACACCACCTCAAGCCTGACATTTTCAAGATCTCACCACACACAGCCCTTTCTCAAACCTCTCTGCATTTCCCTAGGCTAGTCCCTTTCCCTGTAGTGTCTCCTGGAAAACTCCTTAGTGACCTTTTAGGTTCAGCTCAACTGCCATCTGCCATAGAAGCATTTGCTAGACTCTAGCTGTTTAGTAATCCCCTTCCCTGATCCTGAGTGATTCTTCTGACATTCCTCCATCCAACACATATCATACTCTAATAGGAGTATGTTGGTTTTTGCATATGTCCTCTCGACTTGATTACAGAATATATGAAAGTAAAGACCAAGTCATACCCCTGTCCTAAGATTCTCTAACCCTAGGGTTACCCCAGGGTGCAGGGTACAAACTTGTCAATTGCTTATTAAATGAATGAGTGAATGAATTTATTTTTCACTGAGTAGAGAAAACCATAGTTTCAGTTTCCAGGTGTTACAATTCTTTTTGCTACATACTTAAATAAACTCTTGAATAATATTCACCAATGAAATTCAAAAACAATAAGGCAACATAAACAAAATGCATTCTCCAAAGCTGGGAAGTTTCCCTGGAATCTTGGGCCAAAAGATGAACTAAGAGTTCAGGTATCAGCGTTCTTTATGACGTGTGGCATAGCCCTTCAGAAGTATGCCCCCATTTCCCGAAATTACAAATTAAAGCTATTAACCCAACTAAATTTTCTTCCTGTTATTGCATTTCCCTGAGTTTAACTTTAAAAGATAAAGCAAAAGTTATTTGTTTCCTTCTGCATTTTTTCCAAGGAATGAATTTTGCTACCCGCTTTTCACATCTTCAGTTTTACCCTAGCAAAGAAACTCAACTGTCTTTAAGCAGGCAATTTGACCCTGAGGTCAGACTCCAGACTGTCACTTTAGAGACATAGTGCTAAATACAAAACTCTAGAACTCTGGCTTTTCCTTGGTTTTGCCTGGTCATTGTATCGGTCTTTCCCACACAGCAGTGCTCCACACCTTGCCCCAGCAATTTTTCCGCAACAGGTTATCTGAGGACCTTAGTATTTGATACCGTGGTACAAATTGGCATGTCATTGTATCCTAGGAGACATTAGGAAGGATAGAGGCAAACAACACAACCCCTAAGTTGTACTCATATTTTTAAGAGAAATACAATAATGTCATATAGCTCCAAATCTGCAGCCAATATGCAAATATGTAATAGTCTCAATCCCATGGTTAACTTCTAAGTTTCACTTTAATTATGGTTCTGTAATCAGCCTCCCTTTGGTATCTCTTCTTATTCTTAGGTGGTTAAGATTTCCTTGTTCTTAATTCAAAGGGATTCCTAATTGATTGGGGAGGGGGGAGGGAAGCAAAGGAAAGTACATTCTCATATGAATACCCTTGGCTTGCCCAAACATTGAGGTGGTTCCTTTGGAAACCAAGATAAGGAGTTAGATGCTGGCACGTGCCATGACAGTGCTAAGTTCCAGAAGGGGCTTAACAAATGCCCAGTGCTACAAATATACCAATGGCACTGACCGAAAAGAAGGAAGTAAGAAGAGTGGGGGAGATTAAGAATAAGCTAAATTTAAATAAACATATGATTGGCACTTAATAAAAAGAAATGTCTAGATATACTTCCTAAAGTTGGTTTCACAGAGATCTGTCAGGGGGCTTTTCCTTTCTAGTTGAATTTAGGTTTGTTAACCAGTGACAAATACTTGTTAATAGTTAACCTCCGTGGAATGGACTCCTGACATCACAGAAACCTAAGAGAAGAAATGGAGAATCAGGGCTTGGAGAAAATAGCCCTCTCTATGAATGGACTGGTCCCCTCCTTAAGAGTAAAATGCAGCATTTAAAAATGAGTCCTGCATACGTAACCATCTTTTGCATAAGCAGTCACTCTTCTCATTCATTCTTTTATTTAACAAAAATGTATTAAATTCCTGCAATGTCCCAAACACTATGCCAACCATCAGAGACACAAATGGTGAAAAACAATCAGAAAGAGTCCCTGTTTCTATGGAGCTTTCCAGTTAGAGGGCACAGATGTTAAACAAAAGAATCACAGTAATAAATGTACAATTGCACTCAATCAGAAAGAAATATAAATCTTTGAGTGTGTGAAACAAAGGAAATTGACTTAGGCGGGAGAGAGCTGGAGCAGAAATCTGAAGGGTGAAGACAAGTCCACGAGGCAGAGCAGGCACCCTAAAAGGGCAGAGGGCAGAGAAAGCATGGCAGGCTGCGGCAACTGCCTGCACGCGGGCGCTGTGTGTCTGCAGGAAGCCTGACACAGCTGGAGAGCCGGAGCCTGGGAACGCCAGGCAAGAGGAGGCTGGAGCGCGAGAGGACCAAGAGCACCCACAGGGCCTGGGGGGCCAGGCCGGGATCTGGTGGTTAGCCCCAAGGTTCTAAGAGTCGTGACCCATGAGGGTATTTTTGTGGCATCATCAATGTCTTCTCCATGTCCCTAATATGATATAAATTTTACCAACTCAAGCCTCATTCCCTAGTGGCTCTTTCTAGTTCAACCTAACAAATCTGCCAATTCCAAACTCAGATTGGAGAAGGAGGGACAGGGTAAAAGCAATGGGGTAGACCCCAATTTAGGCACAGATTGTATTCTGAAGGTCACTGTCAATAGCTCTCATGGACATTAGAATATATTTTCACATAGAAGCAAGTGATGAATGGTATTAGGTCCCAAGGCTTGATCATTAAAGCCAAAGTGATTCATTAAATGAATGAAGTCCTACTGACATCTGAGTCCTGGCTGCAGGATGTCAGAAAGTACCAGAATAAGGTGGAAGATGAGTTTTTTCCTCATATTTTAGTGCACAGTCAGTCTAGGAAAACACTAAAATGTATGTATTAATAATTGCCTTTAGTATATTTTCTGCATCTCTCTTCCAATGCTTCTCCTAGAGTTTCCAAGTATCCCAAAGCCTTGTAGAGGCACTTGGCCTCCCACTGTGGTCCCCTCACCCAGACCTATTCTTTTCCTTCTCTGAATCTACATTCATCATCTCCCAACAATCAAAATATCCAGCCTTTCAGCCTAGTAGTTGATGTGAGCCAGACTTCAGGCAGGAAGCCATCTGAAAGAACCAATTCAGACTCAGCATGAATAACCGATGCCCCCCTCACCTTCCCAGAACTGTTGACATTTTTTAAAGAAGATTTGTTCATGCAAATGAACCTCTAAATGGCAGAATTTCAGGTAGAGTAATGAGTAAAAGTATTTTTAAAAACACAGCTTGCATTGGGAAAGTTGGGTTTTTTTGTTTTTGTTTTTGTTTTTGTTTTTGTTTTTTTTAATCAACAGATGCCAGGCTTTCAGAAGAGCCCAGAGTCAGTGTCCAAAGTTATGGTTACATCCCGCCATCCGCAGCCCAGCCCACCCCTGCTTGTCCCTGCTGACATGTACGAAGCCATGGGCTTCTGGGGTTCCCAAGACTTGTTCACGGAAATTGCGGTGACAGTAAATGGGTCCTGTGGATGTACAGCAGTGAAAACAGGAGGAAGAGATCTAGGTTGAATGTTTATGTTGTATATGTAGGTCACTCATATAATTTGGGTGTTTATAAGTCAGGGATTGCCAGCTTGTTGAATACATTTGGAATAACTTTTTTACTATAAATAACACATTCTTATTAACCTTCCACCACTTCATGATTCTTCACTGTCAACACAAATATATAACTGGGTGAAAAATCGGAAAAGAACCCAACTAAATAACTGAGATCCAGAATGAAAATATTTACTAGATTTTTATAGAATTATAAAAAAAAAGTTCTTGTCAAAATTTTATTGGGCAGTTGATGGGATTAAAGGAAGAAACTGGACTTTCTAAGTTCGTGAAACGTAAGAACTGTCAGTCTGTCAGTATTCATATTCACTGTTGTCTTAGATTTCTTTTGTGTAAATGTTCGGACAGGCAGAGGACTATGGACAGAACACAGACACCAAAAAGTCAGATAAATTCTCCAACTTATTTTTTTCACTGAATTATTTGTACTTTGTTCTTTTGAGATAGGAATACCTTTTTTCTAGTAATTTAATATGACTTTCTGCCTTGAATTCCCCTCAGGGGAACAACAGCAAATTAGTTGTCTACACACAGAGGACAAACAGCAATGATGAATAGGAAAGGAAAAAAACAACACAGATTCTACTCATTTTTCATCCATTCAGCATTTTGTTACAACTAAACACCATGGAAAATCCCTGCAAAAACAGCACAACTTCTTAATGAAGCCCTAGAAACTTCGGGACGTGAATGCCCTGCAAGATATTACTGAAATGTGTGTATTTATGCTAACAGTAAAACAAAATGGAAACCCCCCAAACTTTTTCTAAGAAAAAAAAATATGTTTGCGATTGCAAAGGTAAAATAGCTCAAGAGTCATAAACTTTTGTTTTCCATCAACAGCTCAAAAAACATTTGAGGAACTAGTTCTTTGCCTATTTTTAATGTTATTTTAGTAATGCATGTTGAGTTCATTGCTTAAGATATTTGTCCCAAAATACATACATCATATATTAATGATAAATATAACTACAAAAAAATAAATGTTTTCATCAGTAAAACAAAACAAAACAAAATGGCACACGTGGGATCTTATAGACAGGCAGACACACACACACACACACAAAACACACACACACAAACACACATACACACACACACACACACACACTCACAAACTATTTATGTGGTAGCTTCAAAAGTTCTCCATATAATTTACTTTTAAACTTCTATATAGTCTGCATGTGCGTGCGTATAGAATACCTGTTTGTGTGTATATACATACACTTTTACACAGAGGATACTTCTTCAACAATCACAATTATATGGAATACACTTGAAAAGTAGGATTAACAAAAAGTTTCAGACGTGCAGATTAGAAGTAGTGGTTCTCAACTTTGGTTATACATACAATCATATGGTAGCTTCTACAAATCCTGATGCCTACACTATACCCAAGACCAATTAAACTAGCGTTTTGGAGGATGAGATCCCAGCGTTAGTAATTTTTAAAGCTCCAAGATGATTAAAATGTGCAGTCAAGTTTGAGAACCACTAGATTAGAACCACAGATTACATGCAGCAAAGCTCCTATATTTTCTACACAGACCATAAATAAGCCCCTTAATCAAAAAAATTATGTTTATTTTAGATGTAGTTTTCAAAAGTTTACTTATTTGGTTTCCTGCCTTATAGCTGAGAGCTTTACAAAAATATACGATGATAAAGAGGCAAAAAGTTAAGACTCTAAGAAGCATAACATACTAGGGCCCTTTAGCGCAGTGCCATAACTCAGTTATCTACTGGCTTTAAATTATTTTTGAAAAGTTTTTTATAATATATTATGCTAGAGTGCATGTGTAGTGGAAACATTTTCATTAAAAATGCCCCTACTTTTTTTATTATTTAAAAATCAGGATTCTGTTCATTGGGACATGACGCCAGATAAACCGGGATAACATGTCTACATTCCGTAGACACCTTCCATGTGTCTGCGCTCACTTCGCTGGTCTGTGTGTCTAGAAGGGGCAGAGCCTTTGTGACAAGTGCTGTGAGTTGGTTAAATAGCCCTCCTGGGGATCTTCGCCCTGGACACTCATGGGTGCTTCCTTTGCATCCCTCACTCATCTATCTGGTCTCCTGCCTTGCAGTTGGTAGGCTGAGAGCTTTGTGAGATTATCAGATCCAACCTTGTATTCTGCTCTCAGCCTGTAAGGAGGTATCAGGGAGTTGTGGTGTGTGCAGCAAGGGTGACAGGACAGCTGAAGGTGGAGCATGGTGGGTGAGAGAGTAGGACACAGACAGGACAAAGCTCCTGGGGTGGGGCAGAAATTGGACTCAGAGAAGTGCTGTGGGGCGAGGGGGACCAAAGCAAAGGTATTCTGTAGCGATTGATTTCTTTGCATACAAGGTTAAATGGAACTAAGTTGTGCAATGAAAATTAGCAAGACTTTGGAGCGCATAAGGAGATAGTAAGTATAGTTTGAAGGAAAATGGACAAGAAAAAATGTTGAGATTAAAACAAAAGGGCTTGTTATTCTTTTACTGTAAAGCCACCCCCAATCGCAACGCTTCTGAAAGCAGAGGTTTGTGAACCACTGGCACGAGCCTGTTACGGCACCTAACTTGCTCTCTTCTGTCATCCAGAGCTCCCGTCCCTTTGTGGGTCTGTCTTGCCACACATACCGGTCGCTCACTCAGCTAATTGGGGCAGGTGCTTGCCGTTCAAAGTAAGCCCGCTTTGCAAGGTGGTGACGTGACTTGGGTGGCCACAGGATAAAGGTAAACTAACTTCCTAAAGCAGCGCTGCACCAACATTAATGTGTGTATGAGGCACCAGGGATCTTGTTAAAATGCAGTTTCAGATTCAGCAGGGGAGGAACCTAAAAGTCCACATTTCTCACAAGCTCCCGTGGGCCTGTGGATGCAGTGCTGCTGGTCCCAGGACCACACTGTGCATCTTATTAAAGTATGGAGGACCTGGCTGTATGAGCAAATAAAGCTAGAAAGTGCTGGGAGTGTGCAGATGCCTAGCTGAAGGAGGTGGGCTGGTCTCCCTTTACTCCAAACACTGTACCTGCACCCCCGGGACAAGGAGGAGAAAAGGGCTGTTCGCGTCTCCGATTTGAGAATGCAACCTCACTGAGGTCTCTAGGACCAACCTGAGTGTAAGAACAAACCAGGACATCTCCCACTGATGATTCTACTTTCCGTTAGTGCTGCCGCCCTCTCTCCCCCTTTATCGCCTCAGCATGTACAATACCTCACTTCCTGCCTCTATGTTGGAATATTGTAAGAGAATAGCTAAGCCTCCTAGTCGGATTGTCTAGGTTCATGTAAATCCCATCTTCCCCACTTGATACTTGTGTGACCTGGGCAAGTTATTTAACCTCTCCAAGCCTCTGTTTCTCTCCCCTCTGGGAAAAAAAAATGAGCACAGTATTAGTACTTAAACCTTAAGAGTTACTGGGCAGATTAAATAAAAGCTGCATAGAATGTTGAACACATCACCTGGCAGCTGTGACTTAGCTCAGTGAAAGTTATTTTTCGATTGAATACTCTCTTTGAGGAAAGGGACATTTACCCTGAACCCCTCACCCAAAGCAGGAAAATAATCATTGACACCCTCGTCTTCTCTCCTCATCCTGAGAGTAAAAAGGGTGGGTCGTACCTCCTACACCAGGGGTGTGCAACCTTTTGGCTTCCCTGGGCCACCCTGGAAGAAGAACTATCTTGAGCCACACATAAAATACACTAACACTAATGAGAGCTGATGAGCTTAAAAAAAAAATTGCAAAAAAAAATCTCATAATATTTTAAGAAAGTTTACAAATTTGTGTTGGGCTGAATTTAAAAGCTGTCCCGGGCTGCATGCGGCCCCTTGGGCCGTGGGTTGGACAAGCTTGGTCTAAACCACATAAAACTGGCAGCCTATTAGTGCAAGGTGATATACTGAAAATGAATGTTATTAATACAAGTTCTCATTTCCCACACAAAATAGGTTAAAGAACTTGTCCTCTAATCTCTAAATAATATTTCTGTGGCAATTGTTAATACCAAAGGTTTTGGTTTGGGTTCTAATACTATGGAAAAAAAGTTCTACCATTTAAGAAAGTATCACCAAGGAGAAGTGAGATGCACTCTGCAAAAATGGGGCTAATTTTCAATTACAGTCTCTCTCTTGTCCATACAGTAAGAATAACAGTAATAATAAAAACTAACATTTATTAAGCACTTACTAGATACTTGAAAACTGTGTTTGGCCTTCATTTTCAATCAATTAATCCTCACAAAAACCTTAGAAGTTAAAGTTAAATCTGTTATGATTAAAAAAAAAAAACAAACCCTAAAAAACAGTCAATTCCTCCATATTTAAAAAACCCTTTCCTTGCTATAGATCTTTCAAAGACTATGTCAGTAGCCAATAGAAATAACTCATATTTATTAACTGATGATTATGGGCTGCACAGAGAACATGTACCTTACTAAGTGCTGTTTTCAATTGTCTCCCGTCATCCATGCAATGGGTGCAATAGCCTTCATGCACAGGCAAGGCAACGGAGCACCTCGTGGATTTGAATCCGGATCCGAACCACTCTAGGGTGACTCTCTCCACTTAACCCGACTTGATTAGATAATGATGATCCATGTGCATTTCTTTAACCTCTGGAAAGATCTTCCAGAGTGGTAATGGCTTTTCTCGTTGTTGTATGCTGTCTACACCCAGCGCAAAGTGTAACCCAGAATGTGGCCCTACTGAAGATGGAGAAAAAAGAGACATGGAGCATGCAATCATGTGAGTGCTCCTTAGTTTTCTAGCATCACATAGTGGCCTTCAGTGTCTCTCCGTGTCAGAAATCTGAAGTTCTGCTAGCAGGAAAGCTGGGAGGAAATGGCCCTCTTCGGGCACCGCCGGGCACCGCATGAAGTCAGGACATTCACACTGAGCAGGTTCAGTGGGCGGAGGGGCAGGAAGAGACCCACCACACGCTCACGGAAGAGTCTGTCTCGCCATTTATGTATGGAAGGGAGGGACACCTCTCCTCCCGCGCCCACACCGCTCCATAAAGGACAGAGAAACCCAAACAAGGTTGCCTCATGAAACTGCAGCGTGCGGGACACTCACAAGGTCACGAGGGACACTCACGCTGCCCCCACGTCCAAGGGGGGCATGTTTCCAGGACGGTGGGGTTCTCAGTGACAGTGTCACCCACATGTCCGTCTAAAATGCACCCGACAGAAGGAGGTAGGGGATCCGGGCGTTACTCTCCTGCACACAGGGCCGAAGCGCCGACGCCACAGCGGCCCGCACCTGCTCTCCTCACCACCCTCTCCCCGCCTCGCTCTGGGCCCCGCGCCTGGCTCCGCAGGGGCTCCACCTGGGAGCCGGGCCCCTCGGGTTACGACACGGTCTTCCCACAAAGACAGAAGGAGACACCGTGGCTTCTCTCTGTGACTCCCCTGGGCCAAGATTCACAGGAGCAACTGCTGACCTTTAGCCTCCATCACCGCACCCACCCCCGCGTCTCCTGCAGGTGCTCCAGCGTGCGCCGGTCTGATTGCCTACTCCGCTCCGGTCGGCTTCTGGGCCAGCTCCGCCCCGACCCGCGGGCCTGGGAAGCTCTCTTGTCCTCCCCTCCTCCAGCCGCCGCTAGCCGTCTTTCCTATGGTTTAATACTGCTCCCATGAATTGCCCACTGGAGGGGACCCTCTCCCTCCAAAACAGACCTCAGAACGCCAGACACAGCCCTGCCCAACTTGGGAGCTGGCCTGCAGCCTAGAATTCCTTAGGGCTAGCCCACCTATCAGACTGGGTATCTTGAAACACCAGGCCTGAACTTGTTACACCCCTTGGGTGCTGTATGTTGGACCACCCAGCTGCTGCCCCAAAGTCAGCTTCCACATCAGGTTAGGTTCTCCAAGCCCTCATTCCTCTGAGTGACAGGGATGCTTCCTCCCAGTGGCTCTGTGTCACCGAGGTTCTACCCAGCTCCCACACCTCAGCATGCCCTGTCTTCGTCTCATTTGGCAGGTCAAACTGGGAAACAGCCCCGCTGTTTCCATTCAAATCCAGATGTGACAGTGTGGTTTCCACAACTGACAGCAAGGGGCTGTGGGAAACATGGCCATCCTCCCAGTATCTCATACCCAGCGAGTGCTTCCTTCCAGAAACCTCTCCGAACTAACTCTCTCCGTAAGTCAGGCATCTCTGCAGTATTGGGGGGCAACAAGTTCCCACTCCTGTAATACAGACAACCAAAGGAAAGAATGAATGCTGACACCATCCCATCTGAGCAGGATGGGCAAGGTGAATGGTGGGTCACTGTAGGCCTAAAGTTAGACAGCGGACTCTCTACAGTAAAGAAAACATTTAAAAAAAAAAGTAACTTTAAAAAATCATAGTATAGGAAGATGATCTCCGTCAGAAAAGCCTAAAAACTTCCAAGGGATGAAATATGACTATTTTGGGCCATGTTGTCACAAAAGGAAAGATGAAAACCAAAATTAAGAAAGCCGTTCTGATCAATCATGTTAATTGTCTCTCTTCTGTACTTGTTTGTTTTCCTTATTTTATTTTGTTTAATGGGATGGGACTGTTTTGAAGCTATGCCTAGGCTATTTGAACATGAAATGATCATTCCAGGTCTTCCTAAACTTGGCAGTGAGTCAGGGGCGAATTCCCAGATGGTCAAACAGTGATTTCACAAGATCAAGCCACGATTTCTCATCTTCCGAGTTCCCCCACTTTTCCAAACATAGGTACTGGTGACTGACCTACAGGGCAGAGCCCAGGACTGCAGTTCAGGCTGGCCACCACTATAGCCTTCATGAAGTTACTCAGCTCTGTGGAGCCTCCCTTCCTCCTTCCATAAAAGGCTGGTGGAAATAAGGAACCAGCTAATGCTAAGGGGCATTGTGAGGAACGAGTGGGATTATACATGTGTGAACTTTTGGGATAATGTGCAATACTGCAAAAACATCCCTTTTTTAGGAGAACTTCCAGGATCCTCCAAGACAGGGGTAGGTGCATTTCTATGCACCAATAATTATAGCTGGTATTCCGCTGTATTTCCATGGCCTTGTATACAATAGCCACTGCCAATAGCCTATAAGCTCCTTGAGCACAGTAAATGGGTCTTGTTCACCACTGCACTTCCTCAGGGGCCACTAGGAGCTAGTCAGTGCTTGGTGAATGAATGGCGGCCTGAAACCATAAATGTGTGTGGATTTCTTTAGAGGTAATGCAGGGCTGGGGCAGGGGAAGGAATAGAGAAGCACCTTTATCTTTAGAGCTTTTGTTTCTCTACAGAAAAAAGTTAAACTCTTTGCCCTGAGTTAATTCCACTCTATCCATGTGGGATGTGTGTGTGTGTGTGTGTGTGTGTGTGTGTGTGTAATATACAGAATTCATTATCAGAAAAATTCAAAGAATTCGATTTTACACCCCAGAAGTTTGCTAAACCCTCATTTCTACATAAGGAGACCTATTACTCACAGAACAAAATTGGTTGATTCGACTGCTTGAAAGAACACCTCTTACATCTTGACACCCTTTCCTGTTACAAGGGCCACTCTTTTTTGTCACAGGCCAAGTAATGAAGTGTGATCTTCATTAGCCTCGTGGAGCCTGTATTTCTATATGGCCCATCACACCACCACCTATATATGCTAAAGAAAATAATATTTCCACAGGAAACAACAAGTTGACTAAAATACCATCCTTAGCCTAAATTCTACTCATATTGCCACAAAATGAAATACACACAGATGACCCATTCATATTCTCATTCCTATTCTCTCTCTCTCTCTCTCTCTCCTTCTCCTTTCCTCTTCCCTCCCCATTCTCTCCTTCCCTCTCTCTCTCTCCCCTTAAATGGGTCTGATTAAGTGATGTATGGGTCACTCAGAGTAGAAGCAGTTGAAATGATCATTTTACATTTAATGAAGAACATCACTATTTTTAGCAGGCTCTATTTATTAGAAAGTACATTAGCGAGTGGATGACAATGGACTGTGAGGTTTACTGTTAGGGGACTCATAACGTGCGGCAAAAGGTGGAGCCAAGCAGTCACGAATATTTTGTTCCTGTTCATTTGCAATGGATGGAAGTGAACATCATCGCAAGTGGGTATTCCATTTAACCACTCCACGGAGGCCATGTAAAGAGTAATTATAACCTGTTGGCTTATTTTATTATTATTGATATGATGGTGGAAGAAAACCAAGATCACTTCCTAAAGACAGAGTTGAAAAGAATTCATTTATAAGGAAATAACTACTACAGTAATAATAGTATTGATGAGACCTAAGTCCCCCGGTCCCTCTGGCAACTCAGGATCCACCACACATGTCATAGGGCACAAACATTACAGTGAGGAAGACAGCAAGGGCCCATGTGAAGTGGGAGGCGATGAGCAGCAATAGGCAGAATCAGGGTGCACTCTTGTCCAAATGGTAACAGCCCTCTCACTGGGGAGTATCGGGGAAACTAGGAGAGGCTTGAACCCCAGACTCAGTCCCAATTTATGCCTTCAACATCAGACGATGTTAACGGTAAGTACAAGGCCTGTCCAGAAAGCATCCGGCCAAGTAATAGGAAAAATAGAGGTATTTAAGGCCGGATGCTTTCTGGACAGGCCTCGGATAAGCATTTCTGCTGATGCCAGTGGCCTTGCAGTATTAAGGGATAGCCTGTGATCTCTTAGACAAACTAGCCTTAAGGAATTTAGGTTTTTAATAGCACGAGTCATACGCTTAAGTGTCTGTGCTATACAGGCCTCTCTGCCAAATAACAAGGTCCCAAACCCACCCTCCAAGTTTGAAGCCCACCTTGGTGGGGCATCAGCTTCCTCTGACTCCTCACCAAGACGCAGTCTACTTGCACGGGAATGCGTGACGTCGCATATCCAAAACTAAGGGTGCAGTAGCCGACCTCACCGCTGTTTTCAACCACATGACCAAGAAGGTGCACCTCTCCTTAAGGCAATGAGATAAACTTCCAGTCTCTTGAATAGGACAAAGGAAAGACTCCTCCAACTGATTCCGCAACTGACCCACAGTCACCAGTAACTGCAGATTTCACTAGCACCGCCGTGGGACACCGGCCATCGGGTGGGTGGGCCAGGTCCGCACAAACAACCGGGAGCTCGGGGGGGGGGGGGGGGCGGCTCTGCTCTCGGGCTGTCCAGGAACAAGCTGATGGCGCCTGGGACCACCTCGCTGGCAATCAGCTGGAGACTGGCCTCAAGGGGCAAGCATTGCATTCCCCCGACCCCCGCTCCTGCTGGACCCAGCCGGATGAGAGCAGCAGCTTCCTTCACCCGATGCCCAGGAGGCAGTCACTCAAAAGCAGGGCAAGAGGGCCAGCAGGTGAGAGAGTCATGAGCACGTACGTGCAGTGTAGAATGAGGCGCATGGACTGGATTCGGGAGTCAGACCCGAGCGGCACTCGCAGTGCCACGTCAGGAAACTGCCCCGGAAGTCTGCCCGGTAGTCAGGGGACGGAGGAAACAACCTGCAGGCCTCATCTATTTTCCGACCGTCCCACGAGCACGCCGTGTCTGCGCGGGCAGTGACGCTCCCACACGCAGGAGGGCTTAAGGCGGCGCCTGCTGTTCTGCCTTCTCGGGGACGCGCCCCAGCTGCAGGGGCCAGAGTGCCCCGCACCGCCTCCGCACCCCCCCCCCCCCCCCCCCCCCCCCCCCCCCCCCCCCCCCCCCCCCCCCCCCCCCCCCCCCCCCCCCCCCCCCCCCCCCCCCCCCCCCCCCCCCCCCCCCCCCCCCCCCCCCCCCCCCCCCCCCCCCCCCCCGGGGCCTGCCCCCGCCCCCCCCCCCCCCTGGCCTGCCCCCGCACCCCCGCCCCCCCCCGGGGCCTGCCCCAGCACCCCCCTCCCTCCGGGGCCTGCCCCCGCCACACGCACAGTGAAGGAGCCGGTGCTCCCTCTTCCCACGTTTGAATGAACACCTTCCCTTTAGGTTTCAACTCCCTGTGCTCTCAGCGGTGCTAGCGGATCTGCTACTAACCGTCTAGGACAAGCTGTCATTCTGCCATGTCATTCACACTCCGGCACGATGGAGTTCTCTTTGCAAAGGTCCTTTGGGTGGTGGTAATTTCCGGGTGCAGCTTTTGGCGTGTTGGGCGATGAGCAGGGAGAGGGACCCCATCACTTGCCTTCGTCATGGCGTTAAAGCGCACCAAGCCCCTTATGAATGGTTGTCAAGTGAGTTTTGGAAGCCGGAAGTAAGTAGCCCCCGATCGCGCATCCTACGGCGTTTCTTGGCCTGACTTGATAGATTGATTCTGAAAACACACACTAATTTTTTAAACGCAAAACAGACCCGCTTGTGTTAGGGCCTGCACAAACAGAGGCCTAGAAGAGTGCAGACAGCATAAACAGTGTTGTTTATCTCCACGGCCTGGGAAACCGCTGCGCTCTCCGCCCAAATTGCAGGAAGTATCAGGGCAGCCCCCAGCGCTGGAGCTGGGCAGGAACCGCATTCTCCATAGGAGAGGATACAGTTCTCCAGCTACACTGACACGAAAGGCTCTCCAAGCAGGAGCACAACTAAGAAAGGGTGGGTTCTCTCCTGACCTGCAAGTGGAAGGGCAGAAAACCCCAGCTACCAGCAATGCTTCCAAGTTCCAACTAAGTGAAACCGAGCACAGCAAAAGGGCAGATGGGAGAAACACTGAACTTTTTCATTGTTCTGCTTCACTCTTGACCTCGTGTGAAGGCAGAAGGACGGTCCCTGCAGCTGAATACCTAAGAGGAGACTATTACTGCATGCAGGGTACCCAGCCACGTTCACGTGAATCCTGGGGTTTTAGAATCACGTCGGATGAGACTTTTTTCATCGGTGGGCTTAATACATTCCTCCGTGTGTATGTATGTGTGTGTGTGTATACACACACACATACATACACACACACACACATACACACACACACACAATTTTTTTTTTTTGGTTGCTGTTGTAACAAAACTATATTTAAAAGCAAGCAACAGGAAGCTTTTACTTGGGAAGTTGGGGTTTAAGCACTCAGTGGCAAACAATGAGCCCGAGAGATAAAGATGCAACGCAAATGGTTGGGAACAGACCTTTGCTAGCTTCCTGCCAAAGTTGACTTGTAAGCATGTGTGAGGCCGTGATACGGACTAACCGTGCTATTTTGCTTTTATTTACTCCAATGTATTTGTTCCTGTGAGAACCCCTATAAAAACAAAGTGTGGGGACAAACAATGGGAGCCTTGCCATCTCCTCCTTGCCAGAGCTTTTATTTTCCACTTTATCAAATGTTTTCATCAGTGGAGCTCAGCCGATTCATTTAACTCTGTGAATCACAAGCCAGATCATATTGCACTGGGGAAGGAAAAAGAAACTATGCACTGCCTATACCACAGGGAGGGAGGGAGGGAGAGAGAGAGGGAGAGAAACAGAAACAGAGAAGAAAAAATGTTTCCTTATCATCCTGTCCCTTTGTCACGTAGAAGAAACAGATCTGCATCTTTTCTAACACTCCAAGAGGGACTCAATGTCCCACAATAATCAAGCAAACTAGAACTTTTAAAAAAGCAAGCTTGCAAGTCTATAACAATTTTATCTCCATCCTCCTTTTTTTGGCCCCCGTTCCCCAAACAGGTATCTATGTCAAAGGAGAACTCTTGAGTGGGGGGTTTATTTGACCTAGGTCACACAGAGGTCAAGCTTTTCACCAGTTGTTAACACAAAGCTTCCAGCCAACCACCCTCCAAATCCGGCTACACAGTCTGTTTCCATCTGCAAATGCGCTATGCACATTGGATTTTTCTCAGTTTTGCAGGAACTAACAATCCCTTCACTGTGAAGTGGTCTCAGTGACAAATAAATAGGTCAAACACTCTTCGGTGAAACTGTAGGAGCTGAATTTGCCAAATATGGAAATGTAATGGATTTTGACTTTTTCATTTTTAAAAAGGCTCTTTAAAGTGTTATTTTAAAACCAGTTGAACAGATTGCTTTAGTCCTTTATTGAACTTCAAGGGATGCTGTCTTTTAAGCAGTTTTATGCAATCCAAACTATATTTTTGCTTCTCTAAAAGAGATCAATATTTATTCAGATTGATTTTTAAGATTTACATGTGAAAAATAGATAAAATTGGATCAAATATAAACCAAAACTAATTCTGTCAACTCCCATGAAAGTCAATAACGCCAAAATAAATTTAGCAGATTTCATCTACCTGCATTTGAGAATTGTTTTACTTCATTATTTCTTATAAACTTACTGAGCAGAAATTTGTTTAACTCTTATCCAAGCTTCTCTTACTGAAACAATAAGACTCTCTATGGAATATTTTGCACTTGAATATTATCACCAGGATAGCATATGGCAAACTAGCAGTAGGCAGTTTATCTTCATCCTCTTTGTAAGCTAAAATTAGCACAATGCTTTTGCAGCGTTCTACACTTGACTAGGGCCAGGGTGATATTCTCCACAATGCCAAGCTTGTTCCACATCCTGCTAGCTCCCACCATTTAAGCAAATTGGTTGAAGGTTTATATTAACAATCACAGATACGTTTTAATGCAATAAAACCCCAAAGTCACACCAAAGATGAAAAGTAAACCAGCTATATTAGGAATCAACCTGAAAAAAATATAAAAGACCTTCCTTCATCTGCTTCCTGAAATATACAGTGTTTCAACTACAAAGTAGTTCAAATGTTTACAAAGGCTAATTGTACCAAGTTGGATATACATATATGGCTCCAAAAGCAAGATGCGATTGCCTTCTTAAACAACTAAGGCTTCCTTTTCTACTTGTTTACCACACTTAGTTCTTCTGGGTAATACCTTCTTGATGCTAAAAACGCATTGTTGCTAAGAATTAGGAATGCTCTCTCAGGGGATTAAATGAAGGTGACCTGACGGTGGGAAGAGCTAGTCTTTACACAGGAAAGCAGCTACTGGCTAGCTCTTTGAAAGGATTACAACACAAACAATGATTTTAAAAACAATGGCAGAGGTTCAAATAATACATCCCTTTTAGCTGGCCTGTCGCAGTGTAATCTTCTCATCAAATAGGTAAAAACAAAAAACTTTAGGAAGAAAGAACTTTAGGAGACCCAAGATTGGCAGGTAAGCAGCAGAGGGCTATTTATGTACGTTAGGAATAAGAGCACCTCCGTCTCTGGTACCTCCCCACTTTTAATGCCACTTAGTAGAGCAGGTATCATACTAACAGAACTTTGCTGGAAATTTTAGTAAACATCAGACTGAAGTTTCTATTATCCCTGTGTGCTGGGACAGATGTATTCAGTTTGTTATCAACAGAGTAAATCTAACATTAAAAACAAATGCTGATGTTGTCAGCTGAGTATTAATAGGTTTAAAAAAGTCAATCACAGCGTTCCCTGGTGGTGTAGTGGCTAAGGCTTCAGTGCTGTAAGTGCTGTGGCCTGGGTTCGATTCCCAGCCAGGGAACTACCCACATTAAAAAAAAAAAAAAAAAAAAAAAAAAAAAGTCATTCATCATCATTACTTGGAAGGAGAAGAAAAGATAATTTCTCAAAAGCTTATTTTTTGACCTATTCAGATTATTCTCAAAGAACACATTTTAACAAAGGAAAAAATGAAAATCCTCTCTAAAACTTGTAAGGCAACCTCACACATGATCTAACTAAATATTTCACCCGACCTAACATACTCACCCATCCTTCCCAGACATTCCTTACCCACCCCCTCCCACACACAGATAAAGTACTCTGGGGTGGGGGGTGGGGGGCAAAATGCAAATATTTAAATAGGCAAATCCCTTGGAAATTTCAGTAATAACCAAATAAAGCAGTTACATATTTCACAGCTAATCAAAAACTGATATGCATTTGGAACTTTTCAGCTGTATCTATATGAAAAAGAATCAAATCCACTATACTACTTTGTACCCGGATAATCTGAAAACTCAGATATTGGGGATGGTCTGTACTTTTTGATTGCTATTACCAATGCTAAGTCTCAGATTCAGAATTTCTCCTCACTGACCATGAAATTAAGTGGCATTGACTAACCTTCTGCAAATTTC
Organism: Lyroderma lyra; assembly: GCA_004026885.1. Taxonomy (NCBI): domain Eukaryota; kingdom Metazoa; phylum Chordata; class Mammalia; order Chiroptera; family Megadermatidae; genus Lyroderma; species Lyroderma lyra. Next base: position 87,241 of record PVJL010000685.1, read on the forward strand.
AATCTATATGTAAAATGTTCATTGAAAACTTCTTCATTCTATCTAGGTTTATATGCAGAGTTTCAACTTGGTTCTTAGAATTTCAGGATTTCAGAGCGAAAGGAAAATATCTCAATCATCTAGCATGACGTCTTTTATCTTCAGAAGGAATGCCTCTCAGCGAGGTTATGTGAATTGTCCAGTGCAGAGCACAGGGCTTATAAATTGCCCACTGGGGGTGGCACTGAGTACCCATCCTCCAACCGCAGTGGTCTTCCCAGCCCACCACCACATGGCCTCATAGAAAGACACTTAAAAGTTCCCAGTGTGAAGTGCACATAAATAAGTACTTAAAATAATAATCGATCACCATGAGCTAATCCTCAAATAGTCAATCACAACTCTATTTTCCTGATGTTTCAACATTTGTGTCCAAGACACCAAAATCAGTGGTTCAGTGGGGGAATGTGGTCATCGTTGATTGATCTATATCCCCAGAAATATATGGATTCTTAAATATTCCTTTTTTACTACAGAGAAATATACAGTGATAGATACACATATGTATGTGTATCCGTGTGTATAGACACAAAGCAAATATGGCCACGTGTTAATAATTGTTGAGATGGAATGGTGGCTTCTGGGCATTTGTTGTACTATTCAATCTATTTTTCTGTATGTATGAAAATATTCTTAATAGAAACTTGGGGAAAATGCTAACATGTAACATGTGGGGAACAAAATCTCAGTGCAATGCTCCACAAGTCCTGCCCTGTGTTTTTCATTTCCTACATAACACCCTTGGCTTTGGAAGGAGGGTCTCTGAATGTTGTCACTATGTTGTGTGACAATAAAACAGAGGCATCAAGGCACATTATGAGAAATCTGTTTCTTTAAAAGGAACTGGATCATCTTTGGTCATTAGGAAACTTCCACTTGCTTGAAAAGGGATGGGTTTGCAACTAATATAAAAATTCAAATATAAAAATTACTATGTACTGAGAGAGTGGATAGAAAAAAATTAAAACAATCAAAATGGGAAATAGACTCTTTGCTGTCATCGTGACTAGGCTACAACACTGTCCATATAAAGAAGAGAAAGGAGAGATATGAATAGTGAGGTGGGGGAGAGGGCGAGTAGGCAGGCTGCACCATCAGTAATTTTGCAGGTAGAAGAAGTAGTCAAAATGATTTGCTATAAACAAATGAAGACCTGCTGTAAATCTAGTTTTGCCTCCCCATAAAGTCCCAGAATCAACATTTCCTACTCATTATTAATAGGCAAGAGATACTTAGAACCAGATTCTACCAACTTTCAATTGCTATAAACCTAGTCCTCAAGCTCTGTGTACTATTAACATTTATCTGTAATGTAACAATTATCTTCCTATAGCTTAAAATTTGCTGATAACATGGCATCCTAAAATTCAAAGGCCTGAGATTGCCCAATAGCTTCATCAAAGACCAAAGATTACTGTGGTAAGATGAGAGCAGAGATGAGTGGGTAAATACATTCTCCATCCCAGCTGGGTTCCTGTAAGGTAATTCCGCCTTGGTCCTCTGAGAATACAGAACCCTACCTCAATTTGACCATCAACAAGAGGTACACCATTCAACATGTCACCTGACTCACACTGCAAACCTCATTTTCTTATAGACACCTGAATATGTTGTATAGAAGTAACACTGGCTTTGTTTCAAAAGAATCCAGTAGACCAATAGATTTTGGGTGACAAAAGTATCATCGGCAGTTTAAGGCTCTTCTTAAATCATTTACTTCCTCATCATTGCCTCCTAAAGTAGAAGTGACAGGTTTCTAATTTGGGACATTTGGGAGTGATGGGCAATAGAAGGGAGTATGACAGGAGTGGGAACCTCAGGGGCTTACCAAGTTTTGAATGCCCTCCATCCTGACACCACGATGCTCTCCGTGCAAAGACACACCTCGGCTGAGTGCCATCTGCTCAATTCCTTGTTACATCAGCGTGCACCCTCAGAAGTAAGCACCAGTAAACCAGAGTCGTGCTCTCTCTCCCCACAGAGAAGAACAAACTACGTGATGATGACAATGATGGTGATGCTAATGCTGAGAGCAGCTAACATAAACATGTTTGCTATGTGCCAGGCACTGTTCTAAGTTCCACATGTCAACTTGTTTAATCATCTCAACAGCTTTATCAGTAAGTACTAATATTAGGCCCATTGTATAAGTCAGTTCAGGTTGTTCTTCTGCCCAAAGAAGAGAAACCTAAGCCATATGTCTGTGAGCAGAGACCATCAGAAGATTGCTTCAGACCTAATCATACACTGAAACCCCCTCATGCCCTTAAATTAGTAAGAGCATCAACTGAATTAGATGAAAAAGTCAGTAACTCCTTAAAGAGAACAGCATCGAAAAATACATGTGTCCCAGAGTTTTCTTAATTCTGAATCAAAGGGAGCAACAAACACTAAACTCTAAATCCCCTAAGGGCAGAAATTGGTCTTTTTCATTTTTGCTGTCTCAGGATCTAGCACAGCGCCTGGTATCCAGGAGGTATTCTGTGGGTTGGAAAATGAACGAATGAATGAAACACAATGCAAAGCAGTGCCTGAGTCCTTCCTTCTAAAGCTCCTTCTTAATTTTATTCTCTATCCTCTCTTCCTAATGAGAGAGTGAGAACTGGTGAATGCATTTCAGAAATATAATAAATGGACCAAAAAGATATCACTGACTAGGTTACTTCTTCACCTGGTACAAAAGAAAGGTGTCGAATTTGAAAAACCTGGCTGATTCCAGTCCTGGGCTTTCCCCACGGACACCGTGTCAGACTTTGGCAATTCTCACCTAAAACTGGAGACGTGAATAGCTGCCCTGCTATAAGGTGGTTGGGGTAAGGCTCACCAAATACGTTGGGTGGACACATTTCATAAACTGAAAGCATGAAACAATGTTACTTCTTAAAAGATCCCCCCGCCCCCCGCCCCATAACCCAGCATTGAACTTGGCTCACAGTAGGTACTCAATGAACACTTGCTACGTAATGGAAGGTCAGCACGAAGAGCCACGAGCCTCCGATCTGCTAACCTCATCAGAGGCAGCCTCCGCAGCAAGAAGGAAAGCAAGCTCCGGTAAAGGCACCTCTTCTCTCTTTAGGTTGGAGTTGGAAAAGTGACACCCATTCCACATCAAAATAAATTATATTGCTCACCTACGGAAAAGTAAGACTGATGGGAACAAACGGGAGACCCAAGGTGTCAGGCTTGAAAACCAAGCCCATGGTGCCCCAACCCCTGAACCCCTCTTCTCTTGGCTTCTTTCCCCACCAGGATCCCAGGGCACAAGCCGAGAAACAGCAGCATCACTGCTGTCATTCCACTCCTCTGAAATAGGAGCCTGGATTAGCTCTGGCTGGCTGAAGCTCAAGGCAGATAAGTCCGGGGCAATGCTGATAGGCGGCGGGAAGGAATTTGAGGAAGTGACAAGAAATGCCACGTCATCCACCATAAAGAAAGCTTCCCACAAAGTGGCCTAGGAGGTGACTAGACAGCGACTGGTGCTCAGAGAAATGCAGATAAATGCAGAAGTCTTTCCTAGCAGCAGGATAGAGAGCCAGCCACAAACAATTCATGTCCTTGTCACATCCTTCAGTGACTACTGGGAAGAGTGCAGAGCACGCCCCTCCCACTTTCCCCCTCAGGCAGCCAACAGGAGGCCGAGCTGAGAGTCCTGCATGCCCTCGTGCTGCAGGGGACCAGGACACCCGAGGGAGCGCCTCTCCACTCGTTTCTAATGCATGAACCGGGGGATCACCAGCAATCCTGAGGATGTGTTATTTTACAGAGCTCCTAGGTTACAGTCTTTCTGCAGCAGGGAGAGGTATGTGCCATGTCAAAAATAAACTCTTCCTAATTTCATTCACCAAGTAATGGACATCATCATAATCTGCAATGGCATCTGTCATTGCAAAAATTTCCACTGTTCCTCACAGAAGTTTCATAGAAAAGTGGAAGTCAGCAAGCAGTTATTCTCCAAAGAAATCCACATGTAAAGAAATGGGGCCTAGCAAAGAGGTCTGGGAGAGTGGGACTCCGCTGTTCTGTCACTGTGGCTTCCTAAGGACAGCATGGAATTCCCTGTTGGCCTGTACTACAGGACGGCTTTCTTTACTTACATTTTAAAATTTCATTCAAACGACCTGTCCTCAAAAAGAAGTATCCAAAACTTGCCTGAGATAGCTTTGTGAGGAAATCTTTACTTTGAAAAACAAACTAAAAGGTAGAATATTTTTAGAAAAAAAATACAGTCTATATGATTAATTAAGACCACTTAAAAGGCAAGTTGGACAGAGCTCTCCTCAGCTTGGCATCTGCTGGATAAATCTCCTCCTAGCCCAGTGTGCTAAACCTCTCTGCAAGAAATTCTGGCTGAAATTCTGTGATCTCAAATCGTCCCACAATGCCTATCTAGAGAGAAATTTGAGTCCCTAGTGTCCCAGAGGTTTCATAAGGGCCACCGTTGTCAGCAGACCAGATTTTCATCCCGAGTTGCCAGGGACATATTTCAATACAGTACATTTTTGCTCAGAACTCTTTGAGAACACACCAAATGAAAAATGATTAGAATTACATTTACTTACTCTCACATATTAGCATTAAATTATTAGCTGTATTAGTGGCTTACATTTACATTAAACTTGCAAATTATATAGACCCTAATTTCCATTCTATGAGCATCTCAATTTTTTTTCCCTGCGTGCATATCTAATCATTTGCTTACCCCTTATCACTCCAGGAACCTACAGTTTTAATTCCGTGGATTTCCACAGGGCAAGAATCTAGGCCACCGTTTATGCACAGAAATCAATTCAGCCATCACTACACAATGCATCAAAACAACAGTTTAAGAGCAAAAGTTGAAGCCAGTGGCACTGAGTGAAAGCACCTCTCCTCGAAGAAAATGCAGCGGGATTTTTAAGAGCAAATAGGACAAGTTGCCGAGGCTTTATGCCTCCCTAAGAAATGGGAATCCTTAATGGCCTGGAGATTTTTTTTTATTCAACTCTGGAACTTAAGATTTTGTGCCCAAAGGAATGTGCTGATTTACACACAGACACATACACACACAGACACATACACACACAGACACACACACACACACACACACACACACACACACACACACACACACACACACACACACACACACACACACACACACACACACACACACACACACACACACACACACACACACACACACACACACACACACACACACACACACACACACACACACACACACACACACCCACACACACACACACACACACACACACCCATCCCACCAGTATACTTCTGCAGCATCCCATGTAAATATATTCATTCACCAGGTCAATTTTCTCTTTCTTTGCCCCTAGTGAAATCACCAACCAATGACAATTAATGTTCTTAATTAGAATCTGAAAGAGCATTTTGGCACCCCAAGTCTATTGCATTTTTACAAGAGCTGGATCTCTGAAACACAATATTATAGTAACATGATAGTTTCCAAAGAAATCATATTACTAAGTATTGTAAATCATAGAAACATCATTGCCTTCTCCTAAAATTGTATTCAACCTGCTAACTACACTGTTCACAAGTTCTAACAATCTATGCAATTTATTTTAAAGCCATAAAAATTTTTCCCTCATATCCTTTTCCCACAGCTCAAATAAAGGTGGATTAAGAAAATCTGGCCAAGGGTATATGGGTTGACTGGCATTTCCCACAGCAAATCGGGCATTTTTCTCTGGGAATAAAACATTTTTTTAAAACTACTCTTTATAACCCTTATCAGCTCAACAGCAATAGAGCCATCAAGTCCAATCTCGTGTAAAAAAAAGTCAAGGTCAACAAGTACTTGCATTTTTGTTTATCTTTAGCTGCAATTGCTACCAATATTCAATTGGGTAATAAACATGAGGTCTGTCAAGTGTTCCCAAAGAACAGGTGATCCAAAAGCTATCTCAGAACAAGCCCATTGCCAAGTAATCAAACAATCCTGCTTTGACAATTATGATTTGAGTGCATTTATGTATCGATGCAAACATCAGTCGGTTCTGAATGAGATGTCATCATACCATTCCCACCACTGGGTAATGAGCGTGGGGAAGTACAGGGGGACTCTGACTAGAATCACCCCCCAACAACAATGTGGGCATTCCCACGCACAGAGTACCACCCCAAAAGAAAAAGCTTCCTCTTATCTTTTCTCCTTAAAGGCAGTTTTGTGTAGCTCAACACAGCCGTGTCCTGTTCTGTGCCACTCGGGTTCCTGAGCGCACGTGTCTCCCTCTGCCTGAAGACCAGTTCTATGGTTATGTGTGTGTTTGGAACTGCTGCATGATTCCTTTAAACCAGCATGGTTGCTACATTAGAAAACACTTCATTTTAACTTGAAAAGTGGTAGGATTTGTTCAGCAATTTAATTCTAAAGAGTCAGATAGCTATTTGGAATAAAGGCCACATACTTCTTTCCAATCCATCATGAAACTCACTGATATCAACAGGAGTTACGCATTTGGATCTGGGCAGCACATGGCTCCACGCCATATTTGACTTACTGATTAAAACTACAATCTGTTCCAGCTGCAAAGTGAGACACATTAAACCTACTGCCTGCATCTGACATACTAAAATCAAACCTAAGGACTACGGCGACCGTCTAAGACGACGGCTCTGACCCACGTGGTGCCATAGCCCCCACTGCTAGGTGTTATGAAAAATGAACTCAAGGAACATTCTTGGAGCCTAAAAGTAGTGTTTCCACTCCTCCCAATGTAGCTTTTATTCACATCCCATTATTTAACAGAGCAATTAATAGTGTCCAAAGCTGACTCCTTTCCTATCAAGAGCATCAGAACATCTGGAATGGAAGGAAAGGACAATCCTAAAAATACACAAACCCACATCCTGGGAAAGAAGGTAAAAACTAAAAACAAAACACATTCTAGACGCACAGCATGAAGTTCACTATTTTTAAAGACAACTTTCAATGTGGCCAATACGAAGTGCCAGGTGAGAGTATTGTCAGTCAGAAAAAATATATACTATTTCAGTATAAGAAAATTATCCTTCTTTCTTTAACATTTGGCAAAAAGTGAATGTAAGCAGCGTTGTATCAGCAGGCACAGGGGTATATTTGCTCCAATCCTGGAGTCTAGTAAGTCCTGGGCAGGTAATTCGAAGATGCGACAGAAAAGGGAAAATGAATGGCCTGGGAAGTAGGAAGGCTGAAGCACACCGGGGTTAGAGTCCACTGGGAGTCCGGGAGCGTGAAGGCCTGTGAGACAAAACATGCACTCTGCAAATACGCAGGAAATGTGCATCAATCAGTTGTCAAGCAAAGGGGGAAGTCACCTCATTTTCACAGCAGTAAACTGATGAAATGAGTCACCAAATTCCCACGATAGCGTGGCTGGCCCCTTCCTTTCCACACTGCTCCTGGTCCCTATGGAGCCAGAACCTTCTCTGGGGGAAAGAAAGGTGACAGAGAGAGAGAGTGGTGGCTGGACTTCTTCAGGCCTACCGCAGGAAGGGGTGGAAAAGCGTCACTTCTGTGCACCCAGGGTGTGGGGCAAAAGCATAGTCAGCAATGACCGGCTATATCGTCCCCAAATGTAGAGAGGTGAAGCTATACTACACAGGCAGGGTGCCAGGAGGGGCCGGTGGTCTGCAAGGCAGTGTTCTGAAACCTGTGCATGACCCCGAACGCGTCCAGAGCCACCAGCCCACAGACCTCGCAGGCTCTCGGTCTGGGCCAGTCTCTTCCTCCCTCCAGCCCCTTCCTGGCCTCACTTCCTGTCCTCGACATTTCTGGGACACTGTAATGCCAGTGCTTCCCTGCGTCAACTCCTCCTTCACTCAGATCTGACTAGGACACAACTCTCAGGTTTTCAGTGACTCTGCACTGCCTCTCAAATAACCTCCCAACTCCTCAAGACACCATATACAACTAGGCTGACCAGACATACTGTTAGAAACAGGACAGAAAACAATGGTACTGACCCATTTCAAATGGTACGTCTGTCTGGTCAGCCTACTGACACCCTGAATTTAGCCCAGTGAGACTAGGCTGACCACTACGTGCCATTCGAAATGGGACAGCGCCATTGTTCTCTGTCCCGTTTACAATGATACATCTGGGCGGCCTACACCCCTTCATGGTCTGGCCCCTGCCACCTATTGACCTCACCTCCTTAGACCCCTGCCTCCCAACACCTTTCTTTGTTCATGCTGAGGTGCACACAAAGCCCCCGAGGTGTCCTGCTTTCTCCTTATTTCATACCTTTACACGAACTAATGTCTTTGCCTCACTTGCTCTACTACTTCTCCATCTGTCCCGTTTCCTCACGCCTTGGAGGAGTCAGGTGGGAGACTGGGAATAAAAAGTCGATTTCTTTGAGGGCTAACTTTGGGAGGTGGGTACTGGGTGCCTGGAGTGCTGTGTGAAGAAGCACCCACATCACAGTTCCTCCCATTCAGGCTTGATGAGAAAGGGTGTTGGGATCGATTAAGAATGCCTGCCAGGCCAGGCAGTTCCTCTCGCTGCCTGTGGGGTGTCAATCCTCTACTTCCAGACTATACCGAGCCTAGGCATGAGACTGCACCTCCCACTTGTGCACTGTCGGCCCCTCCACTGTTGCTTTCTTGATTCCAGGAATGGCCTCTTTCACTCTGACATCTCAGTCCTAGCACTGGGGCTGGTACATAGAGGTTATTCAATTATCACTCATGAAGTTAGTGAATGGGACTATTTCTGTCTTCACCTGTAATACCTGTGGGAGTATCCCTCTCATAAGCTCAAAATTCACAATATCAAGCAATACCTTTTATTTGCACTAAATGTATTGCTTTCCCATAAGGGGATGTTCTTGGTGCTGGGATGTGGTAAACCAAATAGTCATAACACACAGCCACTTCCAACTTTACACGGTGAAAACATATTCCCTCAGAAGGTCCATTTTCAAAGACTGTGCCCTCTGAATCTTATCACTGTGGCACCCCAGCTTAGCCCCTCAACGTCTGCATTTTAACCATCACATGTCTGAGTTTCTGTCTCCATTAACCCTGTTTCAGGGGACAGTAACCAGAATGACAAGAGCATTCTTATTTGCATGTACAACTCCAGATAGAGGAAGAAAAGACTGAAGAATGGAGTTGACCTACTACAAAATGGTCAGAAGAAGGAGATAGAAATGTGAGAAAAGGCCCCATGGCATCACAAAATAATCAAGATTTTGGCTCATATTAAGACAGGCTGTCATTTGGTTCTACCAAGGAAGTCAAGACTAGCTTAGATACCAAGGAGTTCAGGAGCAATGGGCTGTATATGAATCCAGGCATCTACTCAAATTAGTCCATCAGATATTTATTAAGCACTGGTATTTGCAGCATTATGCTAGGAGCTAAGGGGGACACAAAAGGCAGCCTACAGGAGATATTGAAGATGTCAGTCTTTGCCATCTCATTGGTTCTCTGTGGGAGGACTTGGGGCAGAATTTCTCTCAGGTCTTCATTGCCAGTGCAAGGGGTTCTTCAGAACAAGCTCCATGGATGCCGTAAACCTGGTAACTAATTACATTTCACTCTTCATTTGGGCCGCCAGGAAGCTCAGGGCCAAATTAGCTGCCTACTGCCAGCAACTGGACATCTGCACGTGATCGAATAATTCACACTGTTTTGTACTATTCTTATGACTGGCCTCTTGTTTATTTTCCTTTCATTATAATTTCTTTATCTACTTATTTTTAGCTCACTGTGTATTATACACTTTTGTTAATTTCCTTAATTCTACTCTTAAAATGAAGGGGAGAATATGAAAATGCATTTTTAAATTAAGATACATCCTTTTTGCCTAAGGTATCAAAGTGCAAAAAGCTCTCAAGGTGCTCCCTGTCCTGCTGTCATAGGTACATTGGAAGTGGGACAGGCACTGAAGGAAAGATTCAAACTGCAACAAATGAAATTTTTAAAAAGATAGCATTGATCTAATGCTAATAATCTAGCAACAAGCCTACTGGCTACTTCAATATTTTCTGCATTCAATTCCCCTATCTTAAAAACAGACAATTTTGAAGAACATGTAAGATTTTCTAGGTAAGGTCATGTCCTCTTTCTCTCTTGCTATGGAAACAAGTAAAAGGAAATTCTACTTCTTTAATTCCTTGTTAGGAAATAAGATGATCTGTGCCTAGGAGAGAATGCATATGGGTTGATATTGGTAAGTGAGGGAAAGCCAAAGCTAATTGTACTAATCAAACAGAATGCTTTTAGGTTAAGTAATTACGGAAAATTATCTGCAAGACTGAACTAATCCACAAAGCCAGACACTTGAGCAAAACCCAACTTACCAACTACACTTCTGGGACCAATCAATGTAAGACGTAGACAACACCCACCCCTTTTTAAGGAAAAAGCTTGGCATAAATTTACTGTTTGGGTTAGTTTTTGCTAGGCCAACAGCCAAAACCTCTACCACTATCCTTAATTAGTGCTAGCATTCATGAGGGAGAGAGATAAATCCAGGAGCAGACCTAAATATCACATCCCCGGGGATGGAATCACGTCTGCTGCTGGTAGCAGCATAGGACATGAGAGCGTCCCCCCAGGGTAGCACATTGACTCCTGCCACAGGGTCCCTCTTTCTCTCCCCTACTCTAAGATCCCTCAAAAGATCCTAACACACTGCTGCCAGTCTCCACCCATCCTTCCCTGGAAGCTCGCTCAGAGCCAGAGGATGGTACCCAAGAGTAGGAGTAGACAGAACAGACAATTACAGGGGTAGCACAATTTAAGGTACATCCCTAAACCCACTGACCACCAATTTCTGAAAAGGTACACTACCCACTGAAGCTTTCCTTGAGAACCCCTGTTCAAACCCATCTCTGGGAGCCAGGACCAGTGCGACCTCAGATTCTATCCACATTTCCACAGAGATGGCCATGTGAGATTAGCCATCCGGCACCCAGAAGAAATCAGTCCTCAGGGAATGTAGTGAAATTCCAGTGTGGAAGTGGGAGAGGATTGCTGATCCTTTTTAGTAAATAATTACCCATCAAGGGCCATGTGCCCATAAATATGCTGGGCACAGGAGACGGAAAGATAAAGACAGTGTATTCCCAGGAGTGTCCTGGGGAGGCTAATGCATGAAGGGCTCATTTCAATATGTGATAAAAGATAAGCCACAGGACTCCATGGCAACACAGAAGGGGCTCACTTCCCCCATTCCGCAGTGCACAGACTACTTCCTGCAAATGACACTCTAGAAAGTTTTAACCTGGGCTATATGGATCCTCCTCTCCCCACCCCCAATGGTGGTTCATGGTTAGAAGCCCCACATACTAGGAAAAGGAAAAATTTTCATTTTCTTCAAACTACCCTCTAATTGGAATTAGTATTTCTTTGAAGTGTGATCCAGGTAAGTAATGAACCATAGAACTCTTAGCAGGATCTGTGACTTTGTCACCAACAGAAAAATCATATTTACTGTCACAATACAGTTGTTACAAACACCTTAAAACATCATTTATGTGCACCATTATTTCAAAAATGGGGTAGACAACAGAATTACGGCTATACCTTGTTATTTAACGCATATTTAATAATGCACTCATATCCTTATATGACCATTTGCTTCTTTAAAGTATGTTGATAAGTGGATTTCAATATAATTACTTCCCTTGTAGTCCTAGGTATTTTGTTTTCTGCATTAACAAAAATATTACTCTGACAAGATATCCATTGACTTCACTGGATTGCCAAAGGGTTCCCCACTCGCTACAAAATGTTAAGGTCCCCTGAAGAGGACCGGGATGAGTCAGCAGCCAGGTGACTAAATGGTGGAGAAAGCTATGATGACACCGTTGGTTCAGACTACAGAGGCCCTGTGTGGTCACAAGTTCCCCAAAGTGGGCTATAGGTCGAAGTCAGAAGACCAAGGTAGAGGTGTCCCTCTTCGAGTTAGGCCAAATACCTCTCACCTTGTCTTTCAGTCAACATTCCTGACCACAGAGTTCACCATGTCTGGGTCATTAGCACGTTGTGAAATAAATACACTCATGGCTCCCTAAAAATACTCAGTACTTAGTCAGTATTTCACTTCCATCTGCTTGATGTTCTTAGCAGCACACACAAACTTCCTGAGGGCAAATATGATGACCTACTCATTTCATAGGCTCACACAGGGCACCAGCCACCCCTAAGTGCTTAACCCATGTTTGAGGACTTGACTAGAATGGATAAATTTACATTTCCCCCTTTAAATACAACTCATGATAATATGTTGGCCCATTTGCAGAAGCGATTGCAATTCTAGACTCCTTTTATCTACTTGGGCTGTGGTAAATAGATGCTTCCCTTCAGTTCACTTTCTCACTTGGGCTTTGCCAAGAATGACACTGTGTGAAGAATCCACCACCTGGGACAATGGGTTCTTGAGTGGTTTATTTTCCTCGGTAGAAACTGAAACACACATTTAAGCTGTGCCAGGCTGTGTGTGGTAGCCCTGAAATGCCTCGAGAGCTGACCTGAAAAAACAAGTGATTGCTTATAGTTTAAAATCTCATGCAGAATCAGGAGAAGAAGGGAAGGCGAGAGAGAATAAGAGCAAAGAAAGGCCTTATTTAGAAACTGGATTAAATAATTACACAGGAAGACCACCAGACCAAGTCTTCACCCTCTGGCTTCCTTGATCTCTTCCTATTTTCTGTCAGAGAGGATGGTGGTGTGAAGGTTGGAACCTGAGCCATCGCCTTGGACCAACAACATGGTGGAGAAACAAGCGCCAGCAAGCCTGGGTCCCCAGTGACTGTGGAGCTGACATGGCAGCCTTGACTTCTCACCTCTGACCTTTGCTTAAATGACAAATAACCTATCATATTAAAAAAAAAAAAGATTTGCATTTCTAAAGCTCAGATCACCATTTTTATTATTTACATAAGGCAATAAATCACATGCTACTGGCATGAGTGTAGAATATAGTCTATGGGTGATGCGTTTTGTGGGAAATACGTTACAGTTTTAGAAAGCGAGAACTGAGCGTTAGGAACCAGCACCTGCAGGTCCACTACAGCGGACAATACACCCCACTTGCCCTGAAAGACTAACGCTGCTTCGCAGACAGGGCGCTTTCTCTAATGCACAGCAGACTGAGGGAAACCGAAAAGAAGATAGCTTTTTAAAAAGTTATCCTATCTCATGACTGCAGAGCTAACTGATGAACTGACATGCATCATTATTCATATAATTTTTACCATTCTTTTTTAAGTTTAATACTACCACATGACTCTTGAGAGACCAATATAATTAATTCTAGGAAAGTCAGAGAATTGGTGTATAATTTCAGAAGTTTTACAAGTCACACAAGAGTTGGTATTTCTTAAGAAACAACTACAACAGCAACACCACCAACAAAATTCCAATCTATCACATACAACAAACCCCCAGTATCCATACCAGGGACAACAGCAAGTGTCAGCAGCAAAGTCTGCAGCGCACACGGAGGCCACGGTGACAATGCACAGCAAGGGGGAAACAGAATTGTGGTTTTCAGGCCATACTTTAACCAGTAGCACACAGTTTAGATTTCAAAAATTAAAGTACAAAACTTGAGAAGCTATCCAGACCGTGAATACACACACATAAAAATGAGCAATCAACAGAAAATATAAGAATGACCCTGTGGACTAATGCCCTGTCTTTTCCAACTGAGGGTCAGACCAATTCAAACCCAATCACATGAGGATGGAATCAGTAAAGGTCAATCAAAGGCATGCTGAAACTCCAACTGTCTAGCTGACCTTCAGAGCCTGTGACAGATTGCTATCAGTCAATGTCATCTAATGACAGTAGCTCTTTGGCTAATCAATTGTTCTAAAAATGATCAAGAAAACTACTCACAGGACAGCTCATTTTCACATCAATGCCTGTGAAGTATGAAAAGCTCATTTTTTGAGTTTTTAATAAGCTCATAAGTAAAGCAGTTACTTGGTAACAGAGGTCACCTTACAGAAAAAGACAGAACCTTTGTCTGCCTTTTACAGATTCTTTTATTACCATATTATAGTAAAAATATGCCATGGATATGCCAGAGGGCTACATAGTAAAGTAGGTAACACTTCATCCACTTTGGAGACACATACTTCTGTGTTAGAGGAAACTCTATTTGGGAGTAAGTAATTTCAAATGCATTTTTGGTGTTAAAGATGAAAAATAATGACCCCAAGTTTACTAGTAAGATTGCGTAAAAGTGAGAAGATGCACTATCTGTGAAAACACTGATGGCCAGGTTCATGCCCCTAAATATACAGTGACCACTTTTCACATGACGAAGTTATCTTTCTTTGTTATAAGGTGACCTGCTTTCATGATGCTAAAAGTCAAGCAAATGGAGAATGGAAAGTGGTTGCTCACATGTAGTGAGTCAATAAAAGGAAAGGTGAATCTAGCATGAGGTGTTCTTGGGGAAACAATTCTCTGTCTATGCACCTAATTCAGCATGTTTGATAAGTTAATAATGTGGACCTTCTGATAACGGGGATTTACGGAGTATAATCACTTCCCCTTTCTTTTTTACACCTGACGTTTCCCATCAGGAAATAATTTCCCCATTCTGCCTGCCACCGCATGCAAAGGCCACACTTTAATTTGCAGTTCAACACTAAGTGTAACCAAAGTAACACACGGGGCTGCGATGGTCTACGGCTGAGGCCTGTGGCCACAATTACATTTTACGTTTCCTTTCTCTCCACTCGGAATGCATTATGTAGTGCCACTGAAATGCAAGAAGTTCCCTGAGAAGTACAGGCATTAAGGAAAGGGGAGCAAAAGTAGTTCATTCCAACCACCCTGACCAACAGACAAATGAAATGAAAAGAAAAGAAACACTATTTTAAAAACATTTTTCTTCATTTTTGAGGTTCTTGGGTTATTATAAACACTGTGTTTCTAAAGTCAGTTGGGATTCTAAAAAAGAAAGAAAGGAAACTGTTTCTAAACAAGCAGTGTTCACCTTGTTTTCATCTGAAAAACGGCGGATTATAGATTACATCCTAAACCCTAAGGTAGTTTTTCAAATTAAAATATCTTCTGTGGCCTCAACCACTCTCAAGTTGTCCATAGGAAAGAAATAAAGGAGGGAGGGCAACACTTAAGCTGAGCCATAATTGGAAGTATGTGAAAAATGAAGTGTCAGTTTGGTCAATAAAGGGCAAAGGTCAAGGGGGACTGCAGCCCAAACTCTGTGCGAAATGTGCTCATTAAGACGTCCAATCAGAGCGCGCCTGCCCACCTATCCCATTATTCATCAGACAGCTGACGGTTTCAAATGCCCGCGTTCGGGCTGTTATTACTTTTCTTCTTCATGTAAAAAGGCGAGCTGGTATATAAATCGTTGCTTAGTCATCTGGAACATAATGTGGCCCTTCCCCACCTCCCTCTCTCCTTGCTCCCACCCCCCTCCCATGCAGCTCGGCCTGCTGGCTTCACAGGGCTGAAACAACGGCCTTGAGAGTCCCTTCAATAATAAATGGACTTGCCTTCTGCCTATAGGTTGCCTGAACTCATACAAAAGCTGGCATGGGAGGGGGACGGGGCAGTGGGAGGCATCGCAACTATTGATACATTATTATAAAGAAGTAGCAGGGCTATTCAACTGTCCCTCTGTAAAGAAACATGCTGTTTTTGCTTATTTTTAAAAAGTGGAAGCAAAGATACTATTGTTGATCTGAGTCCTGCCCCCCAAAGAAGTTCCTAAGTGGATTTTAGAGGTTCTAGGAACCATTAGAGTCCTTTAGGGCTGAAATGTTTTACATCAAATTGCAATATAGAAATCAGACTTTTTATTTATCCTTACAAAAGAGGAAAATGAGATGAGCTTCGAGTGGGAAATATTCTGCAAGAAAAATGTCCTTGTTTGTTTTCTATGCTCTTATTTTCAGTAATTCTTTGAATGAGTGAAATGGGATAGGCTCTTAATACATAATACAAATTAATCATATCAGTCATCACGCTCCTCTGTAAATATCTCAATCACCCTTCCACTTAGCACACAAAACTAGATTCTCACTGGCCAGCAAAGTATAAACCCCGCTGGAGGCTAACGCTGATACCATCTTATTCCAATAGAGCACAGCGCCAGGCCCCGTGCAGACACTGGGAGGAGTCAACGAATTGATAACAGAAAGTATGCCCGACCAATGATCTGTTTTTCCCATTTCCAGCCACACTAAAGTAGTTTATCAAACAGGATGCCATTGTTAGGAGCTTGGGCCGTGCCATCAGAAGGCATGGGTTCAAGTCCTAACTCTACCTACCGCCAAACAGTATAGTATGTGACTTAGGGTCAAGTCTCTTAGCCTCTCTGAGCCTCCCTGACCACCTCTGCTAAGTGCAAGATGGAAATACACTGACTGTCAGCCCATAATATGCTATTTTATTATTTTACTATTATTATCATGTATTCATCTTTCTTGACTTTGAACCAAAAGGGAGAAGTATCCAGACTCAAAATGTGGTCAGTCTGAGTGAAGGCTGCCTGGGAGTTGTGAGTGTCTGTCCTCGGGGGAAGGCGGACAGACAGGCACATGACGTGCTCGGCGTTCGCCCATCCAAACCACTTGCTTCCTAGGACAGACCCTGACTGTGAGCAGTGGGGCAGCTACACACAGCAGGACAAAAAGACACATGGGAGTCACATCTCTGGGGAGATGTACCTCAGCTGACAAGACTTTGCTGGGGGGACCTGAAAATACCCCATTCTAACGCAATGACAAAGCCAAGAGTCCAGGACCCTAGAGCTGGCTCCAACAGTAATCAGAATGGTCCTTTTTCCTCCTCTGAAATGGGAAAATAGCAAATAATTCACAGGGATAAAATAAGGACTCAATCTTGTATCTCTGGAAGTGCTTTGAGGAGGTTAAAGAGTAGACAAAATCAATGTCATAGCAACAGCAGCAGAACCCTCGACCAAATACATTTGTGAGGCCTTCCTTCTCGATGCCAGTTCAAAGGAGCCTCACTATTAAAGAATCGATTTCTGGCAAGGGGCCACAAGTGTTAATATTAAATAAAAGCAGATGTCATGAGGAAGAGTTGCATGATAAATAATTTGAGTTGGGGGAAAGATTTATTATGTAAATCATGAATAAACATTAAATCCCTGAAGAAAAAGAATTTTTTTTTTTTTGGTATTTTCTTAATTACCTACCTGACATATACTCTCTTTAGAATGCTCAAGATTGCATTTTGTATTTTATGTCTTCCTGCTTAGGCAAAAATTATACTAAAACTAATCCATAAGTCACAACAGCCGCTCCTTTGGCAAATTATCAGGTACTCAAAGCCCCTCAAATTGCTGAAACTCTAACTAGGCATTGCTACTATACTTTGAAATCTGTCAGAACACTACAAATTTCCTGGGTGACTTACTTGATTTACTTTGAAAGTCCAAAAGAACAGGACTCGGTCGAGATATATGGCCTGTTATATGCCTACACTGTGCAGCAGATAAGGTTGTTTAAACAAGGACCAAAACCTAGGAGGTTTCTCTTTTTTGTACCATAGGTGCCATAACAAAGTGGTGAAAATTGAAAAGGAATGAGGAAAAGAGAAACGCCATACAAATAATACAGTAGAGAAAGTTTTAAAATATGTATTACTCCTGTCTGTGGGGGAAACACCTCTTTGGATAGGTTCTTGACAGATTGAGTTATTTCTGTCTATTGGGTATGTATAAAGACATATTTATGGATTTATAAATCTTTTGAAGAGGGCTGTTATTTACCCAGTTGACTAAAATGGACTCAAACTGTGTAAATAACTATTTAGGACATGCACTACGGGCCAAATGCTGGCACGGCTTACACATCCATGTCTGCCAGAAAAGGCAGACAGGGAAAACATGGAAAAGCCACTGTGCACAGTTAATCAGAAGGCTGCAAAAAGACCCAACTCCACAGGTCCCAGGGATGAAAAAAAGATTTAGAAGGGTCATGGTTGGCCCAGAAAGGTACATAAGGTGTTGCACAACACTTCTAGGCACCATTCTGCATTGAGCAAGGGATAAATCATGCTGCCAAAGAGAGCCCACAGGGAAGGGCAGGTGAGAGGGAAGGTGCAACTCTTACCACCTATGTTCAAGCTGGTGGAGGAGAGGAAGGGTGAAATCAGGACAGAAAGGATCCAAGTCTCTGTCTGAGCAAGGTGGGAGCAATTGACTGGAGGTCTTTGGTGGACAGCCAGGCAGCGAGGGCATGATGACAAAAATCTTACGTAAATAATCAGCAGGCCGAAATTCTAGGTCTGACACTGCACCGAGAACTCATCAAACCCTTCAACTCATCCACACTTTATTTCCCTCATCTGTCCAATGGGGCTAGACCTGTTTTATCTGCCACCCAGGGCTGTCTGAGAAAAGTTCAACTGAGAGTATTCCAATGAGATAATTTACATGAAAATGCTTTAAAAAACAAAAACAAAAACTAGGCAGTGGTCTTTTATGAAAAAAATACAAACAGAAACAATGTATGTGGAAAACTCTAGTACTGTCAGGGACCTATGGCTTTTAGTTACAATCAAATTCACTATCAAATGGGCGTTGGAGAGCACTCGTTGAAGGAAAGAGAAACATGCACACTTCCTAATTCCTTGTTATGCCATGTCAGAGGGGAAGAAGTGGCATGGGGCATTTGCCCTTTGCAAATCCTTTTTTCACATTAGGTTTAAGAAAATGTACATGTTATAACTTTTAATTCCAGTCCCTTTTGGCAGTCCCCAAGCCTTCCAAGTAGCAGCTGAACTACCTGCCTATTCATGGATGATACATTTTTTGAAAAACCAGAAATGAAAAAGAAAGAGGAAACGAACAAAACACTAGGCTATGACCCCCATGTAGCAATTTTGGAGTCCAGGAAAAAGAATTGAGATTCCATTTACACCTTTTTGAAAACTCAGGGTATAAAAGTTGATTTCTGAAAGCAGGGCTTTGTATTGAAAGTGCTGACAACACCTTAACTACAGCACTGTGAGCAGCGACACCATAACATATATATACACACACACCTGAAAGGAGAAAGGCCCCGTGGATTTATGCTGCATATCATTTTCCGGTAAAAGTCAGAGGTCAGAGGTTACCTCTTTGTGCCTCAGCTCTGAACCAGTTTACTATTCTGGGCTCCATTTTTACTAGACTTACAGTTGTGATGAAGTCAGCAACTTTTCTTAGAACAATGAAATGTCTCAAATGCTTAAAATTCTACGTGTATATGTTATTCCCAGTCCGAATAGCATACATGTGCCTAAAAAAAAAATAACTTTCCTGTTTTGGTTTTCAAATTAATCATGTTAAATTTATTGCAGATTGCAATTTTAATTGGTAGAGCCCATTTAAGTTAGAGAACACAATTCTTTTGTGGTCTACCAGCACCCCAATGAAACCTGATCATCAAACCAGACTTTAAAGTATGCACCTACTGTGGGCTCAGAGTCCACTTCAATAAAGCCATCTTTTTATACCCAGAGAGAGAATACTCCTTTAAACTTTGGTTGCCTTCATGGAACACCAAATGCACTACAGTGGGTCTCATCAGAAGCAGTGCCAAACATCTGAACGCCCAATCACCTTTTTGCTGAAGATGATGTTTAAACAAGAGGCAGACGTGCGTATCCGTGGACACCCAGATAAACCCACAGGTATGTGCACTCAAAGAACAACGTGAAGCAAATGGATTTGGTTTCTTCCCAGTTCTTTCCAACTCCCTTTAGCCTGACTTCGCAATGAAGTCGAGCACTTCGGTTCGGGTAAGTAAATTCAGAAAAATATCTTCAACCCCATGGAGAAGGGCACCCAACGTGGGTTTCCAAAAGGCCCACCGCCTCCTAAGCAGCGTAAGACGTTGTTAACTTGGACTCCTAGTGGGCGTTCTGAGGGCAAGTAAAAATAATCCTTTTTATTTGCATAGGAGGGCATTAGTAGCCTACTTTTTGTACACATTCCAACGTCTAATCCACTTCCCTAATCTTGCCCTTGGTCAATACACTGACCCTGTTTTATGGAGGCAGCCAGGTGACAGGCAGGCAGTTGGCATGGCAGAGAGGAAAAGGTCTGGGGATAAAATAAGATGAGCAGATTCTCATATTGTTACCTGGGCTTTATGTTCTAGGAAAAACTATATAGCCGCTAACTGGACGACTCTGATTTTTCCAACCCTTAGAAATGAAACGAATAGCAAAGGAGAATAATGAGAGTGCCTCTCCTACCTTGCTCACTGCTGTTGTCTCCACTGTGCGATGTGTGGCCCCCGCTGGAAGGGCCCGGGGTCCCTCCTGAACGGGTTGACGCCGTGTCATCGTGATCTCTGTTCCAAGAGGGCTGTGGAGACACAAACCAGAAGCCCATATAGAGTGGTCTGGGAACACCGTCCGGTCGGGTCTCGCGGCACGAGGGCGAAGCCGTGGGAGGCTGGTATGGGTAACCACGCCACCTCGCCATCTTCCCTGCCCCCTTTCACAGATGGTGCCAGCTCGGAGCTACACTGGCACATTTAAAATTTGCCAATTTCTGCTGCTAAGCTGAAATAATATGTACAAATAGTTACTCTGTAAGTAATTGCACGCTTTATTACCAAGGAAAACAAAAACATTCCAGGCAAAGAAGGGGGGAAAATATGCTGCCACTTGATTCTGACTATATTTTTAACATCAACAAACCCTCTGGCACAACAGTCTGCTAGTCGGAAAATGCAAAGTGAGGTGGTCGGCCACGGCGCTGCAGTTAGAGGCCTCGGACTCACCCGAGAAGACAAACACGGTAGAGATTTTCAGACCTCGCAATTAGGCTGGGGTCCATAATAGCTAGGATGTGTCAGCTGTTTGCCGGATGGTACATGGCAAATGGACCAGGCACAGGGACAGAAAAGAAATGAGAATAACAATAGATTCACATGGACTGTGTACACTCAGCCCCATGCCGAGCCTTCTTGTACTATTGAACAGAAAACAGATGTTGCTTCTTATCACTGGGTGCATTTGAAAGTAACGTTCAGATAGGAAAAATTGGCTGTAAATTAAATTCTTGGGGAAAACAATCATGGTGACACTTCTCCCAAATCTCCCCTTTATCACCAGAAAAGATTTTAATTAGCTTTTAGTGCTAGCTTTCAGAAACAGCCTATGAGTCATTGGTCATCCGCACAGTAGGAGTGATGCGAAATACAAAGCTGGTTCTGGGCTAGGAAGTCATATCTGTCTTTAAGATGATTCGTGACAAAGCAGGATGATCTTGTGTGTAAAATATGTGCACATCATTTCAGTCCTAGGACGTCAATGGTTCGTGGCTGTGTCATGAGTAGTAAAGTCTACTGACCCTCCCAACCTTTCAAACACCCCCAGCAAACTCAAAGTGCTCTCTGCTTATTTCTCGGAAATATATTTTCATATCCCAGAGAAGACAAGAAGGGTTGCAGGGATCAAAATGTTTCGGACAGCCCGGGAGAGAGAAGTAAAGATCCCACCGAAAAGGCGTCCCTGTAAGAATCAAAGGAAAAGGTTCGCTGTCCCTGCAAAGGATGCTTGCCCACCGCCAATTCTATCACCTTGGCCCGAAGGTGAACTTGGCCTGAAAAATTAAGTGAAGTCACAGACAGATCGGCTGTTTGTACGTTGGACCCAACCATTATGCATATTCTCAAAAACAGTGCTAATTGATCTGCCGATGCTGTGATGGGGAGGTATGTGAACTGGGAAAGAAGTGCTGCTGACGAACAAGGCGGTCTGCAGCATACCAGAAGCATGCTGTAAGATGTAATCTGGAACACATGCTCAGAATGCAAACAGTTAATGCATAAATTTTCAGTTTGTACAACTGCAGCTCTAAAAGGGGGACTTGTTTATTCAGAGCTCTGCAGAAAGAATGGTATAGCACCCAGGGGACAGACAATGCCAGGCACAAAACCCCGGTGCCTCGACATGTAAAAGGATGTTTTTCTATGTGCTACAAATCCCACTTGAAAATATAATTAGAAGGAGAAAATGGCAAACTATTGCATTAACTGTAATTGAACAAAAGACCAGCAAGGCCTGTGGGAGGCTGAAGGAACCCGTGGGACTCTCAGGATGTCGGAGATCCTGCGAGTGACATCTCCTGGGCACTCTCATTTTATTTATGTTGTCCCTCACTACTATTGTTGACTGGTGATCTGACTTGTAATTAATAGAAAAGCTAGTGATAACAAGCTAAAATACAGAGCAACAGACTAACCTCATCAGAAGCATGTTTGTTAATCTGATTAAGACTAGGGACTCTAGAAAGGTGACTTAGAACCAAGGAATTTTTCCAAGCCATACAGGAAACTGTCCCCCTTTATGCTACAACAGACCTGATATATTCACTATCTTTTAATGAGCTCTGCTGATTTATTCAGCTCTGCTCTGCTCCCTCCCCCACTTTTCTACTGTGCAGGATGTAGATTAATTCAATGCTTAATTGTTTAGTAAATTCAATTTTCCACATTCTATTCTGCATAGCTTTAGCTAAGGTTCTTAAATCTTCAGCAGTGAGCCCTGAGCCCAGTGTTTGTGATCTGTGCCTACCTTTTTTCATCACCATTTTTCTTCATCCACCACTTAATTCACCATGAAAAGATTTTCCTTGCTGGAAATTCTGATTCTGCTATGATCTGTGAGGCATTCCGATTCATTGCATTTTCATTGTGTTGGGTCTTAGATGCCGGGCTCCTCTTTTCTCACAGCTATCGCCACATTATACAGGCATTCATGCAAGAAATGTTGGATTCCACCTCAGTCTATCCAAATTTTGTGCAACCTCTATGTTTAAATTTGTGTGCTCACCAAAGGTAGGAGCCGATATTTTCCACCTAATGTCATTCTCACAGCCTTGCTCTTGCCGAAAGGCCTGCGAATACGGCCTGTGCTTCTCTGAAACGAAATCTAACTTTTGTGGTCCTCTCTCAAATTAGCATGTGGGGTGTTAGCATTTCAAGAGCGGTGTTGTCCTACGAAGCTGAGCATTAAGACAGTCCACAAGGTTACCAAAACAGAACAAGAAATATGTTTAGTTCAGTTCATTAAGCATGATTAAAGTCTAGGTATCAGAAATAGCTCAGGAACTCTTTGAGCATAAATATGTAAGACAGCCCTCATCAGAAAGAACTCCCTCAAAATCCATCTACCAGAGAATCTCAGTTACAACAACATATCTCCGTGACTAGATGCGGTGACACCAAACAACATCATTATTATTTTGAAAATAAAATATGTGCATATGATTATGTACACATATCTGTGAAGTTGTGGGTTGCTTGGGGCCACTTGTAAAGTAAGGCTGACAGAATAAAATCAATAATGCATTGCATTAGAGGTACAGGAAACCTTGGTCATGGTTCTAAATTAAGTCCCGAAGAGGCTCTTTTTTCTTCAATGTATATCATTTCAGAATAAGCAATGTCAATATTCTCATCTACTGACAATCCATTAAGACAAGAGGTCCTAACCTGACGTCCACGGACCTCCTCTAGAAGAATTCAGGGGGGTCTTGTTCCAACAATAATTGTGCTTATGCACACACTAGCATTTCTCCCCCATGGGGATAGTGTCCGGGACTTCTCTCCAAGGGGTATGTGATGTTCTAAGAGCTGAGAAGCGCTCCTCTAGGAGACGCTGATAGGACCAGACGAAGAAGCCCGCGGCTGAGGACACCTGGGCCCGCGCCGTCCGTGCGCCAACGCAACGCTGGGGGTCAGTCCTCGAGAGCGTTTGAAAATAATGGTTGTTTGGTTTGTTTAAAGGAGGAATAGCTAAAAAGGCATTCAGTGGTGTTCTTTATTATTTATTTATCTGCGCTGGTTTGTTTGTACTGTTTAGTCAAAAGGCCATGGCACTGGTGTCTGGCAGGGCTCACCGGGGCCAGGACGGTGTCCGAATCTTCCCGGGGCCTGTGCAATGCGCGCCTCACGCCGAGCGCCCCGCCAGCGCCCAGGGGACTCAGCTCGACCGCTCACCCCTCAGGCCCACCAGCATCCCAACCGACACCCGGCAACTCCCCAAACTACGGTTCCTCCCAAAGAAAGCTGGATCCGTTGGTCACTTTTTTCCTGCATGAATCTTTTTGCCATCCATGCCTTAATTTTGGACAGACTGTGAAGTCCTCATATCACATCCTTTTGCAGCCGTGATGTAAGGTATTGCCCACGTGCTACCAAATGAATGTTTCTGGGTCCCTGCTTTGGCCTTTGGACTTGTACGAACAACTACCTGTTAAATCGTTCCTACTGAAGATGCTCATCTTGCTCAACAAGTCCAAAGCTAAACTGTCCCCCACTGAACTCCCCACTCCTTTTTGTTGTCCATCCGTGATATAAACTTAAGAACGGTCCATAACACATCCATCTCTCACTCTCTTTCTCTTTCTCTCTCTCCCTATCCAATCAGCCATCAAGTCTTGCCCATTTTTAGTTCTCAAAAGTTCTCAAACAAATTTCTCATTTTTCATCTCAGTGATAGCTGTTCTTGTTAAGCCCCACCCCGCGACCCCCCGCCAGCTGTGGAGAGTTCAAGTCCAATCACTCATCAGCTTTAAAGGGCTCAGTTCCACTAGAATGTATGCTTCACGAGGGCAGGACCTGGGTCAGTCGCGCTCACCGTTGCATCCTGCGTATCAAGCACAGTGCCCGACATCTGGCTGGCACTCAGGAAATGTTTGTTGAATGAACTAAGGACTTGTTACTGCCTACAGAACACAGCCTGGGATCCTGCACCTGGTACACATTATCTAACCCCTGGACCATTCCTCTTTTTGTTCCTTATGCTCCCTTATGTGATTTCTGGAAGATATGTTCACTTGTCCTTCTGGACCTGTCTTCATCCTACCTGCTAATTATGCCACAGCTGCGATCTCAGAACACCTTCCCTGTCACACACACACAGTTCCCCCAAGGTGAGTGAGGTTCCCCTCTCCAGACCACTGAGAGCACCCCATGCATAACTCTGTCATTTGACTCATTTTATTTTGTGATAACCTGTTGTGCCTATCTGCAATTCTATACTTCAGGAACGTGCTGAAGTCCTAGACTATATTCATCCTTCTGCCCTCCATCCCAGGAAAATATCTGTAGCACATGAGACACAAACATGTTTTTGAATAAATAAATGAATACCTTAAATAACATACGAAGGATCCCTGTGTAAAACTGTCACTTGATACTATGATCTTCTATATTAAATATCATAAAACATCTAAAAAAAGACTTACACAATTTAAAAACACCTCATACATTTGCATTCACGTAAACACGCACCACTATAAAAATACATTAATACTCAGTTACAGCATAACACAGTCAAAAGAAAGGAAATTTGAAGTCAGACACATCCCAGTTTGAAATCTGACTACACCACTTACACGGTCTTAGACAAGTCACAACCTCCCTAACTCTAATGTCCCTAATCCATAAATGGGGATTAAAAAATTCTCCTCTGCAGATGTAACATACATAAATTTCCAGGCATGCAGCAAGCACTCAATAAATGGCAGCTCTGACACTTTTTAACGTAACAACATAGGTTGATCCAGCCGTCCCTGAATGTCTACTACATGCAGGTGTATTCAGTTCATAGACCTGGACAGAACGGTTAACCTGAGCCGGCTTAGCGTACAGCTTGGTATGCCTTGGGCTATCTCCCAGCTGGTGTGTGCTCAGGGAATGCAAACTGATCTTATTTTCACCTTCAAATAACATGATTTTACAGGTGGCTTGCTCCTATGTACCCCATCAAGTCTAATTTGATCCCTAATATTTATAAATCGCTTTACAGTATACAAAGCACTTGGATGTATCTTCTCACTTGATCATTCATCACAGCAGTATGATGCCAGAATCTTTTTTATTTTTAGACCAAAAATTGTGGGGCTTTTTTTCCTTCAAAATTGCTACACGACCTGTCTCACTCAAAACAATGGATAAATGAGAGCCTGGTGATCTTGAGTCTGAAGAGGTCAGCTAGCAGCTATGTAAAAACTGATGAAATAATCAGTATTCAAAATTTAAAGTTAGTCTGCACTGCCTATCAATGGGCAGCTTTCTCTTTGGGGAAGGCCATTTGCCTCTTCAAACCACCAGAGCCTCTTTAGTAAATGATCTCTAGTGGCCTGAAAGGGCTGGCTCATCTCCAGAAGTGAACAAATCCAGGCCCTCCACACCAGGGGAGTCAGCAGTCCATATGGGGAAGGCACCAACTGGGTGATGCTTCTGCATACACATGCTTACATTCCCACATCTACACAAGTCCCTACGCACACACAGGCACACACCACCACACCCCCCCACAAGCACACACACGGACACACATGCACACACATATGCACGCATGCATGCACACACATGCACGCACACATGTACGCACACACGTACGCACGCATGTGCACACACATGCACACGCATGTACACATACACGGACACATACACGCATGCATGCACACACGTGAACCCGCACATGCACACATGCACACACACACATGCACACGCACACACCCGACCCACACACATGCACACACACGCACATGCACACACAAACACATGCACATATGCACGTGCACACACATATGCGCACATATGCGTGTGCATGTACGCACACACGTGTGCACACAAACATGTACGCACACACGCACACAGACACGCACGCACGTGCACAGACATGCACATGTCAACATTTGTCCCACACTGCCGGGGTTGCCACAGCTGATTAGTCCCCTGCCCTAAGACGTTTTCACTTCTATCTAAACAGTGTCCTCGGGATCCTTAAAGTCACAGAGCTTCAGCAAAGAGGATTCCCTCTATGTCTCTCAGTCATCGATGCCATCTGAGGAAAAGGGACCAGAGACACCCATACACAGGTGAGAAGGGTCCAGGTACTACTATGAAAAGAGACACACATTTACCTGTGTGTACTCGAAGTTGAGAAATGGGAGATCCTGAGATGTCTATATTTATGAGAATTGGAAGTCTGATATGCTAGAACTCCTATTTGAAAATCCCAGTGGCCCCCATTCATATCTGCTGGGTAACCAGAACGTTCTGTGTAAGTACCCGACTCACTCAACCACCAAAAACTAATAGCACCTACAATTTGCTAGAGCCCTCGCTAGAACCTGCTCCTCTCAAAACATATTCCCCTGAGGCTATGTCTACCCTACTTCAAGTTCAAGTAATTCAGGGGGAAAAAAAGGAACATTCTTTACATGGATTTCAAAAAACAAACAAACAAACAAAAACCGTGGGAATCATTAAGCAAAATTCTCTTAACCACGACAAGTTTGAGCAGGATGTTTTGTTTTTAACACAGTAAAACTGCCCTCTTACCTTTTAAGCTCTCAGATGTTCTTAAATACCAGAAGCTCACAGATTCCTACTTCATCGTGAGCACATGCTATGTATTCAAGGGCCACGTTAGCAATGTGCTCGGGGCTGGGCGGGTTGGAGGTGGAATCTTTCCTGAGTCTGGACTCTGCCCTGCTGACACGTGACAAGTGAGGCGAGGCGACGCTCGTGCTGGGCACAGGCCGGCAGGGGTGCGGCCGTCCCTGGTGGTGGCCTCCGTGTGCCTTCCAGCGGGAGCCCAACTCTGTAGGCTGTCTCCCCAGCACACATCTCCCGACTTTCCTCATGGACTCGCCTCCTTTTTCTCATTTCCTTCCCTGTCCTCGCCCTTACAACCTTGCCTTTGCCAAGCCGGCTGACCTGCCAGGGCTCTGGCTGAGCCCCTTTTTAATGCTGCGATAAAACATGCTTACGAGTATTACTCCACTTAATAGAGGCCTGAAGGGTAATTTGGGTGACTCAGGGCAGATGGTAAATTAGTGGTAAGACGATGGAAGTCCAGGCCCCCTCTCAGAACCTGCGCGCTCACCAAGCATCACACTTCCTCTTCTCACAGCTCCACCTGCCGCATTCGCCTCGTGGACTTTTAATCTAGCCACGCATCTCGATGATTATCTAATTACTCCTTAGTTATGGCGCCAGCTACACGGTGCCAGCCAGTGTCTTGACAAACAGCGTAAGTGTGTCAGATTCAGCACCAAATAAAGTAGACTACTGCGATGCATTGCTGTAGATCCCCCCGCGCGCGTGCGATCGCGGCAGTGAGGCCTTTGTGGAAGCAGAGACAGCGGCGGTTAAATTGAGTTCTGTAGTTCCCGGTTCTCACGAGCCACAAATAAAACCTACAGAAACGGTCATTTTTCAAACACCGAAGCCTCTATCTCTGTGTAATGAGGCATGTAGAGAGGAGGAGAATTTTTGTGCTTTTTTGCCTTTGGTGAAAATTCTCCCAGGAGTAATTTCATATTTAAATGAAAAGTTTGGTCATCAGGTGGTACGAGCGCCAGGAATCAGGGAAGCCGTGGGCGCGGGGAGATGCCCCGTGCACACGCGCACGCACACGCACGCACGCACGCACACGCTCGCACACACGCGCGCACGCGCACGCATGCGCACGCATGCGCACACGCACGGCACCACGCCCGCATCCCGCGAGTGAGGAAGTGGGCGAAGAATGAGGAAACAACTGATTTTGATGCTTTTGATGACACTGTAACAAAATGGAAAGCAAGTTGGCAGTCAGCTCCATCGTTGACATCTACGCGCTTAGATATTGTGCTGCCTTCCTGCAAATGTCATGCCTAGCGCTCCTCCCAGCACTCGGGGCCCGCGCTGGGGCCGGCGGAGGGGCAGGGGCCTTAGGGCGCGCAGGCCCAGCACTCCGGGTCACTTTTCCGATGCTCCTTCAAGTCTTACTTTCCCACAGTCTGAAATCTTTTAGGTCTCAAATCCGAGGCTTGTAGGTCATTACAAATCCGCACTGTTGGATTAATTCATCCACAAAACCAAAAGTGAATCGACAATACCAACCAAAAGTCTGCAGATAGGAAACACCACCCAAAATATTCCAAAAGGCTTCCTTGTGAGGTCAGCACCACACGCATGCATTTTGCCCAATTCTTCTACATTGATAGTTCATGCCAAGACCATCCCATGGTCCCCTCTGCGGTCTCAGAAGACCACAGAGATTCCTACGTGGGGCAGGTACCGTGAGACAAATTAGAGGGGAAAAGAATAGCTACAACCAAAGGGAAAAGGCAACCAAGAGTTGGCAACCACTTTTACCAAAAGGAAATCTCAAAACTGTAAGGTAGATAAGTAATTCAGAAATTATTCAAGTGCACTGAACGTTCTAATTCTACTAAGCAGTTTGTTGGGGAGAAAAATCTCATAAATAGAAGAGAAGGTAAAGCCTCATTACACTAGGCATCTTAGTAAAAAAAAGTTCTTATTTTGTTCTAATAACATTTCCTTTTCCTACACCATCATATTGTAGCTGGCATGCTATTAATAAAAAAAAAAAAAGGTTCCCGTATTCAATTATTTTAATGACTTTATGTGCTTCCACTCCTGAAATCATACCTGTGAACTAACTGTAGTTCCGAGTTAAATGTTCAAATTTGTTTTTAAAAACTCTCTAATCTCACTGGCACCACTATATTTCCAAATATTTCTATGTAAATATTTCAAACCTTACTCTTCACTTATCGGCTGAGAACCTTCTGTTGAAATTCAGCATATTTTCTATCATTTCTATGTAGGAGTGGTGAAAGAATCTGTAAATGATGCCAGTACACACGCAGTTATAAAATCCCTTTTACAAAACTGCTTGCTTCCCAATGTTTTATCTTACATTTGTAACTCAGTATTCAGTGCTCCTCATTCTGCAAACAAATTTAGATAAAATAAACTCAAAAGTGTCTTATAAAAAACAACTTCAAACCACAAACTTTCTAGGCAACCATCCTAGCAAAAGGAACATCCAATAATACAGAAACATTGTATCCTGAGTACAAATAGATAATAAGACCTTGTAAGCAACTGGACCTTAAGCATGTCACATTTGCACTCAGAGTGTGGGAAAAAAGTACTTAGGACAAGATCTATATGTAACTGTCATCTGAACTTCAACCTAAGAGTGAGTCTGTACTACCTCAGGAACATAGCTAAGGGGCCAGTCCCCTTTTACACTAGCAGAATCATAGTGACCCCTACCTACCTAATAAAAATTAAAATGCTATTTTTCTTAAACTCTGAGACTATAAAATGGTTTATAAAATAACACCCCATTAACAACTACCCAATTTTCCGGCCTCCAATCGAATTTATGTTGCTGAAGGTAGGGCAGACTACCAGTAAGAAGGTAAAACATTCTTTAATACACTGTACTGTTTATTTGGGGCTTACTATTTTAAATGTTTCACACGCATGCTTATCTAATTCTTATAGTAACTCAGTAAAGTGCGTTCTGGTATGACCCCCACGTTATAGAACAGATGGTGAAACTCGGGCTTGTGGAGGTGGGGTGATCTACCCTCTCAGAGCAGAGCCTAGACTCAAACAGCATGCTCTAATTCTGAAGTGTATGTACTTGACTGGGACATGGCCAGCCTGAAAGGTGGTGTCACTAAGAGTTACTTACAATCAGCGCACTTCATTGCTCTCCCTCAAGTTTTTCTGAAGTTTTCCCTTTTCTACTTCTAAACGCTCAAGCCAGAAAATTCACAATATTGATGTGACAAGGGGAAAACATTTTTCTTTTAGCCCAGATGTGGTCTTGTCTTATTCAACTACCTTATAGCATTATACTTTGAATCAAAGAATCATGGAAATTTAACAATTAAGCAACAGGGTATTTTCCAACTCCCCTGTGGTTTTCTTTTTAGAAGCACTTCCAGCTTTTTTACATTTTCAATCAAATTTTATTTTTTAAAGTATCTGTCATTCTTCAAGGATTTCTGAATCCTTAGGCTATCAGTTAAATTTGGGAGTGGGGAGAAAATTATTCCTTCCTTCATGATTTATCTTGAGTAAAATCATGAGAGAGGCCTTTCTCCAAGCATCCTGAAATTTAATTTGCATGTCTGGTGCCTAGAATGGCCAAGGTCTCTATATTTCAAGGCATTTAACTGAGAGATCCACCAAAGTAACTGTGAATTCCAGAAGCAAGAGTCTGAGTTGTACTGTTGGTGTACTTTTAAGAAATTTCAGTTAATCAGAATGCCATTCTTCAGCCATACCCAAGGCTATTATTCCTGAGGCTATTCATACAATTTTAACAGTTATAGAGTATTTGGAGTATTAGATGTATACTACAAGTGAAGAAAAGCCCCGTAATTGATCTGTTAATGTTTTATTCTCCTCTTTTTCTATCGGCATGTGCTTTACATGCCCTCAATAAATATTAAACACTCCAACAACTCACTATTAGGGTGGCAAGCAAACCTTTAGAATGTCGAAACAGTACAGTGAAGAACAATGCACCTAATTGAAATGGCAGGGTAATTTGGAAAATAAAATTGAGTTGCTACAAATTCCAAATTCTGGAATAAAAATGTTTATACTCACTCAAATGCAGATTGATACTGGCTTTGAATACTTATTAGAATAAAAAATACGCGAACGCCCACAATACGCTTGGTATGCACAGAACAAGCAGCCTGTCTCCATTACTCTGGGCAAGGAAATGCAGGACACAATGAGTCCGATATTTTTCTTGATGATTCTGTTATTGAATACAGCTTATAAAATCTCACAGTAGGCCAAGCCACCAAATACACAACCAGTATTAAAATTTTCATGGACAGTATTCTGCAGAAAGTTTAGAACACATTAAAGGACAGAGACCCATGCTGAAAGTAATGAAGGAGTTAAATGCTTCTGCTACTTAGTATCTAATTTTACTTAACTTATCACCAAGATCAATTCAAAAGGTAAAATTCCTGATTCTCTTCGGCAGTAGCTAGAGCAAAAAACAAAACAAAACAAAAAAAACTCTGACAACTAAATTGAAAATGGGAAAATGCACTTGCACCTAGAATTATTAATATGAATACAAACATGTAATGACTACGAGAAGTGATATCCGTCTGTACACTGAGTGTAACTTTATTACCTCCTTAGGGCTATGCCACTTTGGGCAGAGATGCCACCCATATCTCGCAAAGATAAATTCCATATGCTCTGTAGAGTCACAGTGTATTATAAATAACGTGAACAACGGACTGCAAATAAATAATACATTTATCTGGACTGTTCAAGAGCGAAGGGCAGGATGACTACTCATGAGACAGAGTCTTCTATGAATGAACAATTTCAAATCAAGTTCACATTTAATGGTGAATTATCACTAAGTTCTTACACTAAGACTCTTGGGTGAGGGAGGGGGTTGAAAACAACTTCAGATCTGGTGGGAACTTCCAAGTAAATGTTCCAACTAAACTCAAAATACCCAATTTAATTTTGCTGCTAAAGTTTCTATTCTGAGTGTAGCCTTATAGCTAACAGCATCTTACCTATTTGCTGTGATTTTTAATTCTCTCTGTATTACTGGTTTT
The DNA here is from genome assembly GCA_004026885.1 of Lyroderma lyra. NCBI lineage: Eukaryota > Metazoa > Chordata > Mammalia > Chiroptera > Megadermatidae > Lyroderma > Lyroderma lyra. Next base: position 119,690 of record PVJL010000685.1, read on the forward strand.
TCTGATCAATAACATAAGTAGATTTAAAATATCACATATGAGTCTTTGTCCCATGAAAGATACAGTATTTTCCCCCTATTTCCTCCTGGTGAATAGCATTGCCGTGAATAGAAAGAAAGGCTACATTAAAAAAAAAAAAAAAAAAAAAGCCCACCTGCACTATCTACATTGTGGAGTCCTTAGCGCCAAAGTGTCTCCCTTTGGAAGCCCTGCAGCCACACAAACTCTTTGCACTTCTTGTAAATAGTTTAAGTATGCCTTTAGAACCTGAGACATCGTACGCCATTAGCTGGAAATGAAGTTTCAAATCGCTAAGGAATTGCTTCTGAATAACAGAAAACCCTACAGGTCACAGTTAATTACAGCTTGTCTATAAAATTAAGTTAATGTTCAAGAATACATCCAAATAGTTATAGAGACATTAAGAGGAGTTTTATTGTCAAAGAAATTCTTATTTGTTCAGCTTCTAATATTTTTAAAAGAAAAAGAGAGAAGCCTTTTACAAGTTGGGATGGGATAAGAAAACTCTGGGTTTACATCAAATTGCTCCTTTCATTGTCCTTTTGATGACTATGTTGATTTCATTATAAACTCCATTTTCTGGAGTTTCATAATAGTCATAAACACACTTCACTTTAAAGAGTTTCTATGGGACATAATGTGAATGCAAATGCAGAATAAAATGCAAATCATGGAGGTCTGGGACCAAATATGGACTATCAGTTAAGAATACAGTCACTGAAAACAAACATTTAGGCCTTCAGAGGGAGATCACAAAGGGGCTGATATAAATCTTCATATCAAGCATTCAGAGCCCTGGGGAAGGCAAACAAGAACAACAGTTTTCAGTTTTTCGCCTAATTGTAAAGCACAGGTTGGGAATATGTGATGACTTTGGTCTCCATTCATTACCCTTCTAAAGTAACATTTTTCATCTTCGCAGAAAAATAAGCCCACGTGTGGTAATAACCCACGAGATACTCAACTAGGAAAATGAGACCTAGCAAACTAGTTCAAGTTCAAATCTCAGGCGTACGAGGCTCGCCAAACAGTGGGAAAGAAGCGATCAGAAAAAGAGCGAGCTAGAGTTCTGCTTTGCTAAAGAATAACCAACAGCCAGATGTTTACAATGAATGAATAATAAATATATGCTACCATGTTGCCTTGTGAAGTATAAGGAAAACACGTACAGAAATGGAAATTCATCAGCAACTACAATTAATTCCAAGTTAGCCTGTGTTGTCTAACTTGGGAATAATGCTAATATCACTTAAGATGTTATTTATTTACTACTATCTTCTAAATGAGTCAGAATAATGTACCCACTGTAAAACTTAAGACTTTATATTGTGTGAAAATGAAAAAAGTAACAAGACTATAAAATGTTGCTAAAACTTGTTAAAGTCATAAAAAGTTGTGGTGATTTTAAAGTGTTACTTAGTAAACTTTCCTTTCTATGGAAATATATACATACTTTCATTTAAGTTTTTTAAAGAACCATAACATTTCACAACCTGAGGTTCTTTACTTCACGATTATAAGTCCTATTAATTGTAAATGGAATCATGAAAAGTATCAAGGAAAGAATCGGTTGCAGAAATGTATTTTTCAGGACTATAAATAATGTAAATTTTATTTTCACAATTTATTTCTTTATCCTCTATTCATTTCTGCCCTATACCCTGGTGCCTATGCCATGGAAATGCCATAGCATGGTTATTGCTTATCTTAGAGTTCACTTACTTCAGGTTATAATTTGTTTTTAACTGTATATACTCATGATACCAATAAACAACAGATGTACAATTCAATAAATGTAGAAATAAGCTTATTTCACCAGATAATACTCTTTACGGTATATTTTAGGAATTCGGAACCAAGAAGTCCAGAAAAACAAAATAATTTCAAAAGATTGGCACTCTTCGTGTTTTCCTTTAACAAGAACATATTTCCCAGATGAAGAAATGCTATTTGTTCAGAGACAGTCTAGTGAAATGTTGCCAATCGCTTTAATTCTGCACACATGAATGCATTAAACTGATTGAAATTGGATTCTAGTGACAAATATTTAAATGGATATATCCTTGTTTATTTCACACGGTACCCTTATACTATTTATTCAAATGTCACATTTACAAGTGTAGGAAGCCCAGCAATTGCCCAATATAGGTATACTTCCTGGACAGACTATTTAAACTCCCCAAAGCTTCCCCAAATTCCTATAACCCCGAAATCATGGCACGCTACACCAAGGACGCAGGGGGAACTCCCTTCATCTGCCACACTCTATACACATCTTCACCTGCTTGAGATGTTCAGAACCGATTTTACACATGCAAGGCTTATTCGTAAACCTTGCAAAATATCCAAGCTTTTACTGGATGCCAAAAATCAAATTTTGGAATTATTATTAAAATTCAAATTGGGAAGCTGGATTTTGTGTTTTAGAGCCTAACTCTTAAAACAGGTATTCTAGCCTGCCATTTGCTGCTGAGTAAGAACACCAGGCCCTACAGGACTTAAACAGTGTTGCTTTACTCGGGATTTCGAAAACCTTTGTCCAATGTGCACAACTGACAGATACACTGGGTCCCATGTATTCTACTTTTTATTTCTTTATTTGTAAAAGAATATTTCCCCATAGTTTTGATGTAAACTTTAAATATTAATTTTTGTACTCAGGAGAAATGGCAAAAACTTTTGTTTCATAACATAAATTCAAGTACTATTTTGGTATAAATATGACAGCTATCATAATCCAAAGAAAAAGCTCTCTGAAATGCTACAGTTGCAAACATTTAAGATTGTGTAACAAAAATGACTGCGAATGGTATTAGTTTACTATCCTTCAACAATCTCCCTGACAGTGGAGTCAAATAATGTTGAATTATAGACCTCCTCTCCGGGACTCTTACCTAGTGTTCATTTTTTGTCACCTCCCTGCTGGTCCCTGTAGGAATGTGGCTGTATGCTGACTTTCCTAAAAAAGTTTCTGTATACGTGCTGGGGTTGTATTTGATGATTAAATGATCATTTATTAAAACATCAGCGTTCTACATTTGTTTGACATATTTACATTTCAGAAGAAAATACTGTTATTGCAATGGAAAACACAGCATTACCAATATGAAAAGACTTCATTTGAATTCATGTTGACAGTATTTTCATTTATGACAAGTGTCTTCATACAGTTGTTATGCATCCTTCACAGTTTCTGCGACCCCACCTGTGAGGGAAGGCAAGCTCGTTTCTAACAGGAGGCCCCACGACACTGCTTCGGCCTAGCTGCTGGGCCTTAATAAACCTAAGTTTCTATTATGGGACCACAGATCGTTTTTGTTTTTAAGAGTATGTAGTTTTACTGCATAATTTCCCCTTCGTCACCCAGCAACAGCTGTGTTTTAAATCTTTTGGACTATGACAAACATTTTAACATTTAAACACACAAGTGCTTGAAAACATAATGATTTAAATTTTGTTTATTTTCAAAATTGGGCAACTGTAGCATGACATTTCAGTTACTTATTTGAAAGCCCATAGTTTAATCCTTTTTTTCTTCCTCCTTCTCTTCTTCCTCTATTTAAGCTTCTCCATGTTTTCTAATAAAAGTCTCTGAGTTAGGGCCGACAGCAATAGTACACACAACCACTTTATATATTTCCAAATCGTGAGCAATGGAGCCATTCTGGTGAGAGAGGGATAGCTATTTGAGTGACCTATTGCCACAAAGCTAGTTAAATCACTGAACAATAGTTACTGTTATGGGGTTTACTTTGTACAAAGTAGCATTAGTATCATTGCTTTTCATTAACCATGGAACTTGCACGGGGGACTGAGGGCGGGGTGCAGAGAGAGAGAGAGAGAGAGAGAAGAAACTAAAAAGGGAGTAACTTTTGTAGTATTAGCATTTAGCCTTCAAGACATTTAACAATGTAATTGATCTCAACCTATCTGCATACACTCTGTATTTCTTTTTTTCTAAAAAGTTTTAAGAGCCCTTATTAAGAATCAATGCACCCCTACTCTGAAATTCACACATAAATACAAGCTGAAAGCCAATCAGAAAGTAACAATAAAAACACACCTAGTAAACAACTAACTTTTAATTCGAAGGGTACTAAGCGATAGAGGGCCTAGAATGAACATCCCAATTAGCCAATGCAGTGACAAGCAGTCAACACCTTATTATTTAATCATTAAAAAGAATCTTGCCGTAATTTCCCTTTGACATATTTCAAAAAAGAAATTAAGAGTATACCACATGACCCACAACAACAATCAAAAGGAAAGGTGGATAATTCTAAGACCCTACTGCTTGCAAGGACTGTGGACTGAGAGGTTCCAGGATTAAGGCATTAAGTGAGACCCTACGGAATATTTACAATTTAAATAAGATGTATCCATGTGTAAGCATTTAGAAACAAACTACCTGGCAATGGGGCCATTGTCCTGTTTCCCAATGTTTCTGCCCAGTTTTGTTATCGGATGAAAATAAATTGCCTGCATTTCTAGTATTAGTAAATATCTGATGGCCTCACCTGTTTTTTTTTTTTTTTCTTAAACAGCAGATCCAATTAATCAAGGACATTAGGCTGTTCTCTGCCCTCCCATCCTCATCCCTGACCATAACACTCCTCAAAAAAAAAAAAAAAAAAGCTTAAATCTCCCTTAGATCCATCCGACCCTACTTTGCAGGGACAGGAGGGAGTCTTTTCAGTCAAGTACAAGTTCAGTTTTAAGAATGTTTAACTCAAATTCCGCTTCGAAAACAACATTCCAGACTTTTAAAATAAAACAATCGCCATCAGGGTTCCCCGGCCCACAGGGGAACCAAAGCTCCCAGGCCCTGGGCTGCCCGTTTCCCCGGAGGCCCGGAGGCCTGGCGCGCTCCCGCCTGAGCCACACGGCCGGGGCAGCCGTCGCCCCTCCCCGGGGATGTCACCAGCACTTGGCATTTAACCTGCCTGGCGAGCGTGGCTTTTTGGTTCCGTCTCCGACGGCCACATTACTTGTCCCCAGATGTCAGAGGCAGATCTGGATTAAAATGCAACAGGGCGCCCGGTGCAGCCCGCCGCCCCTTCCGAGGGCTGTTAAATGCAGATTCACCCGCCGAGCCCCGGGGAGCCGCTGGTGAATAAGAGGTGTAATCCAGAGGGGCCGTCTCTGTGCCCCCCGCTGCTCGTGGGGGCGTGGGCCTGCTAGTGCCCGCTCACTGAGAGCTGGCCCGGCCACCTGGGAGGGGGCGTTGGGCGCGCAGCCCTCTTCGTCCCTCTGCCCCCGCCCTCCGCAGTCTCTCGCCCCGTCCTTGGAGTGGGAAATGCTTAGATGCACGGGTGTGAGCAGCGGACAGCCCTGGGAAGGGAGGCTTAACTCGACGGCTCCTTCCTGGGGAGCGGCCTGAAGTCTAGCGTCTGGGCAGCCCGGCTCCTCCCCGCCTAACCCCTCTGAGTGTCCTCAAATTCCACCCTGGGCCCCCCAAACACGCGCCGGCCTCCCCTGGGACCTCCGTCCTTCTCCACCACTAACCGGGCTCAGCCCTGTCCTTGACGCCTCGCACTGGGGTCCTCCCGTGCGCCCGCTCCCGGGTCCGGCCTTCGCCCTACCCCGAGAGCCGGGGGCCCCAGGGCCCCTGCTGTCCCCCGATTTTGAACGTCGGGAGCGTCGGTGAGGAGGCCGCGAGTCCAGCCGTCGGGAGAGGGCGCCCGGGAGGGGCTGCGCCCGCGGGGTCCTCGGGGTTGGGAGCGGGAGTGGGTAGAGGACGGGGAAGCAGGGCGGGGTGACAGCTTCTACTGGCGTCTTAATCTGATAAAAAATTAAGAACTAGAACCCCAAACTAACAGCCCTGCAAGGCCAGGCGTGTGCCCCCGACGCAGGCCTTCGGGAAACCGGCCGGGGTCAGAGTCGTCGATGCCGGGTCCCCGCGCGGGTGACAGCCTTCGCGCCCCCGAGGGAGCGCGTGAGATCGGGGACGCGGCGGCCGGCAGCCCCGGAGGCAGAGGCTCTGGGGAGGCCCCGCTCGCCGCACCTGAAGCGGCCGGGCCCGAGCGCGCCCTCCGCCGACGCTCCCGCTGGCCCGGCCGCCTTCGCAGGCAGGTGGCGAGCCGTCCCGCCGGGCCTGGCCCCCGGAGGCCGCACGAGGGGTCCGGCGCCCCCGGGGCCCGGCCGGCCGGCTGCGGTCGGGAGACGTGGCACCCCTGGGCGGCCCTAGTGCCTGTCTCTCGGCCCCCCACCTCCCAGAACAGGGGGCGCCTCTCCGCGGCCGAGGCACGGCCCCGCGAGCACCCCGCTCTCCGCACGCCCGGCTCCAAGGGGAGCCCAGGCACCCCCGTGTCTGGCTCCGGGGAAGCGGACAATTAGAACAGACGTGGGTGTGTCGCCCCCCCCCCCCACCGACCGAGATCGGGGTGAGCCCCTGGGGTCACACGAGCGCACCCACGCTCACAGGCCAACAGCGCCCCCAGCCCGAGGCTGCGGAGCCCCCTCCCGGGGCGGGGTGGGGGCCGGCCCCCGCGGTGGGGGGGGGACGACCCCGCAGACGTGCCTAACAGGCTGCTCCCCTCCCACCCAGGTGGCGGGGCGCAGAAGTCTGCCGACGGAGCGGGGCGAGGACTCAGTGACGTACCGATCTCGTCTCCCCCAAACTACCCCACACCTTCGGTCCTTCATCTTTGACTTTAATAAAAGAAGCGTTCCTTGAGAAAATGGGGTATAAATCTTCATTTTGGAGCCAATTAAAGTGTTGATTTCCTTCGTGCCCCTAAGCGATTTTTGTAATTTGCTCAAATAGCTCTGCGCACCCAGCTCTCCGGGGCTCTCCGGGGCCCGGGCCCGTGGGCCCCACTCTCAAACGCCAGCGGAATCAGCACCCCGCAGCTCGGGGCGCGGGCGGGAGGCCGGGCGGCCGGGGCGTCGGGGACAGGCCGGCCGCGCGCTCCCCACTTCCGCGGGCCGCCGCCTCGGAGCCCGGGCCCACCGGCCGAGAGCGCGTGGGGCGTGTCAGGGACGGGGGGCGCCTTCCAGCTCGGCCCTGCCGGCCCCCCACTCCTGGTGCGGGAGGGAGCCTGCGCGGCCCAGGGCGCTCGGCCCCCGTCACGGCGTGGCCCCCAGGAAGCCGGTCGTTCCTTTGAAGGGGGTGACGCTGAGAGGAGAAAACTTTCAGATGACACCGAGACCCCGGAGCCGGGCACTCGGGCCAGGACGCCGCCAAGTAGTCGCTGGTCCACGGGGACGTGGCGGGGCTCGCAAGGGGCCGCTGCAAGACTCGCTGTCCCTGGGCTTAACAAAGGCAGGCCGGTCTGTCCCCCCGGACGGGACTCACGTGCCAGGTCAGAAAGAGAAACGACTCGGGGCCTTCGCCTGCACACGGAGGGGCGGAGGGGGCCCGCAACCCAAATCTCCGGGCGCGTTGCAACAATTCGCAACGGGGCGCTGTGCTGAGCCCTGCTTTATCCCACCCACTCCTCACGTTTGCACTTGATGGCATTTTTGCAACTGCTGTGGACCAATCCAGAGACGCCGTGACTGGACAGAGCAGGAGACACAGGGAACGGACTGTGGTGTTGGGGGTGACAGAGGGAGAGACATCCTCCCCCACGCCCCCCACAAGTCCAAATACAAGTCGTCCCCACTGAGCGACGCAGGGGAAGAAGGGCCTGGAGGGAAGACGGGGCAGGAGGGGGCGAAACAAGCCAGGGCCGGCAGCTGAGAGCCAGAGCGGCGCGAGGTCCCCCACCCGCCACACCGGGGAGTCGCCGAGGTGCCCCTGATGCTGACACTGTCAGAAGCTGCCAACCCAGAGGGCCCAAAGCACATACCAGCTGGAGGATGCGTGGAAAGGAGGAGGCGAAAAGTCCTTATTTATCTGTTTTTATACCCTCGGCCTGGTCTGATTTTTCTATGACGTACACTAAAATGGGCGAGCTTGCAGCGAGCACTGCACAAAGCAATGTTCAGTGAGGTCTAGAAGCGTTCGGCCGAGGAAAACTGACAAGACAGGCTAATGAACCGTACCGACAGGGAGAAAATAGCCAGCATTTGCTAGATTTCAAACCCTGGCTGTCTTTCTGAGACCACCTATCTTGGGTTTATTCCTAATAAAATACGAAATAAGCAGACCCTACACTTTTCTTTTCTTCCAGATAGAAGGGGGGGAAAGGCTCCAGAACAAAGCCCTACAATCAGAGGCGGTCACTGGCAGTTAACACTCCCATTATTATAGAGGGTAAATAAAATAAAGACAAAAATTAAAAGCGACAAGAAACAGGTCAAGTTTGCAGGCAAAGCTTTTACAAGCTCATCTCTCCAGGTCGAATCCCAGAGCTAGCCTTAATGAAGCAATAATAGCCACATTATTCAAAAATTTTCATTTCGATGGAAATGTATCTAAAAGGGACTTAATCATATGCAAATAATAAAAGGAGGTGGTAGTGACCCAGCAAGCAATATGAATACAGATTTTTTTTTTCCCAGGGTTGTTGAAATTGAAAAGCACATACCTGGTCGGTTAGATTTGCTGATCTTGTTATATCTTCACTGTCTGATTTTGATCCTCCTTCTCTATCGTCTATCACCAAATCGATAGGCATTTTCCCTTTCAAACAGCTAATATACCGGTGGCAGAAATTGTCACATAATTCGTGTACCTACATTATGACAGAAATAAAAGAATGGAAATATAATCAAGAGTGCGTAAATGACATTGACAAGTGCAATCCACCCCCCTTGTGAGATCCAAACTTCCAAATAGAGGAAACACAGGGCAATTGTCCTCCAGAGACCCCCAGACGCATCCAGAATTAGGAATAACTTTCTTTTCTTGCAAAATAGAGATATCCCAGAAAATTGACAGTGACAAGATGATTCACAGGCTACAACATAGTCAAACACCCGTGTTAAATTCATGCGCTCCCAGGGCTGTGGCCATTAGAGAGGTGACCTGCGTGGGTGACATTTAAGGTACACTACTGCATTTCATCCAGTGACTTTATCATATGTCCTTTCCCAACGTGTCTAAGGGGGAAAAAAGGCATGTATATGTAATCTCCGAAGGGCCGGGACTGTGGTGGCATAGGGTGTATGCCTGACAATCCAATTCCCTAAAACACTTATAACTAGGGTTTCTACCCAGAAGGAGCATATTTTAGGATACTTTCTTTAAAAAATGAGAAGGACACCAAATTGCCAGTACTTGTGATATGAAAAACACTTTCAGTCACAGAAATGTATCAAATTAATTTTTTTAAGGAAAAAAATGCTTCAAAATATTTAGGTGTACGTGGAGTGTCTCTTCCAGGCCCCAGGCATCACTGAGATGTAAAAATTCACAAGAAACCCCAGTGTGCTTGCAATTTAATGTTAGTTTGAATTACAATGCATTAAGTTTTTATTGCTGAGATTTATAGAACAGCTAGCAAAATCCTGTTATCCCACACCGTTTCTTGAGTGTGAAGGTGGAGTGTGTGCAGGATTCGCAGATTCAAGACATTGACACAACTATCAACTCTGCTTTGTCTCCACAAAACGTTTAATGTGTCTCCCCCACCACCTCCTCCAGACTCCCTGTGGGACCCCCCTCCTCCCTCTCCACCTCTCCTGTGTCTGACCTGCCGCTGCTCTCAGACTGTCTTCCAGAAACTCACTAAAACTGAACTCCATGCCCACCCCCCTCAGAGGTAGCAAAGAAGAGGCGGAAGAGGGAGAGAAGAGGCCACAGAGGTAGAATCTGTGGAGCCACTCACAGCAGCATTCTAAACTTCAATGGGGATGCACAGAATTGCAACTTTTTATACAAAGACAGCAAGGTATTAAGAATGAATACCAGGCTAGGGCGTTTGTGATCCCAGTTTTAGTGGCTGAAATTGTAATTAAACTGCAAAGAGAAATGGACGCTAAGATTGGCCTTGACACTAATTACCAGCAAGAAAGACATTTATGCAAATATCTCAGAAGCCTGAACTTCAGCCATTCTGCACCCTCCCCCCAGCCTGTGCATTTGGGGGTGAGGAGGCAAAAGGAAAAGAGGCTAGAGAAATTACCTTCTCTAATTCCAACAGATGAAACCTTAATACTTGTATGGCTTGAATCATCTGCAAAGATACAGAAAGAATGAGCACCCCAATCGTAGTTTGCAGAAAATTGGCTGTCACAGCTCGAGCATCTCCAGCCCACCCGCTCCCCCAGTAAACAGAGTTATTTTGATTTATGGCAATAACACTAAAACTTAACAGCAGCGACTGGGTACCATCTAGAGGTTTATATTTCTTAAGGAGAAAAAAAAATAGCTAAAACAACAACAAAGCATCTAAGTGGGGATCATAAACACTCTCTCCCCCATGGCTCTCTCCGCTCTCTCAACCCCAGTGTCCCCACCGCACCCCGCAAGGGGCCACATCCCAGGACTGGATGTTTCCTTGGAAGGTGCACAGGAAAGGAGTCCAAATAGTCACCAAAACGTGGCTTTTCGCACTGCGAACTTTCTGCTGCCTTCCGCACACCTTTCAGACAAAACTGGTGGTTTGGGGACTCTGGCCGGGTCGCCACCCTCGTGGCGCGACTTGGAGGGCTAAGAAGTGCACCAAGTTGGAGCACACACGCTGACAGGCCCGGAGATAAATCCCCGCGCTGATTAGAGCGGCCGCCCGGCTGTCAGAGACAACAAAAGCCGCTTCCCCGCCCGCCCGGCCCCTCTCCCGACCCGTTTATTCCCGGGACCTCGTCCCGGCCCGCCTGTCCCGGACGGACCCAGCGGCGACCTGCAGCGACGGGAAGGCCCGTCTAGGAACCTCGGGGCTCTCAAAGCCGAGCTGGGGGGCTGGGGGGAGGGGGCTGGGGGAGGGGAGGAAGGGGTCCGCTCTTACCAAGTTGTCCAGTTCTGGATTAGACGAAAATAGAGGTTTCTCTGCGCGGATCTAAAGACAAGGGGGAGGAGAGGGGAGGGGGCGGGGAGGGGAAGAAAGAAACATTTGAAATCTCGTCGCCGTCCTCGTCCCCCGCCTCATTACCCTGTCGGGGGCACGGTCGAACCTCCGGGAGGGACTCGGTGTCCCCGAGTTCGTCCGCAGAAACAGTTCAACGTGAATCAAAGACGCGGAAAGCAAGCCCGGCGCTCGGGGCGCCCGCTGCCAGCGGCTACGCTTCTGCAGGACGCTGCCCGGCGCCCCGGGCCCGCGGCGGCCTCCCGGGGCGGCCCTCGGCCGGAGCTCCCGCGGCCGGGCCGGGGCGAACGGGGGCGATGCCGGGCCGCCCGCACGCGGGGCGCACAGGGGCCAAAGCCGGGTCGTGGCGAAGGGCCTGGCTTAGGGTGGGCTGCGCGCTAGCTACTCTAGCAAATGCGCTGGGTGGGAGGAGGGGGTCCCCCCTTTGCCCCTTTACTTTGGAACACTGGTTTTGCTGACCTGTTTGGCGAACACGGCTATATCTTCATTGAACGATTCTGACGAGCAGACGTCCCCGCCCGCCACCCCCGGCTCGCGGGGGGTACAAGTAGCTAATTCACATTTCTCAAAAATCAGTGCTAAGAGAGGGAAGAGGGGGTGTCTGCAAGAAAATACAACAGTCACAAACAACACAGTGGTTAGTCCGGAGTCGGGGGAGGGGGGAAGGCACCCCAGAAAAGCAGCCGGAGGAGCTGAAGGCTGGGACCCCCGCCCTGATTTTGTCATCTACGTTTGTGCTCCCCCCACCCCTCAGCCAGGTGACTGCTCACCTCCCCTTCCTTCTCGGGCCCCGAAGTCGGAGGCCGTAAGCCCCGGACCGTGTCTGAGGGTCGGTTCCCCCTATCTGGCCGGAGAAATTGGTAACATTTGCTACGAATAAACCCCAGCGGTGCCAGCAGCCATTTTGAATTAAGTTTCCCACCCGACAAGCCCTGGTCCCCCCGCGGCCCCTCCGGGACCTGGCGGAGGAGAAGGGCGCCGGGCGCAGGGGCCGGGGGAGCGCGTCCCGGTGGGCTCCGGCAGGGCAGCCCCGCCGAGCCCCAGGCTGCGGCCTCGGCGGCAGGCGCTCAGCTAACTTGGGGAACGGACCTCCGCGGCTGCGGGACCGGCTGTCAGGGGGCTGCACCTACCGATGCCCACCCCACGGCCCTCGGAGAATGGGGGGCGCCTCCTCGGCTCCCTGCACAATCCCTCCCTTCGCCGTCGGCCACCAGCACCCCCAAAATAAAGTTGCTTCCAGTGGTCCTGAGGGAAAGCCTTTCATTTCTGTCTCTGCGAAATGGCAAAGCAGCTAGTACTACGAGGGGCCTAGATGTCCTCATCTCAGGCTATAAAAGAAGAAGAAGAAAAAAAAACACAAAACCTTCTTCTAATGCCCAAGGAGGTGTCTCGAGTCTTTTAATAGCTCCCACAGCCCAGCTGGGAATTTAACAGTTTGGGGGCCTTTTCAAAGCTTCCCCAAATGCTGTCCCAGGGCCTAACCCATCTGCAGTTAACGCTGAGGAGCGAACGCTGGGGTTTAGACAAGCCCCTTGCACGAGGGACCAGAAAAACGGAGCAGAAGGGTGTTCAGCTGGGGAGGGTCGGTGTTGCATGAATTTTTTCAAAAAAGGAAATAAAAGTTGCTGCCAAGTCAAGAGTGGTCCCCAAATTCATCAGCACACAGTAGGCACAAGTGACTTCCGAAGGCTTTTAGGAGTCCAGGGTCTAATGGAATGGCCGGGAGAGCAGGGACTGAACCGCAGCCAGAAAACAACAGGGCCCACAGCACCCCGCATCTGTGTCTAGATCTCTCAGGTTTGGCCTTTGCTCACCGAGTCCGAAAGCGACTCAAAGTCTCTCAGTGTCCGTAACACTTCCCACCGAGCTCCTCTCCTTGACTGAAGTGGCTCAGCTTCCTAAATGCAAAGCTTGTCCCCCTGGCCTGACCTGCAACTGTCCTTTCTGGATTTTATTGTGCGCTGGCAGAGCCAGCATACGGTTACTGAGTAAACTCAGCGAGTCAGAACAATCAGTGGCTTAAAAGATTTTCCCTTAAACTAAAAGTTTCTCTCCAACACAAAGGCGCCTACATTTAGAAACCCCCAACGCTCTCCCAGCGCAGTGGAGCGAGCCAGGACCCCAACTCCCCGAGCTACCGCGCCTGGGTCTGGGAGGGGATGAGGGACCGTGGGCAACTCCTCCCGCACGGCGACCCCTTCCCGGGCACGGCCTCGGCGGGGCGGGACGCTGGGCTGGCGCGGAGCGTGTGTGGAGAGGGGGGCGTCCAGGATGGCAGGCCCCCTCCCAAAATTCTCCATGCAATGCAAATGAAAAGTCACCAAGTAATGTACCTCCGATCCAGAGAACTCTGGCTTTCCCTATCCAAGGGCAAAGGGAAATAAGGGAAGCGCCGCGTCTCCTCTATTTAACCAGCTGCCCATTGTACCTACCCATAAATGGCATCTTTATCTCTCTTTAAAGCGTCGTTGACGGAGGAACCCATGCTGGGGGCCATGGCGTTGGTGTGAGCTGTGTGCGGGTACTGATGGGAGTGTAGAGGAGGCCCGTGGTTCAGGTGGTGGACCGGCTGCATAGACCTGGCCGCATGCGGGTCCCCATACATCGTGGAGGGGATGCCTACTCCATCCATGCCCCCGTAATGGGGTAGATCGTCGTACTGCATGACAAATAGGAGAGAACAAGGTTCAGAAGGCCAGGCAGGCAAATGGGGGAATGGCAGGGCACGGAGCTTATATAATGTCAGTTCAGCTGGGTTCTTCAACCTGGAATTCCGTGGCCTTGCATCTCTAAAGTTGAGATTTCCTCTCATTAAAAAAAATATATATATTTTTTAAAGGAAAAAAATCTAGGATTCTCTGGGATACCCGGATAGGATGAATGGTCTTGCCCTAACTTGGGTCCCTATCACCTAGTTCAGAAATTTAGAATCCTTCAGCAAGGAAGGAAGAAAGAAAGAAGGACAGAAAGGGAAGCATTCTCCCAGAGGGTGGAAGGTAAAACGTGCCTGTCTCCAGAGGAGGAAATTTAAAATCACAATAATAAAACGTGCTAGGACAGTGCAGCAAATCTGCCCAGTTTCACAGCCCCTTCCCATCAGGGAGAATTTTTTTAAAAGTTAGATGGGAACAGCTATCCCAAGCACGTGAATTTAGACAGGCTTCTCATTTTTATTTCCCTGCGAGCGAGCGGTTAGGTCCTGCAGGACACTGCATTTCCTTTGCTTTCCAAGACAAAGTCTGCTAAATTATACAAAACTAACCCGCCTCCTTGTAAGTGAAACTCAGAGAAAGGTAGCTTTTCTTGTACATTAGAACTGAATTTAGAATTGGGCAATTTCTACCCCAGTGTTAAAGAAAATCTATAGTTGGAAGTTAGTTATTCTATTTTCTCTACTCTTACGAACTTTCTTCCTTGATTAGAAGTCAGTGAGGCAAATGTTACTCATCAGGTTTAAACTTAAAGCAAATTCAATAGCAAACATACATACAATGTCCCCCTCCCTCATCTTCCTCCTCCAGAAAAACTACTTTCATATTGATTGTCATTATTTTTGTGTGTGAAATTTAGCTATTTAGATTTTTCTCATTGGTTCATTCCAGGCAAGTTTTTTTACCCCCTCAAGATTTGAAGGCATCAAGAGTGAAATGATTTTCAAAGAAAAGAGGAATTGCCACTTTCATCTCCTTAGAGCCAGAGGTGTGAAAAGAGTTTGGAAGAACGCTGACATTTGCCTGAACCAAAGGAGTAAAGAAAAATGTGTCAGCCTAGAAACTTTCTTTTGCAAACAGGGCTTTGAGGGCCAGGACACAAATTATGCAAGGAAGGCTTTTTGTAGACCTTTCTTTCTTTTAAGAAACTACCTCAGTTGGTTTGTCATTGTCTCATTTTACTCTCACTACATTTCCATTCAAATAGGAATATTGGGGAAATTAGTATTGCATTTTAAAAGTGACTAGCTGTGTGCTTAGTATCCAATTAGTGCAGGGCTTGTCTAAGAAAAACTTTCAAAGTATTACCTTGCACAAAAATCCATGCACATTAAAATTACTTTTAAGAAATGAATGTTTTTCTGACCCCCCCAAAAACATTGTACTATGACAAAGTTATTTGCTTAAAAAAGCTAAATACTTCTAATGCTATTAAAGATGAACATAATCAATAACATATCAGAAGTTTCTAGCTGCTTATTTTAGTTTAAAAATAGCTCTAAACTTCTCGCTGAACGCTCGCACTATAGCAGTAGGCATCTAACGTTTTCTTTTTTAAAAGATGATTGCCCGAGCTTGTATTTTTATTTATATAACTGCTGGTTTGGAATCTATAGAAAACTTGATTATTCGAATTAACAATTACATGTAACATGCATAAGTCTACAAATGCATTTAATAAATACTCTTGCTTTAGGCCACGGCTTTAGGAGCCTTATTTAAAAAGACAGAAAGAAAAAAGGAAACTTTTTAGCAGTGTCTTTCAGCCACGTTTCAATTTAATCTCACATTTGAGTTCCACAATTGTCTTTTAATACGTACCCTTTGCGCCATCGGCCTCCCTGGCTCCCTTCCTACTTCAACTTCTAATATATCCTCTTTAAGGCCAGTGTGAAAAGAAACAAATACGCAAACTCCCCCGGAAAAAAAAATTTTAAAGCAGGACGAAAAATCCCTTAACGTCTCCAGCAACGTGAGCTACTAGTCCCAGGTCTTCGGTCTACGGGACCTGAAGCCAAGCGCCCGAGTCACCGAGCATAAAAGCGCTCCGTTTCCAAGACAGCGGCGGGGGCAAAAGAAAAAAAAAAAAAAAAAAAAAAAAAAAAAAAAAAAAAAAAAAAAAAAAAAAAAAAAAAGCAGATCTTCTCTCCCCAAAAAATCAGTTAAAAAAAAAAAAAAAAAGAGCGCCCCTCAGACCCAACTACCAAATCTCATGGCTTTCTGCCACTCCGGCTGTCAATCACAGGCGAGGTTGTCAACGTGGTGAATGAATGATCATCCGCTCTGTCTTCTTCTGGTCAGAACACCTCAAATGTTAATATTCAAATGCACAAAGCCCTAGCGCTCGCTTCCCTTGAATCAGTCCTAATTCTTAATCAGTTTCTCTCTTCTGTTGCTCGCTCTCTTTCTCTTTCTCTCTCTGTCTCTCTCCCTCTTTGCAACTGCTGCACTGGAGGGAGATTAGAGGAGGAGGGTTAAAAAAAATGTCTGTCTGAGTTTGTCTTAAAGGAGCCACAATCGATGCTGCCCGCTTGCAGTCCCCGTGCGTGTGTAAAGTGTGTGTTGCACAGGCGGAGAGGTGGATTCCGACCAGAATGCTAGAACCCGGAAGTAGTGGTGGCCATAACAGGTCGCGTCTTACACAATGCATTGGGCTGCAGCAAGTAGGCTCCTCGGCAGGGGTGGGTGCGCGAAGCGAGCTCTGGCCGCACTGGAGAGGCAGAGAGGCGCTCCATTAAATCGCACGCCCAGGCACAGACACCCACACACCCAGGGCACACGCGCACAAACGCGGCCAGCAGATCCCGGCCGCCGGCTTTATTTTCAGTATTCTTTTCTCTCCCTCCCCCCCAGACTCTCTCCCCAAAGCCGACTCTTGAAATAAATTGGGAATAAACGCGGGGCAGGCAGCAGCGGGAGTTATTTTGCATAGGGTTCCGCGCATAGACTTCATGACTTTCCTCGAAATTATCGGGGTCTGCCAGTATTTTTCGGGGCAGAGGGCGTGATACGCAAAGTACTGCATTCTCAGAACTAAACACCTCAAGTCGAAAAGTCAAACAGGGAGCGGAGAGGAGAAACAGGAGCAAGGTTGGGAAAGGCTCTCCTGAGGAGTCCCGAGGACGTGGGGTGGAGACGGCTGGGGCTTCCTGCAGATCCAGCTTAGAGTTTTTTGCTGTCAGAGGCAGACACCCGGCCCAAGGAAAGGAAATGCTTGCATTTTCTCACTTTAAGGGTCTGGACGCCCCCACCTTCTAGCCCCAGAGGCCCCCCAGCCCCGGCGTCCTGGGCGAAGTGAGAGAGGAAGGGAGGGAACAATGAGCCGAGAGCCGGGAATGTGCCCCCAGCGCCTGTTTACAAACACGAAGCTATTTATGATCGCCGGAAAGCGAAACCCGACGCGGGCTCGGAGCAGCCGAGACCTCGCGGGCGGAGCCGGGGCCGGGGCGCCGCGGGGAGGGAGGCTTTTTCTCCGATCCGCTCCGGGCAAGGCGGCCGTAGACCCAGGGCGCGGCGCGGCGGGCCCGGCGCGTTCGGCTAGCGCTGCAGCCACGCCGCCTTTGTCTTCGAGGCGCCGAGGGGCTCCGGCCGCCGCCGTGCTCGGGCCTGGAAGGACCTGGCGCCCCCAGCTTTTCCCTGGCGACGCCCCGCGCTCTCCTCTCCAGCCCTCCCCCCGCTACTCCGCTTTCCTGTCCTCAACCCAGCTCAAGGAAAACTCCCAGTGCCAAAGACATTCACTTCGGGAGCTGAGGTTTCAAACAAAAAGCTGCCCCTACCCACAGCTCAGAGGCTCCAACCAACCACTGATTTTAACTTTCTCCCTTTAAATACCTATTCTTTGGCTTAAACAAACAAAATCCTTTTTCTTTATTACTCCACTCTAAGCTTGCCCCTTTTTTTATTATATTTGGTGGTAGTGTTTTCGTTTTTATTTTTCAGCCCGCCCGACTCTGATTTGCCGAGTTGGCTCAGCCGCAGCAGCTCCACCAGCGGGATTGGAAACCTCCCACTCGAGAGCAGGGCTCGCAGCTCGCTTGGCTCGGAGCAGGATTTTTTCCCCCTCCCTCCAGCTGAAACCTCACAGAAAACTCCCCCTGCGGCCGACTGGAAAATGAGCTCACCCAAATCTCGGTAGGCCGCCGTGGAGGAGGGCTCAGCCAATCAGCAGGCGCTCCCGCCAGGGCGGCCGCGCATTGGCTGCGGGGAAAATCAATTATCAAATAATCGATCAGCAGGGAGCTTCGATCTGCCGGGAATGCAAACTGCCAGTCCGGATTCCCGCCCTGATGGTGGCCAAAAGGCTGACACCCCCCCAAAGCAGCCTGCCTCTGGCACTCTTTGCCCCCACCCTCATTCCACCCCGCCAGCTGCACACCGAACCCTCACCCCGAAGTGGGGTGTAGGTAGGGGGAAGTTCTGAGAAAGATTAGGGGGCTCCTTTCGGCAGGGATTGTTTGGAAAAGGTTAGGAACTCTAAAATGTTTTAAGGCCAACTCTTAAATGCGCAAACTAAAAGAATATGCATGAGTCCAAGAAGTGGGGCTCAAGTTTCTGTTAAGTGGGCTCTCGAGGAGCAGGGGACACAGGGAGAGCACCACATCAGAGATCTGGAATCAAGTCCCACCAAGCGCACGTAGCCTCCCCCTAAGCGACATCTATTGCTTCTTTTAAGTACTTAGCAGGAGTCAGCTCCCAGTTCCTCCCAGTAGTGGAGTTCCCGGGAAGCAGAGCAGCTGAGTCTTCCAGCCTCCCACATATCACCCCCGCCTCGACACCGTACCCGTCCCATATGTGCCTCAGGACCTGACACACGTTCACCCAGAACCTCAGATGCGCTGTGCCTGGAAAGAGCTCCGACTGTTTCAAAAGCTCACCCCTAGGATCTCTCCAATGCTTCTCTTCTCTCTCTCTCCCCTCCCCCGCCCAAGTTTTAGGACCTTTTACTTTTTTTCCATCGCAAGCACGTGTAGAATTTTCTGGCTCAAACGCCGCGATACATCACACGGGAGGTTAAGGCAAGCCGTTGTGTCAAAGCCGAGGGGATCCAGGTTACTTACCAGCGCCCTTATGCCACTGCCTCACCCCCACCCCCCCTTGAACTTGGAAGCAGAATTTCAGGCCAAGATGGAACCTCCCCGTCTCAGGAAGGCGATTTCTCTGTTTATTTCACGGGAAACTGCGCTGGCTGGGCCAGGCAACGCAATCCTTTTCCGATTACGGAGAGGACCAAACTGGCCCGGCAGCCGGCAAGCCCTTCCGCGAACCCCAGCCGGCCGACACCTGAGCGCCTTCGGAGGGCTGCTCGCGGGGACAAGAGTACAGTCACTCCAGCAGGCCCGCCTGGCGGTAGGGGAAAACCGGGGTGGGGGGGGGGTGATCGAGCCAAACCTCGACTTGGGCACATCTACGTTTGTGATCTTTAAATGAACTTCGAGGGAAATTGTGTAAGTATAATTCAACTGAGAGAAATTTCCTACGAAATACATTTTGAGGACGACAGGCTTTTAACAACGGGCTTGGAGTTAACCTCAAGTCTGCGGCCACATTTTCAAATTTGGAAAAGGCCAGTTGGGGGGGGGTTAAAATATTATAATTTATTTTGTATTGTTGCTTTCCGGTAAATTTTTTTCTTTTGTTTTCTAGCTGAGATGAAAAAAGAAGGTTCGGGTAAGTCACTCCTCTTCAAACCACCAAAAAATGTAAAAGCATTTAGTAAGACTATCGTGCTCTTCAACCACGATGTGTCAGATTACCTTATACATGTACTTCAAATTACCGACCACTGATTTTCCTTAAAGAAAGAGATAGTTCGAATTTGTGGGCTTAAAGCAAACTCTTAGTAGTTTTGAAAAGTGTCTTCTTTATCTCCCCCCGCCCCCCACCATTTATAACTGTGAACCTAATACTATTCTTGACCTTTATAAGATTAATTCTGAACAATCAAGGGACTAAAACACTTTTACAGTGTAATTACAGTAGTACAAATTGTTTGCCCAAACCTCATTCTGGATAAGGATTTTACAATTAGCAAACAGTTATTACAGTTGGGGCTTGCTGAGAGAAATTGCACAGAGGACATCTAGAGTTGCAATCTAGTAGCCATAAAAAAAAAAAAAAACAACCTCATTTAGAAGGGCAGCAATTAATCACTTATTAAAAGGAAAAGGTAAAAGGATAGTTCTAGGTATCTTAGTAAAACTGCTACTGCAATTTCCTACCTGTTCTGTGACAGCGCCTAGCCTTAGCTTATTTCAGATACTTGCTTTTTAAGGCAATAGCCTTTATCTCCGGAAAACTTGGCCTGAAGAAGGGTTCTGGCACTTGCCCCTGGTTCTTGCACATGGGCCTTCCATACTCAGCTTACCCTTCATATCCCAGAGTATCTCCCCAAATATAGAAAATGAGGACTTTAAAGAGGCAGCCTGGGGCCTAGGTCTCTATTGTTTAGACCCTCCTACAAGGAGACATTTAAAGTAAGTAGTGACCCTTAAGGTTGGTGGTACCGTCCTTTCTGAGAACTCTCTTCTTATTTTCTGTTCTACAAGGAATTGTGCCTTTGGAAAGAAAGACCTGTATCCTGAGTCAGGCTTTTGTCCCAAAAGTTCACACTGAGGAGTCAGCTCCAAAACCCTTAGAAATTAAAGAGGCAACTCTTAAGGTAAAATGTGTGTATTTGCCAGCCCGGAATAAACAAAAGCCTGTTAATCAATGGAGTTTGGCAGCTGTGTTCGCAGAATGATAAGGGTTTATCATCTGCCACCTAACTTTAAGATGCCTGTGACAATGTGATCGCTCAGGGTTGTACTGTGGTGTGGAAGTTTGGGGTTTGTACGGCAAGAACATTCATCCTCCGAATCTCACCCCCACATTAGCATTTACATTTCAAAAAAACAGAAATAAGAGGAGGGAAAGATAGTTTAAAGAAAATAGATTTAAAATCTAGTAGAGATAATAGAGGAATGCTGGAGATAAGAACCTGGATGTGATATGAGAAAGATACCAAGAAGTCAAAGCTAATGAATGGCTGTGAGAAAAGTGAAATAAACTATTTAGAGGTCTATAAAAGGGAGAAACCTGGTTAGGTGATATGAAAGGGGGTTAACCGAGGAGATTAAGGAAGACGTTAATCAAGTGCCCCAAAGCAATCTGGGCTATAAGAACTGGAAGATTTGTTTACTGCATTTTGCTTCAAAAAACAAAGAATGTCTGGGTCCAGTTCAGAAGTCAATGAGAGGTCAGCTTAGGCTCTCCAACTGTTGAAGGGAAAATACCTAAGTCACTATATTCCTACTGGATAATGCAAAAGTTAAGAAAAAAAAATGGGCAGGGGGTGTTTTCCTTACTGTCTTTCTATTTCAAATCATTAAATGCTTTGGTCTCTAGAGGGGGAAAAAATTACACTAGTTAACATAATTACTAGCTCTGACATTTTCAGAAGTTATAGAGGTCTTTTATTAATTAAATGGAGGGCTTAATAAAATATTCCTAATAAAATTTATGATTGTCTTAAAACTTTCTAAACAGTGCTATAAATTCTTAATAAAATTAACTGGGAAATGAGTTATTAGCCCACACTTTACCCTTCCCCCCACTTCCACATAAAGAGCGTCTGCAGAATGAAAAGGGAAATAGAAGCCTTTTGGTAAAATATAAATATTAGCCAAAGTCACACATTGTTTTAGAAGAGGCAAAGTTTCAAAGTTATTTCTAGTGGCTTCACCCTCCCATATCCTCCACAGGCTACTCACTGGACTTTTAGAAAATTTCCTCCCCTTCTTTACTACATATTATATATGCATGTACATGTAGGTCCATTTGAAATACAATGCTCAATTTTCTGGACTAAGTTCTGTGTTAAATTGAATAAAAAGCATAGATGCATAATGCAAAATGCCAATTTGGAATTTTGAAGGGTCATATTGTAGATTATATTTTTTTATCCATTATAAGATAATTAAAAATGAAATTCCTAGTAACTTCTGTCAGTTTAATTTCTTTAAAGGTAACTTGAAATAATAAACTTCTCAATCACACTTCCCTATGAGTTGATCATCTGAAGCAGCATTTTGTTGTGTAAATGTAAAATCTTTTTCATTTCACTACATTTCAAAACCTTGGCGAGATATCTTAAGTTTGAGATACTTCTTTGCTTCGCAGATACAACACTGGCTGGCTGGCGGTTTAAAATAAACAACATAGTCAAACACACTCCAAACCAAACAAAACAGCCTTGGTGGATTGTTCAGCATTTGAAGGCTTGATCTTTTGTGCCGTCTACTGGACAATGGAAAAACTACAGCCTCTATGATTTAAACTTTCTTCCTGTCCAGTATTTTGGGGGGTGGGGGTGGGGGAGGTGGTTTGGGAAGGGGATAATGATTTGGTGCTAGTAAATCATAAGAGAGGACCACAAAACCCAACTTAGACTCACAGAACAGGTCTTGTGATTTTAAATCTTCAAATCCAAGTTAGGGTCATTATATTAAGTATAGGCACACCTGAAACACTTGATGAAAGCACAAGGTTAAAACCTACATTTGACATAGTTGTGTGTGCATGTGTGTGTAAGGTCAGCTTGGAGAGCGAAAGAAAGCATGGTGCGATGAGCTCAGCATCTCTAAAAGTATATTGGTGGTTACTTGGCTCTAAGTGTGAATTGGCTCCACAGTCAAGTTACATGTATCTGCTGCCTAGATAATCCAGGATGTACAAATTAATGCTTGGAATTTGGAACATGATATTGTTCAATAATCAAGAAAAGCACTTTTGTGGGGGTGAGGGGATGAAATTAGTAATTAGAAAAATTTCAGTGCAGTTCCTTTTTGGCAATCTTGGATAAAAACGTGAAACTTCACTGATTTTACTTGGAGACCACATATGGGAGAAAGTGTGGGTGAAATTCACAGTCAGATGCCTTTATGTCGCAGAGGCTGTTTGAAGTTCTTTTAAACATTTAAAAAACATTGTATACATTTTGGTTATGATTTTAAATATTTATGGAGCTCTAGCATTATGGAAGCTTCATACAAAAAAAATGCATGAAGCTAACTTTGACCTCTGTCTGATATTGACATAGTTTCTGAATAACTGCAATTACCATATAAGAATGGTTTTGTGATCTAAGAAACACATAAACAAAGCCCAATGCCAATAAAATATGGAGAAGTCAAGCTGATTTTGGCGGAAGAGACATAGATTTGGAAACAAGGCTCTTAAAACTGTTCATCTATTTTTCTAAAGTTAAATTCCTTATTGCATTTTAATAAAACCTAGAAGCACATGACTAGTTATTAGGGTACCTTTTAATATAAACCTAATGGTGAAGAGGAGACATCATTAGGGCATTTTCTTGATGAATAAATATGTTTCAATGATCCACCTCAAATATTCATTTTGATGTGGCACTGTGTCAGAATGACTTAAAATAGTGTATTAAATATGGACATAGAGAACTTGGACTGACATTGATTACTTAAAGCAATGCTTACATGTCAGTGTAACAGAACACGATGCTTTCAATTGTGCTACTACAGAGCTAGCAGTGGCAGTGATGGTGCACAAGGTGTTTTTGAACTTTAGCATAATGGACGGAACCGTGAAGGGTTATTTCATGAGATACTGTTTGGGTCCCTTGGTCCAGATTAAAACAGCAACACCACCACCACCACCACCACCAAGGACCCTCCTAACAATAGCTGGAAAATGTGGAAAATTCTAGCAGGAACCAATCGTAAATACTCACACATTTGATATATTCAAATAGTGGAAGTCCTGAGTGCTGGAAGAAGTCTGGCAAACTGCTCTAGTCACCAAATGCAAACATTTACCTTAAGCAACAGGATGGGCCAAACTGGTCATGATTAGCATTCATGTTCCACTGGATAAAGGGGCACATTTTGTGAAAACCTTCAGGCAAAAACCATACTGATTATTCAAAAATAAATATTTTAACATTTCATTGAGTTATCTAATGAATAAGAAAAACATCGGAGGCTTCCTGCAGCTCAGAAGGAATTCTAGTAGCCAGAAAAACACAGAGAAGGAAAGAACTAGAAGCAGCTCAAGGACGCCTGCTGAGCACTTGTTCACTGTGAATATCGAAGATGTACTTTTCTGTGCCCTTATTGAGAAAGGAAAAATAAATATCATCTTTCCTTGTCTTTTTCAAACAATTAACGTCAGAGTATGGTATGCTTGGTAAAAATCGTGATTTTTTTCCCCCAGGCGATTTATGCGAGAAAGGGCCCAAGGAAAAGTTACAACTAAAGGGAGAAGTCGACTGTGAGCCGCTAGCAAATCGGGTGGCAGCCGAGCCCACAGCCCTGGGTGGCGCCCCTCCTTCCGTGTTCAGACAGGATAACTTCATTTACCTGCAAATCGCTGGCCACTTCCGGTACTCTACTGAGTGGGATCCTTTCACCGCAGAGCCCTCGGCCCGGCCGGCCTGCCTCCCGTGCGTGTCAGGGAGCCCGGTCCCCGCGGCGCCCTGCAGTGCGGTTTGGTCCCGCGCGCCGATCCGCCCAGAGGCCCGGGCCTGCCTGCACTCCCGGGGCGTGGACTCCCCCGGGCTGGGTGGGGGACCCGCCGGGATACGCTTCCTGGGGGTGGGGGTCTCGCGGGCTCTGCTCACACCTGGCTCGGCCGTGGGGGACGAGGGTGGGGGAGGTTTGGAGGAACATGCTCCCCAGGGACCCCGAACCATCTGGAAAGAGCACAGGATGAAAAGGTCCCCTTTCTTGCCCGTGTCATCCTCCCTTGCCATTTTTGGCCCCCACCATATCTTCTCTTTGGGGTTCGCCTCAGTGTCTGCGGGAGGGAGCCGGTCAGGCTGGAACCGCGCCGGGTGGCAGCCAGGGATTGGGAGCGCAAGGACCCGCGGAGCCGGGCGCAGCGGCTCCGGGACACCCGCCTGTCTTCTGCTTCTTGGGGCCGAGCACCCGAGGGCGCCTTTCTTCTTTTCTGGACTTGAGGACCCTGGCCCACCCCGCCCGCTTCAGCCTAATTCTAGAAGCATCTCTTCTCTGTTCCCAGACGGATTTTGCCCGGGGGCGTCTATCCCCAGAGAGGCCGCCCATTTCCCGCTCCCACCTCCGAGGCCAAGTGTGTTCCACGAATCTGGTTGGGACGCGGGAGCCTTTGGAGACCCCGTTCCCCGAGTGCCCCCTGCGGTCTGGGCGGCCCCGCGGAAGGGCTGGAGCCAGCGTGTTTGTGGCTGAGGGTATTATTTCAGGTGCGCTAATGGGACGAGAGGCCGAGGGAGCACCGCGTGGGGACCGAGGCGGCTCCTCCTCCCGCGGCGATTCCAGCCGCCTCGGGTGGAAGGGGCGGCCTGGCCGGCTTCTCGCCGCAGCACCGCCCGCTCCGTGCGCCCCGCGCGGCGCTCACACCTCGGAGGAGGCGGCGACCCCAGCTCGCGGCAAGGGGAGCGGCGGGGGCGGGCGGGGGTGATGCAGCACAAAGCTGGGAGAGCGGGAGGAAGGGAGAGAGACTCGGAGTGACAGTGGCGGAAACGGGGAGAGGGAGGAGGTAGCTGCAGAAACGGCAGAGGGTGGGACACGGACAGAGGCGCTATCTGGTCCGGTGCCGCCCACCACCAGCACACGGTCAAGTAGCCTGGGCGCACCTGGCCTCGCGGGGAAGGGGATTCGCGCTCTATGTCAGAGGGCTGCTTCCGGCTTCTGAGAGGGCCTTTTTATAGACTTTTGCATAATTGCATATTGACTTTCCTAAATAGTCGTGCAGACCTATTTGTGCTTCCACTTGTTCAATCGCAAACAGTTCCCTTGGGGAAAAGGAAAATAAAACAAAGTGTGCGTGCACGTGTGTGGGTGGGTGGGTGGGTGGCATGTGCACACATGCGCACTAAGCGCAGAGGCAAACCCTACTACCCTCTTTCAAAATGTCCAGAAATAACCAGCCTGCTCTAGGAAGCGCCAGTCACCACCCCAAGTAAGATGAGGTGAGTACCCTTCCTTGGGCACACTTTTTCACAGCCCCTTCCCCACAGAGAACCAGAAAGTGTTAGGGCGAAGTCAAAGCCTTTGTGTAGTTCCATTTGCCCATTTCACATAGGAGCAAGCTGAGACCTAGAAAGCTGAGTGACCTATTCAATTTCTTCTCTTTTCTGCATGTCTCCACCTTGTCTTTTATATATTCACCCTCTTCTTTAAACAAAACAAAACAAAACCAAAAACCAACAGAGGAAGTCTTTCCTTCTCCTGTCTCCTGTCCGAAGCAGCAGTGTGTGAAGTTGATGGTTGAGTGTAAGCCTAGGGCCTGGCTGGTGGCTTCTCCCTCCTCCCTGCTCCAGCACCCGCTCCATCCTTGAGCCCCTGTAGGAAAGCAGCAGGCAGGGAGCTTGCTGACCTGAGGAAGACTCTTCCACAGAACAGGAAGACAGGAGCAAGGAGAGATCCTATTTGGTGGTGATGGTGTTGAGGTCTCATAGGCTGTGCTTTTTCTCCAAACAACTTCCACCCCCAAACAAACAAACCAACAGCTCAGGCCTTTGGCAAGACTTCCTGTGACTGAATGATCCTAAGCCCGTAACTGGCCCAGAACACCCTCAGGGCAGAAGTAAGGACTTCCAAGGCCCTATATACCCCAGGATTAAAAACATCCCCTCTAATGCTGTCCCTCCTCAGCAACTTGCCTTTTAAGGACGTGAGGAGTTTCTTGGAGTCTAAACAGACATCATACCTCACTGGGATGTTTAGGTTTCAGTTTTATCCCTGCTTCCCTGAACACCACAGCAACCAAGACCCAGATTACCAAAGCCTTTACAAAGACATTGTTCATCTTTTATGGGCAAAATAAATTTTTGAGTAGCCACTTTTAATTCTGAAGTATTTTTATTTTTAGCTTCAAATTTTGCTCCTAAAACAAATCAGTTACTTATTGCTGTCTTCTCCCCATTCCCTGATTGTTTTTAGCCTTTCATTCTGAAATTCTTTGTTACCTTGGATTTTGTCTTGATTTGCATGTGTGGTACAGAAAACCTATGTGTAGTCTTGTTATCTGCAGTAATCTACACTTATTTTATTTTGTGAAAACCCAGTGAAGTTTACTGATGTTTTAAACTTGCTGAATATTAAAAATGAAACACTCATTGGGATTTAAATCTGAGTAATGTGCTATGTCCTAGCCTAATATTTGTAATAGCCTATTGCATTTCCTTAGATACTTTAGTCACATATTTTTCAGTTAAAAATCTTTTGCGGAACCCAGACCTTTGTGATATACTGACCTGTGAGCTACTTTATTTGCAACAAATTCATTCACTGTAGGCTGAAACCGAAGAATGATTTTGGAAATCGGTTTTATTAGAAAAAGCTATTTGTAGCTACAGATATTCCCAGCCAAGGTTCTGGGTAGTGTCAGTGAGGGAGAGTGGCCAAGCAGAGGGACACTTGGGTTCGCATTTTTAATTCAATATCACTAAAGGACTGATTGCATTTGAAGAAGTTAATCACCTACAAAATGAATTGATTACATGATTTTTGTTCTCTAAGTATACTGTGATTCTTCTATTGAATGATTCCATATAATAACATCAGATAGGTAGAAAATGTGTAGCTTTATAATGAACAAAAAGATTTAGTATAAGAACATCACCACAATACTTACAGTAACTTTTAAAGCGGTCGATGCTTTGGAGTTGGGTAAGAGAGGGTTATCTTAAAGCAATGTTTCCCTGCCTGGACTTTAGCCATTTACATACAGCCTTAGGGTTCTTGCCTTGTTTTAATGCCCTCTGAATTACTATTTATGTTTTCCTTAAGAAATAGTCTCACCTAAGATAAAACACATAAATGTATTTTAAAATGAGACTTTGTCATAGGATTTCTTTTGTATTTTTTTCTGATGCAGAGTACAATAAATGTACTAATAAATTTAAAGGCATTTACTTAGATAGACGCTCCTCACTCCTCTTCACCCCACTTTGGGGAGCAACCGTTAATGTTCTAAACAGGTTCTACTTTAAGAGGTAATCAGTAGACAAAGAAGTGAACACTAGCGATTAGGAAAAAATCAATACTAATTTTAGGAAGAAATAAACACTGAAGTCTTACAACTCAGCTTTAGTATTTAAAGTGGGAGTATAGCTTGTAAATCAATAACTGCAAATTTGATATTGGTGAATTATAGGAAGCCTCCATCTTACAAGACAGCATTTTGAAATAAAAATAACTATAATTTTAGACATTTAAGGCCCTCATTTATGATAATAATAAGCATTTTTGAAAAATATACTAGATTCAATACTATAAAAAGGACAATAATTTCTCAGAAAAACTTTTAAAACACGGAAATCTGAAACTCTTGTGCTTTATATCCCGGGGAAGGAAAATATAAATGTCTCTGCTTTGGACATGTTTTTCCAAATTATTCACTCTCAACTGCCCTCTTTCTTGAGATTCTTTCAACAGGGGAGTCAAGTGTCAGAAGATTTCCTTAATACTCCCAGGTACTGTAATCTCCAGATACTACTCTCTAAGTTTGAAAATGACAATGTAGGTCTCTGTTGAAAGTTACACCTGAAAGAATTGAAGTAAACAGAGAGATGTCAGAAGCATGGGTTATTTTTGTTACCCCTAGATTTTTGTCTGGATACTCTTTAGTGTGGTTTTGAGGTGATAACACTTAGTCCTTATTCCACTGGCCAGGCAACTTTTGGAGGCACCTTTTCTAGCTCCCTGATTTCACATTTGCCTTTTCTTTGTAGCACTGCACACTGAATTTGTAGGTCAAGAGGTAATTTATACACACATTTTATTTCTTTATGCCTAATAGTAGTTACATATCTCAGCAAACCAAACACCATTCACTGGAAGCTTTTTTTCTGCTTTGTTTTCCCCTAAACATGGAATTAAGTTAAAATAATAATTTATTGAAACAACATAAACATCTGACCATCTTAAAAACCAAGGAAAATCAAAACCAAAGAGCATTGCTTAACACAACCAGAATGCTTATGAACTTAAAAACCGCAAAGTTGAAAACAAATAGTTATGGCTCTTTTAATAACTGTCACTTTCCCGTTATTCTAAATCGGCATCCCAGCATCACAAGGAGTATGGTTGAGCTTCAAATGCTCTAGAAACCACGGCCTTGAAGGTCAAACTCAACCATATTTAAGTTCCCAGCTATACTGTGCTACCAGCAATCCTTGGCCCAATCATGGCCGTGACCTGCTAAGAACTGAAGGCCCATGGCCAATTAGCTCCCTCGCCTTGTGATTCTCTACCTGGCAATTACGGTGTTTTTTTTTCTCTTTGAGCATTTAACTCTCTTTAGTTTTTGTACTTTTGCATTTCTATGGTAGCTGGCCAGCACCCATTTTTATCCTAAGCTGATACAGGCAGAAAAACATTATATATTTTCTGATACTCTTACCTGTTAAATGCTTAGTTCGAAGTACTCAACCAATGAGGCTTCCTCGGTGCTTTTTAGCTTTTTCTCCAAGAGAGAATAGGTTGAATTTGTTTCAAAATTCTCTTCTTTTTATTTCCTTTTTCTTTTTCTATGAGCCTATAATTTAGTTCTGCTGACACAGTTGGTTAACCCCATACTGGGGAGCTGATTAAAAACACTTTCTAAAAATGTCAATTCCTATTGCTAGTATTAATCAGCATTTTTTTTTTTTTTTTGGCTTCACTGTCTTTTGGTTCGTTTATCAAAATCTTTCCACCCCATTCATTTTAAATGGGCATAGTTAAAAAACTACATACCTAGTTCTTTCTAAGATGGGCTGATTCTCACTGCACTGTCTCTAAGGTACCTGCTCATTGGAATGATTCCAGAGAGAAGTATGTAGTCTTAGAGATTCTATTAAACTATGTATGTGCCAGAACAAATATGAGCTGTAATCAGTTTTGTCCCATCTCTGTGCTTTGAGGACCATTCAGCTGCACAACACCCGCCTCTCCTTGAGGAATACTTTCTTGGAAAATCTGTATCGTTGTTGGAGACATGCTGAGGGCAGCTGCTCAAGGTCATTTATACACTCTACACACTTCAGTACACCCAGATACCAAGGCCATCACCACTGTCCTACCCCTGTTCTCTTGAAAACTTTTGAGAAGACATGAGGCCACACACAGTTTCAGAGTTTACCTGCTTTTCTCATTGCCACTGACATTTTTTTTTTTTTTGACAGTGATTAAAAGGCAAGTCTGTTGCAAATTGCATAAATCCGTTTTTTTCTCTCTGTTCTACTGTCAGATTGCCCTTCTCACTAATGTCACCATATGTCACTGCTTGTTCCAGCCAATCTCAAGTTGACTGAAAGTGTTTGACTAATTTTTTGGGTCTTGTGGTCTACAATGGGTGATTCCTTTGCCAACTTCTTGGTTTTACACTGTTCTGTTTCAAACAGTGTTATTCAGGTGAAGTTCATTATCTGTCCTAAATAAGTCTTCGGTATTCAGGGATAAAGTTGAGAATTTAATTTTTGTCCCTAATTTAAGAAAATGTTCCACAGTTTGCAAAGCACGCCCCACTCCCAAGCCCAATACCTTATTTTATTCCCCCAAACCCTGTGAGAATGTATTATTATCATCCCCATTTCACAGATGAAGTTTAAGTCACAACTGTTTACGATGAAAGGCTGTGTACTAAGTCGTGGCCTCGATCTGGGAGAGTCTCTCTGTAACTGGGGCATTTTATTATGCTAAACATTTGGGGGAGAGGGCATGAGAAAAAAATGAGAAAACAGTTCTTTTTACTTGAATTTTTCAGTTTTCTTTCTCTCATATCATCTACTATAAGATTATAAATATTTAATCTCCTGGAATACATCCCCAGAAAGTTTCGCTATTTCCGGTGTCTAGACATTCTGAATTGATTAACCATGTTCAATAGGAAATGTTTGCTTCTCTTTGAAATGTATTTCAAAGTTATTTTTTGTTGTGCAAATAACATCTATTTTTGAAAGATCACACCCTAAATTTTATATAGAACACAAGACTATATAGATTTATTATAATTATTCCACTGTGCAAATACAATATATTTTGTTCTCGTAGTTGATATTTTTTGCATTTAAAAAACTATTACATAATGTAGACATAAATCAATGTGTGGCATATTCATGTTATAGCACAGTTTTCAAAGAGACAGCAATTCACACATTCCATTTAAAGAGAGAAGAAAACTGCTTTCAGGAAATATTAGTTAACCGGCAGGAGTCCTTTTCAGAGCAGTTACCATGAGATTGAGAACTATTTGCTAATTATAACAGTGCACTCATTATCTGCTTTTACAGCTCATCTTTCTGTCTTTCTGTCTAAATTCACTTCCAATTATATGGTACCTTTTTTGCATATGACATATCTAAAAGTATTGCTTTTATCAGGTATGCATTCTTGAACTTGGAAATATTAAAGACATAGTTTCATTTCCAAAATATTTTCTCCCAGAGTATAGTGAAATCTTTTGACTGTAGGTCAAATAATCTGTCATGTTGTGGGGAAGGGACCAAGGTTTAAATGTTAGACATTTTTTATCCTCCAAAAGAGAATAGGAAAAATGATCAGCCTTGTCACGGTTTCTATTTTTTCAATGTAGTTAAGCAGATGCAGCCACGTTACCCATTCATCATCATCACTGTCATCGTTACCATATTTTTATTACTTTCCAGAGTTTCAAAAATTATAATTGATGGAAAGATATTTTAAACAGAGTGTAAAAAAAAGGAAGGTTACTGGGTCATCAAAACCTATTTTTGTATGATTATTTTGTCACTTGAATTGTACAAGTAGGCTTAAAAACAAAACAATAACAACAATGACAACAAATGTGATTTCAGTTCATATATTTTGATTGCTGTGGGCTTGTTGAGCAAATAGAAATAGGAATTCACTGCTGTATAAAGAGAGTGAGTCTTGCTCATCTCCCCAAAGCAGGAACTTCCATGGTGGGCGGATATGTGGACTTAACTAGCGGGAGTGGGGGGTGGGGGGTTCCATCTTTAGGAAGCCTGAGTGAGGCTTTGCTT
Source organism: Lyroderma lyra (assembly GCA_004026885.1). NCBI lineage: Eukaryota > Metazoa > Chordata > Mammalia > Chiroptera > Megadermatidae > Lyroderma > Lyroderma lyra. The sequence continues at coordinate 151,333 of PVJL010000685.1, forward strand.
CCAAGCACAGGCTCATGGGACAGCTGTTAGACTGACTCATCTGTGGGTATACACTTTCTGTAACCCCACTCCTGATCACACTTTATTGATTATGAACTTTAATGCACACATATTCATTTTAATGTTTATTTGTTTTTAAAGAAAGCTTAGAGAATAATTTATAAGCCTTTAAAGAAACATCTAATAGAGTACTTGAAGCTTTTGCAAATACAAACAAAATCTGCTCTTCAGTATTTAAGGCACATATAGATATGTGGATCAAGCAGTTTTAGACCTCAGGCTCCATGAGAGGGTAGAAGTGGGTGGGAGGACTGGTTGGAGTGCAAGAGGAAGCATTTATTGAGGGCTTCCTCTATGCCAGGCACTGGGATATGTGCTTTTATACCCATTATTTTATTTTGGAAGCGTCCAAGTCTGAGAGTTGCTAATCAAATCAGAACTTATGAGTTTGGTATATCTTTTACATGGAATTGTTCCGAGCTGAAAATTTGGATTTTTCTGCTTCAGTTTCACTTTAATGCCTGGTTACAGGACAATTTACATCCATTACACTCAAGATGCTCAATTGCCCAGCAAACTAAGGATGCAGTCAGGGTCTCCAGAGCCATGTAGGGGCATTCTCTGCAACTAGAGACATTTCAATAGTGGTGGGGCCTCTTCATTATTTAGCCAGAGAACCCCTTTCCATCCTTCCCATCCCCTTGAGCCTTGAGGCACCTCATCTGGAAATCAAGAGGACTTGACTCTATTTTCGATATTCCTCCCAGCCCTGCTGATTTGTGGATTTCATATTTGATTTTGCTGATGCCAAATATTTACAGCTGAAAGGGGGAGGGCAAACTAATTATAAACAGAACTTCTCAGCTAAAATCTCAGGAGTTCAAGAAAAATGACTGAAGTATTTTCTGACTCTGACAATCAGAAATGCATTCCTTTGTGGCAATTATAAGATACACTGAGAAACTAAAAACAGGTTGTTTTGTTTTGTTTGCTTTTACCATTTTAGTTATAATAAATTTTGGAAGTAAAACATTTCCAAAGGGGTGGAACAATAGTCCAAATACCAAGCCACTGCAGATTGGGGTTATTTCTTTACTGTTTACTGTGTGATTTGGGATGGGAAACCACCCCTCTCTGGGCTCAGTAAAATAATGTTAATATCATCCCCTTCAAAATGGTGTTCTGATGTTTAATCAATGTTCATAAATCTCCTCAAGATCCTCACATGATAATTGTGACATAAAGTACTAAGTATTATTCTTGGAATGGGTAATTTTATCCAATTAAATCTCCTTTGAGCTATCACCTAGGTAGGGAACAAAGTTATTACTTTGCAAATTACTCTGTACTTAAATTTTCTCGTGTTCCCTAACCATGAGCAAAAGTCTCATCAAAAAGGACTTATTGAGATATATTTAATATTTGCAACATTGACTTTTAGATTACAGCAAAGAACAATATGCTCTAGTGTTGTATTAAGGATGGGGCAGAAGGACCTAAATCTCTCTGAGGATGCATCTTATACATGCCGTTAATCATTGTTGGACAGCTGCACAATTAATAACTGGACAGAGAATGTCACTAATTTGAATGAGATCATAGGAGACTTTGAATTTTAAGCTACAAATTAACTTGGTCTAAGAGATTTGCCCCAGTTTCTAGAGACTGGATTTTCATGATCAGTTGGTGGTGTTAGTGTTTTAAAATGCAGGCAGCCCTTCAAAAACTATTGCCAGACATGGAATTGATACTCAATGTATCCTACCAAGTGCTAGAAATGACTTGTCATGTTTTAAATGGATCAGTCTAGACATTGTTTTTCATTAATTAATTAATACATTTATTCATTACCCTTGTGCCAGGGTCTGGATTAAAGAAGGTCTAGCGTGCAGGGGTGTCCAATCTTTTGGCTTCCCGGGCCACATTGGAAGAAGAATTGTCTTGCTCCACACATAAAATACACTAACACTAACCATAGCTGATAAACTAAAAAAAGTTCTTTGTGTAATTTTCGAAATGTTTTAAGCAAGTTTACAAATTTCTGTTGGACCACATACATTCAAAGCCATCCTGGGCCGCATGCGGCCCACAGACCGCAGGTTGGACAAGTTCGATCTATTAATAGAGAGATGTAAAATGGGGGGACCCCTGTGGTAGTGTGTGATTCGTTGTAGTTGCCGTCATGGGCAGTTTGTGTATCATTTTTGTTCCTGCTTTTCTTTTGGAAGTTGTTCTAGAGAGCTGTGTTGTCACACTGAATGAAAAAGACTCTGCACCCCTACTTCTATTCACAGCTGGGGTCAATTCATCAGACATTCCATGAACTTCTACTGCATTAAGGATAAAAGAGGCATTTATGATAATTAACATAGAAAGATGGCTCATATTTTAGACCACAAATTTTTGAAGCTTGTATATAGCAAGTTAAAGGAGAGAATTCTATCATTTTTAGTATATGTAACTGCTTAGATATTTAAGCAATAATTGTCTCCTTATCTTCTTTCTTTTAACCCTTTCTGATCATGTCAAAATTGCAGTCATAAGTAAAAATTGGATAAGCACACTAGGAAGTTAAAGATTAAATTATCAAAATGGTACTGAAAAAGAAAGAAATAACAAAGAAAAATGAAAAAGAATTATAATCCCACCATCCAAACATAGCTTGTAATAGCAATTTTTTTCTTTAGATGTCTGTTTTTATAGAATTATGTATTATTGCTTTCCATTGTATTATATCTTTTTCAAATTATTACATAAATTTTATGTCTATTTTTAATGCTTGCCAATATTACAAAGACAGGTATACCAATATATAGTTAACCCTATTTTTGGATATTTAGTTTGTTTCTAGATTTTTTTTCAATATTGTAAATTAAGCTGCACAGCATAGTCTGTGTGTGTGTGTGTGTGTGTGTGTGTGTGTGTGTAAATTTTTCTACATTTTTGGAATGTAGGGAATTTAGAATTATAGGTCTTTAAAAATATTATTTTTTATGACTTTAAAGATTTTTGCTGAATTACCTGTCAGCATTGAATACAATGATTTAAATATTTCTCCTACCAAAATTTGTAGGTAAAAATAAAGCCTTATTTTAAAAATTGCATTTTTTATTAAATGTAAATTTTAACATGTCACTGTTAGGTAATTCTTTTCCCTCCTTCTGAATTGTCTATTATAGCTATTATAGTTTTGAAAATTCACTATTCTCTTTCTTACAGAAGGAATACATGAAGCCAACATAGTTGATGTTTTTGAAGATGTAGTAATGGAATTTAAAATGCTTACTAAAATAAAAACTCAAAACTAAAAAGAACACAACAGATTTATCATAATTATGTGGATGTTTGAGTATACCTAGGGGGAAAGTTCAATAGAAATAAATAAACATATTAATTCTGGTTATAAAGTGGTGAATAATTTTTATTTTATTTTTTTTTGCTACTTTTCTATATTTTCAAGGTTTCTAAAGGATGTGAAGGTTTTTTTTTTAATCATAAAAATCAGTTATATGGAGGTATGTCTTTCTTTATTCTCAATTCAATTTTTGTTTCACTTGGACAATTTCAACACCTCAAGTTTCATTGAAACTGGTGGGGATAGGCAAGTTTGGAGGCTAAGTGAAAAAGTACTTTCTGGAGGATTTTTTCCTTGTGAAACCAAGAATTCACAATGATTGAGAAGAGGAGAGCGGACAGGTTCCTCTGAGTGGGTGAAGGGTTTTCCAAGTGGATTTCCCTGCAGCTGACCCATAGTGACAAAACGCTTTTCAAGAGCCAGAAGCTGCTGGAATTTTCCAGGCTGTCCTGAGGTTTTGCACCGTTAGGTTTCTGTGTCATCTTCTGCCTGAATTTTCAGTGATCAGTTATCATGAGTGAGAAGGGCACACAAATATATGCCTATATGTCTGTTTTTTAAAAATTTGCCTTTAACTAAAACATCTCTGCAGTCAGTGGACCTTAGCATTTCCGTATTTGTTCAATTTAAATAAAGAAACCTATTCTTTGCAAAAGAATAAAAAATAGAAAATCTCTCAAATTTCTCTCTTGATAGGATGACAGCTGAAGTCTGATTGTCCTGACCTTTCCACTCTCATCAGGTACCAAGCCATTCCTGTACTCTGATTGTAGGGAAATAAAGGAGAGGAATGAAAATAACTTCATGGATGCTAAACTAAAAACATCTCAATAAAGACTGGTTTCCAAGGGTGTTGCAGGGGCATATATTTTGGCACTTCCTCTAAACCTCCAAGGTAGACAAGAAATGGTGGGAAGAATTTTACAGAAATAATGCATTCATTATTTCTCAATGGTGTTGGTATTCGGTCCTCTACATTTTAGCAGCCAGTTCTCCACGAGAGTGTATTTTTTAAATCAGAATTTTATCTTCCTCTTTGGGATAGCATTCCTAGACTGGGCAAAGAGCACGGCCCTTTTTGTTCTTTGGATGTGCAGATCCTACAATCTGGGGTGAAGCAGGATGAATGGGGTTTAGGGAACTGAAGGATGAATAACAACTCTTGCTCACTTTCAAACCCTGGGTTAGGGACCAATGGGAAGATTCTCATATGAATAGGAGCATGGTAAAAGGAGAAATATCAGCTTTGGAATAAAATTTAAAAAAAAAAAACCCTTGAAAAACAAAGCTTAGAGCTGGGCTGGCTAATATCTATCCCACCTGTTTAATTAAAAATTCTACCTAGCAAAGGTTTCCCAGAACAGACCTGAAAATGTGAGTTCTGAGCACGGGCTGCCTGAAGTAGAAAGAGAATTCAGCACTCAGCTGAGGCAGAGCCTCCAATCTTGGTTCTTCCTCTTTTTAACGCTCTTCTCACTGATCAAGAAGACTGGTCTTCTTTCAGAGGAAATGTGAAAGAGGGCAGAGAGAAAGTCTTTGGAAGACCTTCTCCCACAGCTGGACCGAATGGACATGGAAACGCCCCCTTCTATGGAAACGAGTAGAGAGCAGTAAGCATTCCCTCCTCACAAAAAAATACAGCAAAGATATGGCTCAAAGGTAAAGATTACTATGTGGATCTAAGGCATCAGGGGTAGCCTTGCAGGTGCCTAAAATGGCATCCTTAGGACTTCCAGGGGAAATTAGCAGGGTATTTGCAAAGTGATCATGTTTTGAAAACAAATAACATCAAAGAAATCTGCAATAGTCCTTAAATAGTGTTTGATGAAGTTTATGGAGACAGAAGATACCGGGAATTCTGAACTACAGATCCCTTCTCACTCTTCTGGATCTAGAACTCTCGGGAACATGAAAGGGTACATTTCACAAAAACTCGCCCTTCCACCCTTAATTTGCAGGGAACAGCACTGGGAGGGTGTGTGATCAGTTAAAGGGAGAAAACAGGAAGCATAAGGGCATCAATTCCACGGAAATTGGGTAACTCACCCAGAGTGGGAAGAACTGGGAGGAATGACAACTGCCCTTTTCTCTGGGAAGAAGATGGGAGATAACCCGGAGGAGGATCACTCAGAGGCAATAGGTTCCAACCACAAGTTGAGATTTTACGAAAGAAAAGAGAAAAGAAATAAGACCAAGACCTCTCAGGGTATTAATGGTCCAAGAGAAGAACAGAGCCACAGCCCTGTCATGTCCCTTCTGATCCTCACTGTGGATTAATACTGTCAGTGTCAATGACCTGAGTTATTGTTGTGTAAACATTCTTCTTTCAATAGTTCCCCAGTCTCCAGTCTCCAGGGACAGGAGAGGAATGGTAGCAAGGCTTCAGGGACGGGAAGAAATCTTAGTGCTGCTTCTTTCTGAAGAAGTAGAGGTCTGCTGTTCCCTGAATGAGGGGGTGGGGTTAAATCTCAAATTTATGACCGTGTTTCAGAAGAAACTTCACTTCTAACCAGAAGAGTGAACCTAAGTGGGAGAGTGAACGTCAGTGCAGAAGCAGAAAACAAAACCAATCCATTACTCATAGTTGATTCAGTTTCTGGCCAGCTCATTACCTCTCCTAGATGATAGAAATTCAGAATCTAGAACAGAAACCCTCCACATACAGACTTCAAACGAAAAGGAATCTACAAACAGGACCCAGATCAGGGGGTATAGGGAGTCATTGAGAAGCCATGCACACGGTATCCAGACAAAAGAAAGTCTGTAGAGGCCTGTACTCATCAAATGACAGTGCTCTGAAAAGAAGTAAGCTAGCATCAATAAAAAAAATACTACTATTAAAAAGAAAGGAAGAAGGAAAGAGACATGATAGGCTAATGATACAAAAATTCAGCCTGGAGAAAGATAATCCACAAGAGATAGACCAATACTTAATCTTTGCCAGTGCTATGTACTATCCAAGAAACTAAAGAGAATATTAAATCTTTGAAACAAGTAATTAAAATGTACAAATAATATTATGAGTTATAAAAGAAACCTGGGGTTTCTTGAAATTCTACTAGAAGGGCATTAAAAGGAGACTTAAATAAATGGGAAGGCCAATCTGTTTTATGGATAGAAAGACTCAAGATACTTGTTGTCACTAAATTATTCCATAAACATTGATCAACGAAATGGTCATAAGAATGAATACCAGGAAGATTTGGAGGAATATGTAAGTGTGACTATCCAGAATGAGTTATAAAAGAAAATAAAAAAGGGGTTGGTTTTGCCAGCAATTGCAACAAATTATAACACTACAATTATTTAGAACAATATGGTCTGATTCACGTGTAGGTAGGTGTGAAATAAACAAGATGTAAAGAATAAAGGAAACTCCAGTGATAATTGAGGTGTGAGAAATGTGGAATACCTAATCACTGGAGAATATATAGTCCAGTTAATAAAAAGCACATTGACTTACCATGTTTTGTTTTGTTTTGTTTTTAAGAGAGAAAAGTAGGAATTCTACATTACTTTCTACCCTGAAATTAATTCCACATTTGTTAAGAAGTACTAGCAAAACAAAACAAAAATACCTAAACCACAATTACGGTATGTGAAGTACGTAGGACTCCCAGGCTACAAGCTATAGAGGAATATATTGCTCCTAATACTTTTCCTTTACTTGAAATTATATGCTGTTTTATTAGCTGATTAATGTTTGCTTCCCCACTGTATTGTTAAGGTCAATGCAGGGTCAATGCCTATTTTGGTCACCATTGTATACATAGCACATAGTAAATACGTAAAAATATTTGTTAAATAAATGGATCAATGACATTTAGATAAAAGTCATATATTCTGCATTGTATGAAACATCAAACCAAAATGAAAAAGCAATAAACTAAAGGGTGGTGGTTTGTAACAAAGACAAAGGCTACTTCCCCTAAAATTTAGCTTGCAAATTAGAGAAAAAAGGACCTGTAATCTAATAGAAAACTGCATATAGGAACAAATAAGTGGTTTAAGAGAAAAATCCTAAATAATAAGTAATCATAAAAGAAATGAACAATTATGTTCATAGTTTAAAAAACACAAACAACGAGTCATCTCATATATATTGGTTCAACAAGGATGAAAAATATCCATAAGACCTGATTGTTGGTGAAAGGCAGGGGAAACACCAATTTTCACGTATTCTTAGTAAGAGTCTCAATTGGAAAAACATTTGAGGTCAATGTAGCAATACCTATCAAAATTCTAAATATTCATCCTTGAATTCAGCTTTTTAGGGAGGTTATTCAACAGTTACATCTGCACAAGTGAACAAAGATTTATGTAAAGGAGTTTTCATTTGGAATAGGGGAAAAATGTAAAATATAAAAAGTCTATTAATAGAAGATTCTTTAAATAAATTACAGTATAGCCATAAAACAGGATGTTATCAATGTTGAAATGAATGCAACAAGTGTATGTAGTGAAAGGAAAGAGGAACATTATATATTCTCAAGTGAAGAAAACAAGTTGCACAGTATCCTATGATTTCATTTAAGCAAAAATTATATAAATGTTTATAGAAAATGACTAGAAGGCTTCATACAGTTCTGTACTTTTTTATTTCTCATTTTTAAAAAACATTAAAAATGTATTACTTTTATAGGAAAATGTATAAAATGGACTGGTATTCATACATATAAAATATTATATCTCTAAAACTATAAATAGTATTGTTTTCCTTACTTAATTTTTGGTAAATGTAGCATTTATTATAATTTCTAATTTTATTTTTGAGCTATGATTTGCACTGTGCTATATCAGCCTATTTCTCCCTTGGTACCTTCTGATTTATTTCATATTACTTGTTTATATACAATATAATAAACTACTTCCTTCACATTATTTTCTGATGTTAAAGATCATTTTCCAAGAGGCATGACTCTCCTTTTTATATAGAAAAAAATAGGTTATTAATTAGTTCCCAAACCAATTACAAACACAAATGAAAGAGCTGAATATCTTCATTCTGGTCTCAAGCTTTTATAACTTCCACATAAATGTTAAAGTTAATTAATGCATTTAACAAACACTTACAGCCTAGTTTTTGATACAGGTTTAAGGTTGAAATTTTCAACACAAAAATGTCAGTAAAATGATGTAATTTTTATTTCAAAAAAGAAATTAAAATTACTTTAAATTGGAAAAAAGTGTAATATATTTAAGTCCATCCCCTTTTCTCAAATCTTTTTTTCTGGTAATGTGAACATCACATACTTTTCTGTGAAGTATTTTGTATTCTTCTGAGAGAAATTTGAATTAATTGGAATTATATTTCCTGCTAAGCAGGAAAGACAAACCAGGAGATAATATAAATTATATTTAAATTCAATTTCTAATCTTATGATTATCATTACTGAAGTTATTTTTTCTATTGATGACCGCTTTATATAACTGAAAAACTAAGAACATATTTTCTATTGTTAAAGTTCTAAAAGTTCCTAAAAAAAAAAATCCCAACATTATTAGCTATCTGAGAATTAGCTTTTGGATTTTTTTTAATCATTCAGAATCTAAGAGAATAATCTTGGAGAAGTTTACACATCTGTGGGCTGGAACATTTCTGCAGTGATGGTACCACAGTGTACCAAATTCCTTCAACTGGATTGAGGTTTGCCTGGAAGTGAGCATTCCTGTCTGCTCACCACACCACACACAGCCAGCCCTCCTCTGTGCCCCCGTTTTGCTAATCGGGGAGCTACAGTTCACCCTGGGTCCCCTTTGATCAGGGACAGCCAGGAGCTATTGGAATCTTTTATTCATAGGACACATCATAGGATTTAGAAGACTAGAAAAGGAAGGCATGTGAAGAAAGAGGAATCCTTTCCACCATGAAAAGCAAAAAAGAACTTGAAATTTTCCAGTGGGACCAAAAGACCTTGAGAACAGGAGCATGTGATAGAAGAGCCTTTCCTGAAGTTACCTGATGATACTTGGTGGCTGTCTGGGGGAGAAGAAAGGTGAGAGAAAGATGGCGTCCTCGAATGTCTGCTCCATCTATATATACTTGTATTTGAAAGTCACACTTAAAAAAACAGCTTTATGAATATATAACTCACTTACAATAAAGAGCATGTATTTAAGGCACAATTTGATCATTTTGATGAAAGTATATATCCATGAAACCATTGCCACAGTCAAAATAGTGGATATATTCATCACCTTCAGAAGTTTTCTCCTACCTCTTTGTAACCTCTTCCTGACCTCAGGGAACTACCTTCTGTTGCTATATATTAGTTTGCAATTCCTAACATTTTCTGTAAATGGAATTGCACACTATGTGTTCTTCTTCTGTCTGGCTTATTTCACACATTATAATTATTTTGAGACCCATCCATGTTGTTGTATCTATCAGTAATGTATTCCTTTTTATCAATAAGTATTATTTCCAGACAATGTTTTGTTTACTCATTCACCTATTGATAGATGTTTGGGTTGTTTCTAGTTTTGGGTTATTACAAATAAAGCTGCTATAAACATTTGTGTTAAAGTATTTTTATAGACATACACTTTCATTTCCCTTGGGTAAATACCAAGGAGTAGAATGGCTGAATCGTATGGTATGTGTATGTTTAACTTTTTATGAAACAACCAACCTGTTTTCCTAAGCAATTGTTCCATTTTACATTTCCACCAGAAGACTTTGAGAACTCATGTTTCTCCAGATCTAGCCAACACTCGTTATTGTCAGTGTTCTTAATTTTAGTTACTCTACTATATTACAGTGTCATCTCATTGTGGTTGTAATTGCATTTCCATAATGGTGAAAGATATTGAGTATTTTTCATGTGCTTATTGGTTATTTGTGTATCTTTATTGGAGAAATATCTATTCAAATCTTTTATCCATTTTAAAATATGCTTATTTTTTTATTGTTGAGTTTTAAGATTTCTTTATGTAGTCTGGGTATAAATTCCTTATCAGATACATGATTTGTAAATATTTGATTCCACTCTGTGGTTGTCTGTTCACTCTCTTGTTCAAAAAATTTTAAATTTAATGAAATTCAATTTATCTATTTTTTCTTGTGTTGCTTCTACTTTTAGTGTCACATCTAAGAAATTACTGCTTAGTCCAATGTCAGAAAGATGCTTCTATGAGTTTTATAGTGTTCACTTTACATTTGGATTTATTATCAATTTTGAGTTAATTTTTGTATATGATGTGAGATATGGATTAAATTTTATTTTTTGCATATTAATATTCAATTGTTCCAGCATCATTTGTTGAAAAGATTATTCTTTCTCCACTGAATTGCCTTGTACCTTGTCAAAAATCAGTTGTCCATACATGTGTCAGTCAATTTCTGAACTCTCTATTCTGTTTCATTGAATCATTTGCCTACTGTCTTGATTTCTGTACCTTTATAAAAAGTCTTGAAATCAAGTAGTGTTAGTCCTTCAACTTTGTTCTTTTTAAAAATTGTTTTGGCTATTCTAGGTATTTTGCACTTCCATATAAATTTTGTAACCAGTTTGTCAGTTTCTACAAAGAAAAATCCTACTGAGATTGTGATATGAATTGTGTTGCATCTATAGATGAACTTGAAGGGAATTTGCAGATCAATTTGGAGAGAACTGACATCTTATCAATACTGAGTTTTCTGAGCTATGAATATGGTATACCTAAATTTACTTAGGTTTTCTTTCATTTCTCTCATCACTATTTTGAACTTTTCAATGAGAGCTCTTTTTAATCTTCTGTTCAATTTATCCCTGAGTATTGCAAATGTTTTGTTTTTAAAAAATAGACCTTAGGCTTTAGAACTGTTTTAAAGTAACAAAAAAATTGAGAAGATCGTAGATTTCCCACATACCTCACACCAAGTTTCCCCATGTTTAACATCTTACACTAGTATATCACATTTGTTACAATTAATGAAATAATATGCATATATTGTTATTAATGAAAGTCCATAATTTATTCATATTACCTTAGTTTTGTTTGTCTAATTCCTTTTTCAGTTCCAGGATCCTATCTAGGAGACCACATTATATGGGGGCTATCTAGAAAAAATTCAGTCATAAATGCCTCTATTTTTCGTATTACATGATGGATACTGTCTGGACAGCCCTCATATGCCAAACCATCTTTACAAGTGGCCTTATCAGTTTTCATTCCCACCAGCAATGAATGGCAGCTCCTGCTGTTCTATACCTTTGTCAGCATTTAGGATTGTCAGATTTTTGGATTTTAGTCATTCTACTGATTGTAGTCTCACATTGTTTTAATTTGCAATTCCCTGGTGGCAAATTATGTTGAACATCTTTTCATATGCTTATTTGCCAGCTGTATATCTTTATTAGTAAAGTGAGATCTTTGCCCACTTTTTAATTGGAATTTTTTTTCTTATTGTTGAGTTTTAAGGATTCTTTGTATATTTTGGGTACAAGACCTTTATCAACTATGTATTTTTCCCAGTCTGTGGTTTGTATTTTCATTCTCTTAACAGTGTCTGTTGCAGAGCAGAAATTTCTAATTTTAATAAAGTGCAATTAACCATTTTATTTTTCATGAATCATGCTTTTGGTATTGTGTGGTAGGTATCATGCTAATGCAGGCCTCACAGAATGAATTGGGAAGTATTCCCTCCTTTTCAATTCTCTGAAATTTGGATAGAGTTGGTATTATTTCTCACAGAGTTTGATAGAATTCACAAGTGAAACTATTTGAGCCTGTTGTTACTTGTTAATGTATATTTTGTTTGTTTGTTTTGAGGTGGGAAAGTTTTTAACTGCAATTTCAATTTCTTTAATAGATAAGGATATTCAGGTTATCTGTTTCTTTTTGAGTAAGCTTTGCTAATTGTGTCTTTTGAAGACTTTATCCTTTTAATCCAGTCGTTGAATTTGTTGGCATGAAGATGTTCACAAGAGCCCCTTATTACCATGAAGTGTGGCACCTGTCTCATTCTACCCCTCCAGTACTCTGTCCCATCAGTTCTGGCTACTTGGTATTCCTACATCCTCAGATGCATTTTTTCAGCTCGAAGAGTTTGCCGTGTTCTATCTGGGTCCCTCCTCCCAGCACCACAGCTTGGAACCTCTCACCACAAGCATAGGGCTCACCCTTTTCCACCTCTCCTTTGGGAATCACTGTCCTCTATTACTTAATATCCAGTGCCTTGACAACTGTTGTTTCTTTTCTTTTCTTTTCTTTTCTTTTTCTGTCTGCTTTTTAGCTGCTTCAGGTAGAAGGATAAATCTGGTCTTTGTAACGCATCTTGGCCAGAAGCAGAAGTCTCACTTGGTTTTTAAAGCCTGAAGAAAAATAGCTCCCACTTTAACATCATGCATTCATATCTCTCCAAATAAACCTGGCATTTTCAAGTGTCTATGCCAATAGTTGTCACAAGCTAGTGGTTTTCAGAATCACTCAGGAAGCTCAATAGAAATATATATTCCTGTACCCCCTCCAAGAAATTCTGTTTGTGTGGTTCTGGGGTGCACTCAGTGGTATGTCCCTGAGTATTCTGAGAATGGTGGTCTAAAGACCACACCTTAAGAAACATAGCAACTATTTTACATATTATTTCCTCTGACTAGAATTCCTGTCTTATTTTTAAAGTCAGCCTAACAGTCTTTTGGAAAATCTTCACCAGCCCCTCCAGACTGAGTTAGTTACCTCCTCTCTTGTGTTCACCTTAAAAAAACAAAAACAGAAACATACCTTTATTTCTATACTTGCTACAATGCACTATAATTATGTGTGTTTTTATCTTCAGCACTAGATTATAAACTCTGTAAATTCTAAAATAGTGTTGGGCACATAAGTGGTGCTTGGTAAGCTATTAGTTTTAGAATATGTACATAAATGATTGGATAAGAAGGACAAAGATGTCCAATAAAGTTTCAGGTTTGAAAGCTGCATAGTGTTCGCACCACTCACAGTCCACAGTACTCACGGAAAAACGGCTCTGGATGATTGTCACAATGCAGACCCCTGACCCCACCTGTTTAGTTGGGCTTTAGGGCCAATATTGAGACAGCTTTGGGATGTGGTATAAAGCAATCCTTCCAAAATCTGTCCCATAATCAGAATCACATGTGGGACTTTCACCAACACACATTCTGGGGTCCCATCTCCAAAGACTCTGACCAACTCATTCTTATGAAATAGAGACCAAGATCCGTATTTATAATCCCCCTGGTGATGCTTGAGATTAATCAGCCAGGTTTGAGGACTACTGAGTTATAGCTATTCTTATCCTGAGACACAGGTCAAAAAATCACCTCAGAATAAGTTTAAAGTTCACATGCTAGTTCCCAGCCTCAGGGCATCTGATTCAGAAGTTTCAGGATGAAATGTCTGTGAATATGACTCGCCTATTCATTCCTGCTTGAACACTTTTAAAGTTTGGTGAATGTTGAATTAAGATCTGGTCCCCCCCCTTCCTTGAAGATTAATTAATGCAAATCACTTGACTCTGGGTTTGCTGCCCCCTCCCTCTTCTACATGAGGTTATCCTGGCAGGACTGAAGACTCTATTGCTTTATTCTCCTTTCCCCACTTCTTCACGGTTTTTGCTGTCTGCTTGTTAGTTCCACAGCCTGCGTGCAGGAGCTGCTCGATAAATGTTTTGAATTAAACTGCCACTATTTGATTGTAATAATAGAGGAACTGTCATTGCAAAAAAAGGTTGGCTCTCCTTCCCGTCTCACCCACCGTAAGTTTTTCTTTCACCTATGTCAAGATGAAGCAAGCTGTTCCAATTATCAACTACCACCCTCTTCCAAGCACTGAAACCTGCAGCACGGGAGAAAAGGGGGGCAAGAGAGACGGGGAGAAGTGGGGGGAAAGCTGAGGCATGCACGTGAACTTCAGGAAAGCTCACTCAACCTGAATGAAAACATGTTCAGGTCTTCCCAGCTCTGACCCAGGCCTGGTGTATTCAGGGTCACTCTGGGTGTCAGACATGGCAGGAAACAGTTCGATTCCTTCCTTCTCTTTGCTGGGAGACACCCTTGCCTCTGCTTTCTGGGCACCTCCGTGGGGCAGTGTCACCTCTTTGCTTCACTGACTGATGTCCAGACCACAGTCCTGTTTTATTATAGCAGAGGTCCTCGTCCTCCGTGTATACGGGTAGCTTGACAGCTTAACACCTAGCAACTGTCTGCTACTTTGTGAAACGTAACCATTTTGAGGTGTTCGCCAGCTGCTTTGAGATGGGAAAATGGCCCCTACTACATCTGTAAGACGTCGGCGCCAACTGTTGTATCACCAACTGGGGGGATAAAAACTGTGCACCAACCACTGTGTCGGTGTCCTCCCCCTTTAGTAAAATTAATCTTAAATCAGTGAGGCTCACTTATTCTGCAGCTTCTAATGCTTTATAGGCCATTTTTAACCCTTTTGTGCCCTCCTCACCTCATCAGCATGAGGGCACTGGGCACGCTGCTCGTGGTGAGCTTCTCAAAGCTAGCAGGCTTTGAGCTGTTTGCGTGTCATGTAACAATTCCTCATCTGGGGTTTGTAAAGGTCCCTTAAAATGCCAAGGCATCACTGAAACGAATGGAAAAGTGTCCAGATAGGGCCATTCACAAACAAGCTTCCTGGGTTGTTTAACCTACAAGAGGGCCCTTGTTCAAAAGGTCTGAAAAACAGCTCTTGGTAATGAAAGATGCCTTACTTTCCCCTGATACGGGGACCCCGAATCGGAGCCCCACTAACTGGCTCCTTCCCCCGCAGGCCTCCTCCTGCGAAGCTGTGTTATTGGAAAATGGCAGTTATCAAGAGGACACTTTTGTCAATTTTAGTGGATTGGATTCTCAGCTTCAAATTAGCAGAGGGCTTTTCTCCCCCATTTAAATGTCCTTGCTTCTTGAAACACTAATAGCGGGGAAAGGACAGTAAGTGATTGCATATGGAAAATGAAAATGCTCACTAATTTCAGCACGAAAGGTCGGGGAGTTCAAATAATTACGCTTGTGTAAGTGGTCGCTAGCTTTTCACTTTGAAGGTAAGTTACATTTCTTTACACTTCAGAACTTTATTTCAGATCACATGCCTACCTCATATGAAATGGATATTGCCCGTATCTCTAAGGGAAATAACCTCTTAGAGAAGGCAAAAGCATACTATTAAAACAAACAGGGGTTTTCGGTCCTTTGAAACAATGTAATTCACACTGTAAAACAGTATTCTTATGAAAAACAAAATTAAATTTCCTATTAGTGAAACTTCAGATGGTTATTTTATTGGAAAATAGGAGGGATATACTATATCTTTGTTCATTCGTTTTCAGCTTATCAGAAAGTACAGCTTCCCAATGGTAAGATCTTGAATGCATTTGACTGGCTGGTGATATTTTTATCAGCATTATTTATGTTTATATAACTTTGATTTGGAGGTGAGCATCAACTTTTTGTAAATGGAAACTTTACATTTCTGAAGAATCATTTTAATTTGAAGATGTCATCCCATTTGGGGTCTCAGTGTAGTAATTCAGATAACTACATTTGCAACAGAAGCTTTCAGGAATTATGACTTGGTTTTTTGTTAAAACAGTGGCAAACCAAGGTTTAATACCTCTTCTTTCCTACAAAGCAACATAGTGGCAGCATCTCCTGAATATATGTCTTTGCCCATCTCTAAATGTCTATCGACTACCTGATCCATCAGCTGTCACTGACAAATGCCGATATCCCCACAAGCATAACGGACAGGATTAAATGTCATCTCTCCAAGGACTGATCAGAAGCATAACCGCATGATATTTTTATTTTTCTTTACCTGTAATTTCCTTGAATATAAAAACTGAACAACAATACAAGTAATGGTAATTTGAGGGATTTAATATGGTTTTTTTTAATCAATAAAGTGTTTTATTACCATCAGATAACCTCTTAATACCATTGTGAACTAATTGGTTCAGTTGGGTTCATATCTTACATTGCTCTAAAGAATTTTTCTATTATGTATGATTATGTCTGTTCTACAGTTAGAAAAAGTGCTGAAATACTGCTCAGTGAGTGAATGCACAAATTTAATACAAAGGTCATACCTTACTCCACAGTCCTCATGCGACCTTTTTAAATGAATCATGTATTAACCTGAAGAGTGTTCTATTTGTAGCAGAAGGCCTTATTTTGAAGACTTCGTATTTCTCTCTCAGCACTTAATTAGCTGCATAATTTTTAGTCAATCACTTGAGCCTTTCTATCCTCAGTTTCCCCATCTGTGAAATACTGATAATAATATATTTCACCTCCTTTGCCAGTGCCTTAAAAAATCAAATGGAAACATATGGGAAGGCACTTCACCACTGAATCCTAATAATTATTATAAAAATCTAGCAAAAGGGGAGAGTGGTTATTCTTTCCCTACAATTGCTTTAGCATTCTTTGGCTCAGTGTTTTCTGATCTTCACTTATTCACAAATCACTTTCATAATGATCACCATATCTTTGCTTCCCCATGTTATTATTTGCATAATTTTCTTTTAATCTTCTTTACAATATAAATACATGTATTTTAAAAAGAAATTTTATGTCATTGTCATAAATGGGATTGCAATAGCACTGCTATGAACAGAAGGTACTAGGAAAAAATAAATAAAATACAAACCAAGTCTAAATGTTGCTTTGGATAACACCTAGTGTTACGTGCACTACATTTTGAGAAGCACTGATTCAGATGACGGTGCTGGTACCCTTTGAGGCTTTGATTATAGAAGGGGGGATTCTGGGTGGGGCAAGGAACTGGCCCTGAACCTCATGCTTAGCCTTGCCTGCCTTCAGCTTCTCAGCCAGATTTTCTGGCCCTATGAGTGATGACTTAGAAGCCACTGGGTTGTGACACTAGGGGAGCTGGAAGGGAGAGGTCGATGGCCAATTAGGTTCTTCTCTTTCCTTATACATAAGGGATATTTTTTGTGGCATCTGCTCAATTGGAATGTGTGACTAACTGCCAAGGAGGGTCACAGGAGTAAAATAAGAGACGCTGTTAATGCTTAGCCAATAAATAGAGCATTTTATTGGATCTGTGTCTGTGAGGCGTACTGCACTCTGTTTTGAAAAACAGCGGCAGATTTGCTGTTCTCTATGTTGTAAAAAAAGTCAAAGATTTGCCTGACTTCCAGAGTGCAGCTCTGAAAACGGAGAGAGCTCAGTTATATCGTTAAGCTTCTCAGTCACTGTGCATCTGTTTCTATGAGGAGTAAATTTAAGATGTAAAGTTTCCAATGAGGTTTTCGTTTAGAAAATAATGGCGAGGAAATAAAGCCTTTCTTTCCCTGCTGGCAAGTTCCTTACTCTGCTTCTGGCTTTTTGTTCACGTATGCACAGAGAAGATACATTTATTAGTCCAAATGAACATACTTACAAAAGGAAATCTGCCATAAACATCACGTAAAAATTTCTAATCTCTATAGAAATATACTCTATGTACATAAATATATGTGTATACCATACATATATATTTTAGTCTGCAAGCTTACTCCATTATCTACTTTCACAGGGCTTGAATCTCGGGTCTACATAGCACAAGTCTGTCAAAGAGTTAAGAACGCTTTCGAATGTTTCCTCATTGTGTTTCTACCGTTTCGCAGACGTAGGAGGAAAAAGCTGCAGTAATTTTCACTGAAAATAGATACCATGATTCCACTTTAAACACAGATAAAACTAAGATCCAGAGATGTAACATCATATTTCCCCACAGTTAGTTTAGATTAAAACATGAGGTTTGATTCATTAGGAGTTAAGCTTTGATTTCAAAATTATCCTGTTTCTCTGTTGATAATTAGATTCTCTGAGAGCTCTTGCTATCCCTCCCACCTCTCGTACTGCTGTTGTGATTTCAATAGGTGTAGTCCATCCAGACAAGGATTTCAACCAGTTTCTATACCCCTATCATGTTGTACTCATTGCAAGTACTTCCTGACAATGATCGCAGTGATAGTGAAGACTTCCGTATTTGTACAGAGGTTTTAGATGTGGAGGTATGTAATATTTTGCAATTCGCCATCCTAAACCTCAGGGGCTCTTTCTGCAAAATACACGGAGACTTCGGCAGATTGTGCAGGCTCGTCAGAGAAAGTGACAGGGGTCTAAACGCCACTCTAATCGTAAATGGGGTCCTTCTGCAGCTGTTTATACAGGGACTATGGACAAGCAGGTTTGAAAGATGATTGGTTCTTCTCAATTTTCTTTATTAACTTTAGAAAGTGTAGCTCATTCAAATAATTGTATTCATAACTACCTTGATGCACTTAGATGTTATAAAAGGACTGGAAGTCTTGAATTTCTAACACTTCTATTACTTTCTTCAAGCCATTTTTAAAGGAAAATAATTATATGCTTAAAGTTCTGTTCTATTGTGCATAGACTACAATCCCATGAGCATCCATTACTAGTACACATTAAAAATTCATTGATGAAACTTTAAAATTCCTTAAAATCATTTGAAATGCCAACAGGAAATTCTCCATTATATTGCTATCGATTATAAGAATTCTAAAAATTATTTCCTTGACATCTTCCTGCCTAAAATTATATCAAGAACTCAAGAAGCACAAATTAATTATTCTTGTTTTCAGGGCTGGAGCTGCAAATGCTTTGAAAAGAAATTGACCCAATGTACTAGGCACATTACTAATTCAAAAGTGGAATAAAAATTAGTCTGCATGTTATGAAAACAAATCCATAAGCACAGGGAACATCAATTTTAGGCTTTCTTTGCTAGTTATATTTAGTTCCTTTTCTTTCTTGCTGTTATCACATGTAAGCATATCTTGGCTTGACTGAAATCTATTTTGATCTCCTAATGAACTTATAGACCATCTCTCCATAAGCGGTTATTTCTCTTGTATTCAGACATGTCTCTGAGGCCACATAAGACAATGAAAATGATTGTAAGGTCTGACTGTTGTTCATGATTGAACTGAGAAATATACTGGAGCTAAAATCACATCTGACAATTCATGAAGAAATGTCTCGGTAAAAGTGAACAAAAATTATTATAAAAATGACAAAGCTTTATTACTAATATAGTTTTAGTCTTAATAAATAATGCAGACAAACAAGGCAATGATTAAGCTAAGAGTGAAGAGTACTAGCTATATTTTAAGAACATAGATTCTATAGAATTGTTCCTCTTTAATCAAAAAGCTTGAAATGATTCCCAATTTATCATACAAATTTTGCAAGGCTATGATTGATTTCATTGTTTAAATTCAGCTTTATTGCTTCACAAAAATTCTCATAAATGATCTTGTATAATCTTTCATTCTAAAGTAATATACTAATTAATTTCAATTAAATATATGTAAAAGAAGATATATTTTGAAAAATGCGTCTCCCTTGCCATTTGTTAATATATTGAAAAAGTGTAAACCTTGAAACATTTAGCATAGAAAATATTCACTTTTGGTAATTTCTCAAGGGGACAATTTATTAAACGAAAGGCTTTTAACATTAGCTAAAAGCAGCCCTGTAAATCATGGGTGTCATCAAACTGCTTCATCACTTCATTAATTTAAAAGATTATTATATGCGTAACTGACATAATTTTGAACAATGTTACATGGTTAATTTATTAATCTAGAAAAGCAGAAATGACATGCTGATTTGATTTATTTTTGTAATTGTATAATTTTAGAACTTTTGCCTATGACTTTCACTAACAGAAGAAATGATTCAGTGTCTCACTGCTAATTTTATTGAGGTCTCTTTCCTGCTAATGCTTTGCCAGTAATAATGTCTTCTGGTCACTTAATTTTAAAATACATTTCTAAGAGTGCAAGACAAAGCTGTTAAAAAACTACCATTTTTTTAAAAGTCCCATGGTCAAACACAGGATACATACCTTTCTAAAATGATAATTATGAGGTATGATTTTTTTAATGTGTTTTGATCTTTTTGGAGAATGTCACATTATTCAAGTAGTATTGTTTTAATTACATTTATAAAGTATTTCTGCTTTATATTTTATAACCTCTTTTCTAAGCATCTGTGTATTTATGAAAATCACTTAGAAGATAGTGCACTGCAATGATCTGATTAAACAATTCTTGAACAATTCTTTTTCTTTTGTAATTGTAGTTGGTAGCCTTCCTCAGTATTTTGTGAAAGATGAAGGAAGTAAGAGAAGTCATTGGGTTAAATTTTACTTAGGTCTATTTTTTTATTACGCTTGAGAAAAAGATTTTTGCCCCCTGTTTGATTTCAAATCTGGGACAAATAATATCTGTACTATTTTTTCTGATTTTTGTTTTTTGTAATTATGAAAAAACAATCGAGATAACTTACATTAAAATGATTATATTGTTTGTATTAATAAGAAATCATTTTGAAATGTGAATTTGCAAAACATTTCACTGTATTCTTAATTGTTTAAAGTTTAAGTCTTAGTCACAATGCAAGAACGCAAATCTCAGAGAATATTCTGCCTAATATTAAATTTCTAATAGGTTTTTTGAAGCTACAAAGTAAACATCAGGATAGAGATCATAAAACCTATATTTCAACTATAGAGCAATCTCTCAAGCAAAATACCGTCATCAACTTAATTCATAGACAGAGATATAATCAAATTAGTGACCATATGAAATGTCCCCATCTCTTATTATTTATTATAAGTGCATGTATAAAACTGGGGAGGGGGAAGCTTTGAAAATAGTAAGTACAATTTCTACATTCTGTTTATCTATGTATATAAAATAAATCCCACCTTAAAGTCTTTTATTTGGCAAATTTCTAAAATTATAGTGAAATCCTATTTCTGTGTTAAATCTCAATTTGCTACTAAATGCACCAAAGGATTATATATAATATAGTTTTAGGTAGAATTTTCCAAGAGCATATGATTGAAAATAAAAGTTCTAGATAATATTTACAACAGTTCAATTTTGCTACTCACCCCGGTGAATTTTCTATTGATGTCAAAGCTGGAGTGTACTTTGCAGTATCTTTCTGAGATTGAAATTGCTAATTATCCAAAGAGACAGCCACCGTGGATGATAATAATTTATTCAATGATTCAGTGTAAGCACTACAGTTGACACAGGACTAGCATCTTCTACTGTGACGGTCCTCAAGCTATCCTGAAGAATTATCTAACAATTTTGCCTGAAGAAATATCTAACAATTTAGTGACAGCCTTCTACTAACCCAGAAAGATTTCCTGCATTTATGCACTTACTTTTCTGATTAATTTGGATGCTTCTCAGTATGTACAGAAGTAAAACAACTTTTAAAAATATTCTAAGCAAACATTTTGGAAAAATTCATTCATCAATGGAGTGTCCTAGCTTACTGATTTTTTGGTTTTGTTTTTGTTTTACAGATAAGGTGAGAAGGAAGAAAATGAATACTTTGACAAATATATTAGAGATGGGAAAAGTTAGGTACATTGTTTTCAAACACTGGTGGTCCTCAACAGGCTATGTCTTGCACAATTAAGAAAGAACAGCTACCTTTGGTTTCGCTATGCGGCGGTTCTCAACCTGTGGATCATGACCCCTTTGGGGGTCAAACGACCCTTTCACAGGGGTCGCCTAAGACCATCAGAAAACACATATCAGATATTTACATGATGATTCATAACAGTAGCAACATTACAGTTATGAAGTAGCAATGAAAATAATTTCATGGGGGTCACCACAACATGAGGAACTGTATAAAGGGGTGCGGCATTAGGACGGTTGAGAACCACTATAATCAATAGTGATCAATGTGACCTTCCTTGTTTTCCCCCCTCCCCCTCTGCCCTTTGCTATATTCTAAGGAATAGATCTCAAATGAATAATCAAAACTTGAATTAGAAAATTTCTACCCACTCGAATAGATTAATGGAAGGACAGTGAACCATACATATTGAAATTAGAAGGTCAGTGTAACAAACAGGAGTTACCAGGGAAAGGCAGTGGAAGATGTATTGCTATATAAGATATACTGAACTCGTCAGCGTAATATTGGTCTACAATACCTGGTGTCTGCCTTGAGGGATTAACAGCTAAATTAGACAGATGAGACAAGTTGGACAGAAAGTCACTGCAAGAAAGCCTATGTCCTCAGAGTGAAATATTTTTGAGGTCTATACCATTTTAAGATTCAACTAACAGAGTGGAATTCAGCTGAGAGAGAATACAAACATGTCTTCATTCTCTTTACATGAATTTTCTTTAATACAGCATTATAGAAAATACCTTTTGGTTTCAGGAAATCTGTGTCTCCGTTTCACTCTTAAGACAAGTTTGAGAAAAGGAAGAGTTCTGTTTTACTATACAGGGCCAAGAAGATATTTTCTCACCATCCCTCTCTGAAGGCGTGAACCTTGAGCCCCGAACTGAGGTGATCACTCTTCATGAAAAGAGTTTAGCAGTTAAAACAACTGAGTTTCATGTCTTTGCTCAGGAAAGATTGGCAATTATGCCAAATTATGTCTAATAGTTTTAGAATGTGAAGGAGTGTTTATTAATGTCTGAAATCTCCTTTTTCCCCCGAACTCCAGTTTTGGATTTAACTGTCATTTTAAAAGATGAAAGAACTGACTTCATTAAGCAAAAGAGCCTTGAATTTCATTTTTTTAATTTAAAACATACACGCACTACACCTATTTCTACTTGACAAGGTTAGTTATCTTTCTAAGTTTTCACCTCATTTGTTCATGATATTTTATTGGATGTGAAATATGAACATCATTCTCTACTTGAAACCAACTTTTCTTTTTTGTTAGTTGGCTACTGTGTAGGTTTTCACTCTTCTTGGGCTTATAAATTAATATTAAATATTTATGAATTTTGTTATTTATTTAAAATGTTGAATTCCTTTTTATGAATAGTATACATAAACTCTGGAAGGGCAACAAGAAGCATATATACATAAATTGACAAAAAAACAAATACAATTCCTGGACTTTCAGACTTTCTTGTTTATAGTTTTTCAAATTCACAAGTATTTATTTGATGTCTCTATGGTAAGGTGTATGAAGCAGTTTAACACAGGATCTCTACCCAGTCTGGAAAATAAGACAAACATTAAGTCAAACAATGAACAAAGACATAAATCACTGACAAAGGGGACCTGTCACCAGACAGTTCCTTGTCAGTTTCACTGAGTGGACACACACAGCTCTGGTTTAGAGGAGGTGAGGTTATGGTAGGTGGAGTAGATCATGAAAGTTTTAAAGGAAGTGGAATTATAGATGGATACTGAGGGGTAGGTGTGGTTTGCTGGAAGAGAAGAGGAAGGGCCAAAGTTTTAATATGGTCCTTAACTTACTGTGTGTATTTTGACACATGAAGAGCTCTAGTACATATATTTAACAATAGAGCTCTCTATTGCTCCTTAAGAAACCCTGATGTCTGTTCTCCTGACTTGATCTGCCCTACCCGCTGTGTGGAAGGGACATTGGGAAGTTGCATTGGGTGCTCCACATTGTTCTCCATAACTTCTGGAAGGAAAAATGCGCTTGTCTTCTGAACATGGCAGTGCAGGGAGACTTTGCCAGTGCATGCAGTGCACATATGTAGTTTTGGCCAGGCCCAGTTGAAGCAATAAATTCGTGTTAAGTCTTACAAGCTTTGGGTTGTGGAGCAAATGTCGTCTGCCATCTGTCTAGTTGTCTGTCTTGGTGTGTTCTATGGGAAGGTAGAGAAACTTAGCCATTGTCCCCCAGTCCTCACAGCATGGGCATGGATGTCATCAAGATCTGACAAGTTCACAAACTTGTCATCTTGCACTTACATTGGCAGCACTGTACAAACAACTCGGTAAGGTTTCATAACCTTGGTATATTTGTGTCTCACAGCTGTGTTCATGTCAACATGTGGCAATGTCTTGCTGAGTTGCATTCGTTATTGTTATTGTGTGTTTTTGTGTGCCATCTCAAGAATGTCAGAGCTTGAATTAGAGCAATTAAGAAACAATTAAATTTCTTGTTAAACTTGGCAAGAGTGGAAGTGAAATCAGGGACATGTTAGTCCAAGTTTACAGGGATAATGCCATGAAGAAAATGGCAATGCATTAAATGTTTTTCTGAGGGGAGAGGAAGTGTCACTGATAAAGAGAGGTCAGAGTAGCCAGTAATGAGCAGAACTGATGAAAACATTGCAAAAATTTGTCAAATCATGTGTCAGAATCATCAACTGTGAAAAGCATAGCAGACCAAGTAAACATTGATAGAGAAACAGTTAAGAACGTCTGAGCTGAAAATCTGGGCAGGAGAAAGGTGTGTGCAAAAATGGTTTCAAAAGAGCTCACCAATGAACAAAAGCAGAGGAAAGTCAAAGTTTGCCAAGACATTTTGGAGAGGCAAGACGATGTTTTGGGCCGTGTTATCACTGGTGATGAAACATGGGTGTACCAATACGACCCTGAAACAAAGCGTCAAAGTGCACAATGGAAGTCAGCCAATTCTCTAGGACCAAAAAAGTTCCGTCAGTCCAAACCAAGAGTCAAAATGATGTTGCTAACTTTATTTGATATCAGAGAGAGTGTTCATTATGAATTTGTACCAACTGGACAACCAGTCAACCAAGTTTACTATTTGGAAGTGCTGAAAAGACCATGTGAAAAAGTTAGATGAAAATGACCTGGACTTTTCGCCAACAACTCATGGCTCTTGATCACAATGCACCGGCTCACACAGCACTGTCTGTGAGGGAGTTTTTAGCCAGTAAACAAACAACTGTATTGGAACACCCTCCCTACTCACCTGATCTGGTCCCCCAGTGACTTTTTTCTTTACCTGAAGATAAAGGAAACATTGAAAACAAGACATTTTGATGACATTCAGGACATCAAGGGGAAAAAGGCTGACAGCTCTGATGGCCATTCCAGAAAGAGTTCCAAAATAGCTTTGAAGGGTGTACTAGGTGCTGGCATTGGTGCACAGCTTCCCAAGGGGAGTACTTTGAAGGTGACCATAACTATATTCACCAATGAGGTATGTAGTACTTTTTCTAGGATGAGTTTGCAAAATCAATTGTCATTCCTTGTAGTCCATCAAGGTTTTACAAGAGTTCCAGGAGCAGGAGGTGACAAAGCTCTTCCCTATCTGCACTGGAGACTGGAAACAACAGAAGCGAGTGATTTGGCAGGAAAATAAATTACAGGAGAAATACACACTTGTGAACAAAGGAAACAATACCAGAGCAGATACTACGGTACAAAATACAAGTCTCTGCTATATATCCTCCCATATTGTTCCCCTCAGAGGTAATCATTATTGAAAGATTAGTATTTACTTAAAATCAAATAAAACACAAGTGGAATCATATGATGCATTTTTAAAAATTTAGCAACATAATTTAGCTTTCCACATACTACATGTTGATCTACTGCATGCGTTGAATGGCTGTAT
The DNA here is from genome assembly GCA_004026885.1 of Lyroderma lyra. Classification (NCBI taxonomy): domain Eukaryota; kingdom Metazoa; phylum Chordata; class Mammalia; order Chiroptera; family Megadermatidae; genus Lyroderma; species Lyroderma lyra. Next base: position 177,026 of record PVJL010000685.1, read on the forward strand.
AATTTTCCATGGTTTGATTGAATGATGATTTATTTAATGACCTTGCTATTCATGGGACATTCAAAATGTTAATAAATATTGCTAAATTGAATAAAAATATATGTACATCACATCTTCTTTAGCTATTCATCCATCGACAGACATTTTAGTTGCTTTCACAGCTTGGTTATAGTGAATAATGAACATGGGCGTGCAGACATCTTTTTGAGATATTGATTTTGTTTTCTTCAGATATATACCCAGAAGTGAGATTACTGGATCATACAGCAATTTTATTTATAGTTTTTTTTTTTAGTAACTTCCATACTATTTTCCATATGGCTGTTCCAATTTATATTCCCACAACAGTGTGCAAAAGTTCCCTTTTCTCCACATTTCACCAATATATAACATTCTTATAGTTCTCCTATTAATAAAATAAGGGTGAAACTAGATGACTTATGATGTCCTGTATATGAATGAATCCCAGAGTAAGTCATAATCTAGCAATCATTCACTCATTTAGTCTACAAATATTCACTGAATGCTGAATATTTGTGAAGCACTATGCTAAGGGCTGGGCATACAGCAGAAAATGGATATGACTCCTACTTTCATAGGGATTACAGTTTCTAAAGAGCAGAGAGGCCATTCTTTCTCACACAGGTAAATGTGAAACAATGTGCTATAAAAAGTTCTGGAAGCAGTGCAGTAGGATTCTATGAAGGCTTATAACAGAGAGACCTGGCCTATTTTCAGAAGACAGGGAAGATCTTGGAATGTCTCCATAAGAAAGTAATATTGTAGATGAAACTTGAAGGATAAGTAGTAAACTGTAGAAGGATATGGGGAAAGCAGAGTATTCCAGACATAGAACAACATGTGCAAAGGTTCTGAAGGCAAAGGAGTCATGATAGTCCCCAAAGTGGGCTTCATAAGTGATCCAATGAGGTAGGTATAGAAAGAAAGCATGATGGAAAGAGAAGTCACATTAGGTGGTGACCTTATTACACAACAAGCTGACAATGCACTGTGGAATTGTATGCCTGAGACCTATGTAATCCTTGCTAACAGATGTCACCCCAATAAGTCTAACAATAAAAATGAATTAAAAAAAAAAAAGAAAGAAAGCATAAGACCCTATAGGTATTTTTAATAAAATAAGAAATAAGTTAAGCTTTAATAATATTTGCTGTATGGACTGACCCCTACGTCCTCATTCATTCATTACCACAGTTTCATGTAGTAAGTGAGCATTCAGAGAAAGAATGGAAATTTCCCAAGCCTCTGGGTCATCCACAGTATCCTTACATGTTCACTCAGCATGTAGAGACACATTGTAGTTTATACCTATGCCATCCTAAGTGGCAATTATAGCTGACAGTAATGGTTTAAATTAATTCTCACTACACAGACAAGTAGCTTAAAAATATCCCAGCAAGAAAATCATAAACTGAAGACTGTAAGAATCGAATAATGCATGCACAAATGAGCAACAAACACATGACTGTCTTCTGCTCCTAAAACAAATGTTTCATTAGTCTCATGACAAGGTAAAAACCATGATGATGTGATCAGAAATTAGCAAAAGAAAAAAAAGAGGAAATCAAAATGATCAGGAAGACTACTTAAATGGGTATTTACTGTATTTTGCTGGGTATAATGATCTCCTGTGTATAATGCACACCCACGTTTTTGGCCCAAACTTTCAGAGAAAAAAACTTTCATTTTAATTTTTTAATTCAAAATTTTATTTGTTTATATTTCGGTACTTATTTTTTGTATCATAAAGAATTGCAGCATTTATTTTTAAACATAACTCATATATGGAATATAGAACTGAAAGTAACAAAGACACAAAATCTCATGGACACAGTCAGTAGTTTAATGGTGACCTGGGGGTAAGGGGAGAGGGGTGTGGGGGAGAAGTGGGGGAATCAAATATACGGTGATGAAAAGAGAACTGACTCTGGGTCATGGTGAACACATAATGCAACACATAGACGATGCACTGTAGAATTGTACACCTGGAATCTATGTAATTTTTAATAACAAATGTCACCCTAATAAATTTAACAATAAAAATAACCAATGATACTATTCCAGGGTATTATTTTGGATACAGATACTGTTATTGATTTCTAGAGTCACACTTTTAACTCATAAGCATAAATAAAAGAATTAAAAACATTTATATAGATATGGAATTAGTACTACCCGTGCATAAAGCGTACCCTTATTTTTCCCTCACCAATTTGGCAAAAATTGAGTATACATGGCAAAACACAGTACGTATACTCTGAACCATTTCTTAAGCTATTAAGAGGGAGAAGAAGCTGCCTTTTGAAAGAAACAGTGTGCTTGAAGGAAACATTTTGAAAATGATGCTCAGAAATATTTCCAACTTTATGTGATTTTTAGTGCTAAAAAAAAATCATGCATGATTCCTACAAAACTCTTGTATCTCCAGAGTTCAAAAACTTGGAAATTAAAATTTTCTAATTTGTTTTAAGATCTTACAAAGTGTTTTATGGAGCTTTGAACTAGTGTATTAATAATATTAACGCACCATACCTTCCGATGTATTTTTAACAGCCAAGATGGAAAATTTACTTGCCACATTTCAACAAAAACTTTTGGTACTTGGAGGGTGTGATAGAAAGCTAAGCGTAAACATAATGCTTTGGTAAGTGTTAACAGTGATGGGCTTCTTCCATTTACATTTACATGTCTTTGTGAAATAACTCCTTTAGTTCTGACTGACAACAAAATAAAATGTTTTAAAAACAAAACCAAAATTCTGAATAATGATATACAATATACAATAACAAACAATACCTATTAATAGTTTAGTTGAGAGCAAAAGTTTCTTTAGCATTGTTGATAAATAATGACTTTAAATATGGATGTCACCTTAGCTCATCTTTTTCTAATTTCTATTTAATATGTTTTATAATGCGTAATTCTTAATTTACAAATTAACAATTATAATATATGGATGGCATATGCTTCCTTTTTAGCTGATTTTAATCATTTAAAATGACTGAAAACCCCCAGTACTGGCTTCAGCGTTAAGAGGTTCTGGAGGAGAGATGCCACGGTGGGGTCGAGGGTTCCGGAAGAGGGATTTGATCTCTTGAGAAAGCATGAAGCAGCTGAATCAATTGTTCAATGATCTGATCATGCTGTGGTACCATTTATAGCTACATATAGATTCCCAATTCGTAATTCACACCACACAGGACAATGAACCAACTGTCTGATGATAATAATTTACTAATATTTGTCATTTGGGCTCCCAAGCAAGGTTCACACTCCACTGAGCAAATGGACCATTGATCAAACATTGGTTTGTTCTGGTGACAACTATATTATAGGGTCTGTTTATCTCACTGGCACTTAGGAAATTCAGTCCCTAAATGGATCCAGATGATCTAGCTGTTTATAGGGCATGCACGTGTGTGTGTGGGGGGGTGGTGGTGGTGTTGAGATACACTATGGAAGCAAAGAAAGCAGAAAAAAATGAGTGCTAAGGAATGAATACAGTGCCTACACTTTATGTATGTGTGCATGGAGCATGGGGGTTTGGGAGATCTTTCTCCTTCCCATTCAGTCCTATCCCCGCCTTTTTGTATAGCATTTCCCACTATTTTCTTAAATGATACATTCTAGGGTGCTGAAAACCATACTTTCCTATATATTCGTATCACATGGGGGGCTTAATCAATGTTAAAAATGGTCATGATTCATCTGACATTGTCTTCACGTGTCATAAGTATCAAGCGGGCAGAGAAAAGTCTCCCTAAGCCAGGCCCTTTGCTGCGAGGTTTCGCACTGCTCCTTCACAGCGAAGCTGGAATGAGTCATAAATCACTTCATTTCCCAGGTGTAACAGTTTCTTCTTGGTTCTCCTCTTCTCCTCAGCCCTTCGGTTGCTAGGACTGATGACTTACTCGGGAGCTTTTGAATCATTTTTTTGGAGATCAGTGCTTTATAAATGACAATGTGAGTTTCATCAAAATGATCTTTTGTCTTTAGCTTCAAACTGGATTGTATCCCATTACAAAGAGTTGTTTAGGAAGATGCTAGGTCACTTTTTATTACAACTTTCATAAAAGTAAGGTAATGCAAAGCAAGACTTTAAAAGTCAGCCTTCCAGAAAATAAATACTTTGATTTACAGGGAATTTTGAATTGTTTCCAAATTGCTTCTTTCTCCCTCTGTCCCATTGCCCCAACCACAGAAGCCCACCAGAGGAACTCTGCCGTGCTTTCAAGTGGATGCCATACAGATGGACTTAGAGATGTGTATGAAGATCACAGAAACATCAGATTAAAATCACCTGACACATTAGAAACAAGTAGAAACAAACCAAATGAGTTGTTAAATTGTAAATAACCATTTAGCCAAATAAGTAGCTCATTAAAATGCCATGTAGTCAACATTAAAAGGCTAGGGCAATGTAAAATATGAGAGATTGCTAAGGCATAAATATATGTAAACAACTTTAATGTAAATAGGTCATTTCTCAGCAATTCTTCTTCCCTCACCCCTTAAAAACATCTGTAAACCTGTTAAGAGTCTATTCTGTTCTATGCATAATAAAATAAAGCAGAGAAACAGATAATACTAAACAATGGTTCAACTAAATAATAACAAGAAGAAGAAGAAGAAGAATGGAAGCTAACTCGTTGAGAGCGCTAATTAAGTGCTAGGAACCACGCTAAGAACATCGCTTCCATTATTTCATATAGACCAAGGAGCAGAGGTAGTAACTTTCCCGTTAATACCGCTGGTCGGTGGTGTGCTGAACACTGCATCCAAGCTTTTTGACCCTCCAGAGTTCACATGTTTAATTAGTGTGCCATTTTACTTTATCCCCATTTATTTCCTAATGAATTAATATTGAACGAGCAACAGTTACTCCTCTGTAATATTTTCCTTCCTATAAGTGCTTGGCACTCATCAATGTTTATAACTTTTTCCTCTTGTCTTGCCACATTTCATAATTGCCTACTTTCCAAATACGTATTTTCTACTGCTCTCCGTGTGCTTAATGTGTCCGTTTCATCAGCGCTCCCAGCACAGTAACTTGCACATAGCAGGAATTAAATTAGAAGTGTGTTGAGTGACTGAGTGAATACCTAGTTAGGTCCAAGCAAAGCCTTCTCTCTCATGCGTTAAAGGGAACCATTCGTTTTGGCCACTCTGTATTTTTAACTCTAGTTCTCCTTATTGAAACTTATGAAAACTGCTACTTTATTGCACAAATCGGTTCTTGCATCTAGCACTTTATGCACATGCATGTGCGTGCACCCCCCCCCACACACACACACACATTTTAATTTTACTTTTTGGAAAAGTAGTGCTGGCATTTTGCAATGGGCTTTTGAAGTCCTTGCTGACTTCTTGCTCGGTAGTGCTACGGGCTGCTATGTAGAGTTCTTTCATCCTTTCCTGGAAGAGGGGAACCCCTACTGCACACATGTTTTTCCAATTTTTCTTCAGTTTACTAAAACTAAATTTATACCCATGATCTAACTCTATGAATATATAATACCCACTGAGTAGCAGGCATTTAGAAAATGATTCGAAACTGCAGGATTCCTTGCAGTTTTGATTGAGTGACTGATCCCGAGGTGTTTCTGAGACTTAGGGTGGAAAGAAATATCCATGATTGGGCTAAAATGGCAGAGCTGGTAAATGCTGTGCCTGCTTCCTCTCGTGACCGTATCAAACTTACAACTAAACGACAGAACAACCATCATTGAGAATCACCAGAAGTCTAGCTGAACTGAAGCCCTGCAACTAAGGACAGACAGAAGAAGTCACCTCAAGACTGGCAGGAGGGGCAGAGATGTGGAATGAGCTGGTCCCACACCCGCGTGTGGGCATTAAAAATCGGGAGGGATATCTCAGCTGTGGAGGTCCCCCACCCCATCCCCAAGGAGTGAGGGGTCCCAGCTTCAAAGCAGGCTCCCTAGCCTGGGGTTTCCGTGGTGGGTAAAGAAGTCCTCGTAACTTCTGGCTGTGACAATCAGTGGCAGTTGTGACTGAGTAAGACTACAGTGGCTGCAGTCCCAGGTGATCCTCTTAAAGGGCCTGCACATAGACTTACCCACTGATACACTCACTTGCTCTGAGCTCCAGTGCTGGGGCAGCAGCTTGAAAGTCTCCGGGGACCCATTGAGAGCTGAATTGTCTGTTTTTTGGGCAAGGACTGGAGGGGCAGCTTTCTCCCAGATGAGGGAACTGGCAAAAGTCACTGTTTCTTTGTTGAGCCCTCCCCATCCTTGGAGTGCAGACGTAGGTGGCTGCCATATGGGAGTCTCCATCAAACTGGCTACCATCTTTTGCCTGCCCTGCCTTAGTGATTCCTGGAGACCCCATTTCACCCAAATTTTGAGCCCACCAAAAACACTTGCAGTGGCTTTTCTGTATAAACAACTTGTCTTGGCTCATGCTACGAACTTTCCTAAAATCTCTCGAAGGTTCACAAACTCCAAACAAGTAGCATCTGGTTTTGGTGTGTCCCGTATCTCTGGCTCTGCAGCCCTAGGCCTGGCACTGGTGACAGCTGGCCTTGGTTTGTGGCTTGGCCTCTTGAGGCACCTCCAAGCCCAGCACAGGTGGTGGCCATCTGTGGATTGTTTTGTGGCTCATGCCAGGTGGCCCTGGGTAGGGCGTAGGATGTGACTGAACTTGGCCTGAGGTGGAACCCCTCCTAGGAGGCCCTGGGACTGGCATCCCTGGTGGCCAGCTTTAAACCCAGCTGGAGCATCACCCTGCTATCTCTGGGGAAGACACACTGTAAGGGCAGACTAGGCAGGCACCAGAGCCCTGCTAAAGCAAACCTCGCTCTGTAGGGTCAGCCCCTGAACAACAGCTCCTCCACTATAGTCATGGCCAGTCCTCACAACCATTCAGCCCATGGGTGAATCCCTCCCATTGACATGCAAATAGCAACCAAGGCTCAACTACAACAGGAAGGCACACTCAAAATGGACTCTCCTGGAGCACCTGGAGCAGGGGACCAGAGAGACTGTGCCACTGAGTCCCACAGCATACCTACTACATAAGGCCACTCTGCTAAGACCAGGAAATGTAGCAGCCCTACCTCATACATAGAAACAAACCCAGGAAGTCAGACAAAATGAGGAGGCAAACATGTCCCCAATGAAAGAACAGGACAAAACTGCAGAAAAAGAATAAACAAAATAGAGGCAAATAATCTACCAGACAGAGTTTACAACACCAGTTACAAGGATGCTCAATGAACTTAGAGGAAGAAGAGATCACCTCAGTAAGAACTTCAACGAAAGACAGGGAACATCAAAAAGGAGACAGAAGACATAAAAAATAACAGGAATGAGGAATACAGTAATTAAAATGAATACACTAAAAGGAATCAACAGCAGTTTAGATGAAGCATAGAATAGAATCAGCAGTTTGGAAAACAATATAGCAGAAAACAATCAGAACAGCAAAAAGAAAAAAGAATTTTAAAAAATGAGGATAGTTGAAGACAGGTGTGTCCAACCTGCAGCCCAGGATGGCTTTGAATGTAACCCAACACAAATTCTTAAAACATTGAGTTTTTTTGAGAACTTTTTTTTGTAGCTCAGCCTCTATCGTTAGTGTTAGTATATTTTATGTGTGGCCCAGGACAATTCTTCTTCTTCCAGTGTGGCCCAAGTAAGCCAAAAGGTTGGACACTGCTGGTTTAAGGAATCTTTGGGACAATATCAAGCATTACACTTGCATCATAGAGAAGGAGAAGAGAAAGAACCTATCTGAAGAATAATGACTGAAAACTTCCCTATTCTGGTGAAAGAAATAGACATATAAATCCAGGAAGTGTAGACATAATCAACCAAGATGAATCCAAAGAGGCCCTCACCAACACTATATCAAATTAAAATGACACAGATTAAAGACAAAGAGAAAATCTTAAAAGCACCAAAAGAAAAGCAGTCAGTTACCTACAAGGGAGCTCCCATAAAACTGTCAGCTGATTTCTGAACAGAAACTTTGCAGGCCAGAAGGGGTTGGCAGGAAATATTCAAAGTGATGAAATGTAAGGATCTACAACTAAGATTACTCTACCCAGTAAAGCTATCATTTAGAATCAAAGGACAGATAAAGAGCTTCTAGACAGGAAAAAGCTAAAGGAGTTCACCAACACCAAACGAGAAGTACAAGGAATCTTAGAGGGGCTTCTTTATGACAAACAACAGCAACAACAAAAAAAGATAGATAATAAAATGGTAATAACTACATATCTCTCAACAATTACTTTAAATGCAAATGGATTAAATACTCCAATCAAAAGACATAGTAAGGCTGAATGGATAAGACAACAAGACCCTTACAAATGCTACCTACGAGAGACTCACTTCAGATGGAAAGACACATATCTACTGAAAGTAAAGGGATGGGAAAGGATATTTTAAATGGAATGTAAATATCTTGAAATGTAAATTAAAAACAAACAAACTAGGTAGCAATATTTATACCAGACAAAATAGACTTTAAAACAAAGGCTGTAACTAGAGACAAAAAAGAACCCAGTAATCCCACTTCTGGGTAATAATCTGAAGATGCCCAAAATGCTACTTCAAGGGGACTAGTGCATCTGTATGTTCATTGCAGCATTGTTTACAGTGGCCAAGCTGTGGAGGCAGCCTGGGTGTTCGTCAATGGATGAACGGATAAAGAGTAGTTGGTACATGTGAGTATACAATGGAATAGTGCTCGGACGTGGAAATAACAGGGTTCTTGCTTGCTATCTGTGGTGGCATGGATGGACCTGGAGGGTACTGTGCTGAGTGGAGTATGTCAGACAGAGAAAGACAGATGCAATCTGATTTCACTTATATGCAGAATCTAAAGAACAAAATAAATAAGCAAAACAGAAACAAACTCATAGATATAGAGACTATTTTGATGATTCCCAGATGTGAGGGGCATTGGGGGAGGGGCTTAGTGAGAAAAAGATGGGGATTAAAAAGTAGTCATGGGGATGTAGGGTACAGCATAAGGAATATAGTCAATAATATTATAATAATTATGTATGGTGTCAGGTGGGTACTAGATTTATCAGGGTGATAGATGGCAGGGTGAAAAGGGCGTTAAGAAGTACAAATTGATAGTTACAAAATGGTCATGGGGATGTAAAGTACTAGACTAGCCAGGGGGATCACTTCTTAAATTAATCTAACCACTATTCTGTACACCTAAAATTAATATAAAATAATGTCAAACATTAATTGTAATTGAAAAAAATGGGTGGATGGTAAAGGGGAATAAGAGGTTCAAATTCCCAAGTATAAACCATATCAGTCATGGAGATACAATGTACAGCACAGGGAATATATTCAATAATATTGTGACAGCATGGCATGGTGTCAGATGGTTACAGGACTTATCATGGCGATCACTTCTTTAGGTACATAAACGTTGAATAACTATAGTGTACACCTGAAACTAATATAATGTATGTTAGCTATATTTTAATAAAAATCTTTTTAAAAAAGGAAATACCCATGGATTTATCTCACCTTGTGGAATTCCTAGTGATTAGCTCTTGGGCAATGTTTAAAAACTCTTTCAGGATAAGTGACATTTATAAATTGATTTGTGCAAACACATATATATTATTTATTGCCTCATCATTTGCATGATGAGTGAGTTCATTTTCCTCTGCTGAATACTCTGCCATCCTCGAGAACACTGGAGAACAGTATCATTCGGAGTGGGAAGACCAAACCAGGGGAGGGTGGTTCAAGTATTGCTAATGCTGTTGTGGGCCCCTCTGTTCCATGCTATTATTTGAAAATATTCAACTGTGATCACATCTTAGAACTTTAGTTTCTTTTTATTATTTCTTTCCCCTGTGAGTACTGCCATGCATATGTATATGAATGAATTGTGATTAAAAATATTGTTAGAAATAGCCAGTGCATTTGTAGGCATGCTTTTCTACACAAATGGTAGCATACTGTACTCATGCCTCTGCACCTTGATGTTTATGTTTAACAAAGTGCCTGTGAAGTAATTTCACCCTCCCATACTATAGTGGTCATTTGATGGCCACCTGCCGGGTGTCCATTCTCTCCTCCTTTCCTAATGTTCTTGGGGTTCCAGTTGCTTGTTGGTGTTCCTCTCCAAAGCTCTGGGAAGCTCGCCGCCCTGTGCTGACTGGCCAAAGCTAATCAATACTTTCCATGCTCATGGGATATCATCTAAGCTTGCGCAGTCAGGATGAAGCTCAGGCCTCTTGCTTGGAGTGCTGGGGCTCTCCCTTCTCCCAGGAAACGGAGCAACACCCCTTAATTATAGTTAAGTCTCCCATGACCAGGAGAAGACCCGGCTTGGGACGAAGCTAAATATTATCGCTGATAGCAAAGCAGAGAGATGAGAAGAAACTGAGTTCTTGAGGATTTCCCATTTATGTGACCCAATACATCTCCTTTATTATTTAAATCGGTTTGCAGTGAATTTTCTGTTACTTGCAACATGAAGACTCTTAACTGATTCGGGTACATATAAATCTACCTCATTCTTTTTAAGGGTCTTACCATAAACGCATCACAATATACTTAATGTATATTTAGGTTATTCCAGTCCCCTAGTACTAACTATACCATGGTAAGTAACTGCATATGTATCTTCTCACACATATTCAAGCCTATCAGTAGAATACATCCTTAGAAATCAAATCGGAGACCTTGAGATATGTACATAATTAATTTGATAGACTATACTCAGAAATAGAACTAGTGGATCCAAAGAAGTTGCCTTTAGGGTGAGAAATGTGGTATGGACAATCTCCATATATTCTTTAAAAATAACTTTTAAAAACCATGTGGAATACTATTTTTCCCAGGAAAGGAAAAAAACTGCAGGTTAGAAGCATTAAATTATGTATCCTTAAAGGTATCTTAGAAATAATGGGGTCCAGCTGCTCCATTTACAAATGAGGAAACTGAGTCACTAGGAAGTTCAGGGATTTGTTCACACACAGCAGTTCAGAACAGAGAAGAAATGAGAATCTGGGTTTTCAGACTTCTTATTCTTCCATAATAGGGACCCTGGAAGCAGATTCTTTCTGGAGGTGATGCAAGTTGTGCCTAGGTACAGAGACAGCCCGTGTCTTGCACATGTGTATCATCTGGAGTACCCACACTAGAACGGCAACTGCCTTTGGTTATACAATGAATCAAGTCCATGAATAAATCCTTAAACAATGAATTCTGGCCATGCAGGGAAGAGGGTTAGTTTTATGTTAGGGGTAGGAAACTGAGGAACCGAGACTAGTGCCGTACCAGAGGGTGCCAGAACCAGTCAGTGGTGCCCCACGCTGGATCTGAATCTGGCGTTTCCCAGGGACTGTCGTTCAGAGCAGAGGCTACAGAGGAATGCTGGGCTTTGTGATGTAAATGAAGAAAGAGGGGGCCCTGCCAGGCACTTCCTTTTATTGCACTAATGTCAGAGAATGTGTTCTTGGCATAGGTTACCCAGGCTGCCTTGCTCCAGGCGAAAACCAGCAAGAATGAAACAGTGAAGAGGCTATACAAAGACTTGGAAAAATTAAAATACAAAAGCTCATGTTTGGGAGATGGGAGGATTTTTCAAGCATTTACTTTGGTGAAACCAAAGGTCGTTTTGTATGTTTATTGAGCGAATAGATTAGAAAAATCTCTTAATATTTCTTGTCTTAAATTCCCAAATTTCAAATTTTCCTCACTCCAATAACTCATGCGAGTTAGCTCCTTGGTGTTTTTCTTCAATTCTAAAAATTCAGTTGTACCTCTCTTTGTTCTCAGAGAAGGTATGATTTTTAAAACTGGGAAGGGTCATTTAGCTCAACGACTCTATTTAACAAATGAGAAAAGGGTATTCCATAGTTTTAATGGATGTGTAAGTCTATGGATAGTCTAGTCCCACAGCTAGATTTTCTGACTCCTTGCCTCATCATATCTCTAAATGTAGAATCAGAATTAATTATGAAAGAGAAATTATGTTCACCAAAGAATAGAAGAGAGGGTCTAACTATACTTACAAATAGTCGTTTTTTTAAAACAAAATATTGTTAGTTCTGTTTAATGCGTATCCTTAGTTTTAGAGACTCATGTGGAAGCTATAGGTATGATATTTCATAATTAAAATTTATTTTAAAATATTTCAAGAAAAAAGTGAAGCAAATGTAAACAATTTTCAAATCTAGATGATGGGAAAATGGTGGTCCTTGTACTGTTTTCTCTAGTTTTTTTTATATACAAGAGTTTTTATAAAAATGGAAGAAAATCATATTAATACATTAAGTATGTCTTAGAATGTAAAAGTTCCATTTTTCTAAAGTAATACATGATCATTGACAAAAACCTAGAAAGCATTGGTTTACAAGAAAAACAAAGTAATGGTAACCTGTTCACAGCCCCACTCAGAGAAAACTAGTCAACATTTTGTCAGTATATCCTTCTAACTACTATTCATGTATAAATTCACATACATCTACCTGTGAATGTGGATCATACCTTAGGTCCATTTTCTAATCATTTTAATTTAACATAGAGTAAGTATTTTTCCTTGTTGTTGAATTGTTTTTTATATCTTTTCAGGGATGCATACTGATTTGTCTTTACAGTTGTCCCTTGGTATCCCCAGAAGATTGGTTCTAGGATCCCTCTGTGGGTATTAAAATCCTCTATGTTCAAGCTCCTTAAATGAAATGGCGTAGCATATATAACCTACACGCTTCCTCTCGTGTACTTTAAATCATCTCTAGATTACTTACAATATCTACTCCAATATAAATGCTATGTCAATAGTTGTTTTACTGTATTTTTTAGGGAATAATGACAAGAAACAAAAAGTTTATACAGGTTTAGTATAGACATAATCACTATAGGCCTAAAAACATAGTATATGTCAGAAACAAGATAAGCTTTCTTCATGGTTGGTTGTATTGGGGGATGTGGAACCCCCGGACACCACCAACTATTTTAGGTCATTGTGAGATTTTCTTGGATATGTAATGATTAGTGCCAAATCTCTGATGAGCATTCTTGGAGCCCCCTCTGCTCACATCCAAGATTATTTCCTCAGTAATTACAGAGTCTTCCTCCGGTGCCAGGCACTGCAGTCAATAAAGGCTTTCCATGCATTTAACCTCCTAACCAATGAGGTATATATTTTTACTACCCTCATTTTATAAATAAAACCTTTAGGCTAAGAAGTAAGTACATAGACTTAAACCTGTGTCTACCAGTCCTCAAAGTCTATGTTCTGAGACATCAAGTTCCCCTAGTGTTGAGCCATGGAAATTTTGAGGTTGGTTTGTTACAGCAGCTAACAGTATCCTAACCAATACAAGGATGTTTGCTTTATATAGTTTTGAAGACCATCGACACCACGGCTGAATTTTTGTCAAGGACATCTGATGCCTTTGCACTGATGCTCACTTAAATCAATGTTAAGTCCAACATTTGCTCTGAGAGATGCTATTATCTTTGGGAAGAATAAATCTCTTCCCTAACAAATTACTTCTTTTTTCAGAAAAGAATCTTTTTCTTTCTTTTCCCTCACTTGCTATAACTATATTTTTTCCTTCATTCCTCTGACAGGCTCATTTCTTTCTCTCTGGTAGATACGCATGCTAAGATGTTGGATATACTCATGTGGATTTGCATGTATTCTCCTAGCATTGGTTTATTGTGTTTGTGGTTTTAATTTGCTTACATAAAATTGAGCTATAGATCTCATTTCACTTTTTACCATTTTCACTCAAAAATTGTTTTCATAACTTAACATATATTGCATATTTATCTCTAATTTGTTCATTTTACCTGTTGCATAGACTACCACCCACCTTCTCCTAGAAATAAACTTCTAGATTGCCTTCAACTCACCAGCACTACAAATAGAACAGTACAGCACTGAATGGTATGTGCCCCCGTGGTGCTATGTGAGAATTTCTCATACGTGGGATTGCAAGGACACAGAACACAAGTACCGCCAGGCTGATTTCCAGAACAGCTCACAATTTTCATTCTCAGGGTATGAGGGCTCTCATGGGCCCGCATCGTTCTCCCCAGTTGGCATCATCCTCCCTTCCAACTTCTTTCCATTCTGATGTGTGCAGAATAAAATTTCATCTCTGTTTTAATTTACACGTATTTGATTAATAACTAGTGAATGCATCGCTTAAGTAACCTCTTACCCATCTAACTTCTTCCTCTGTGAACTAAAGCAAAACAGCAGAACAAGTCATTTCCTCCTAATCCATAGGGGAAACCCTATAGATGTGTGAAAGAAAAAGTCTTAGTTCTTTCCAGTGTCCAATTTAAGCTTCTCTTGAGACCAAGCTTGTGCAACCCATAGCCCACTTGTGGCCCAGGATGGCTTTGACTGCTACCCAACACAAGTTTGTAAACTTTCTTCAAACATTATGAGATTTCTTTGCAACCTTTTTATTAGTTCATCAGCTACTGTTAGTGTAGTTTATGTGGCCAAAGATAATTCTTCCAATGTGGCCCAGGGTCAATGGATGCTACTAACAATTAACAAAAGGAGAAAACATACTGCTTCCAATGCTTATTAACTCAACAGCTCAGTGAGGTGTCTTTCCTTAAAAAGAAATTCTTAAGTACCAAAATATAGCTTTTTTACTCATGTATACCCTTCCTAGAACAATATGAGCTGCGATCCAATCTGCCACCTCCCCCGGACCCCCTCTACGTTTGTAGTTGAGGGAACGAAGTTCAGAGGGATGTAAAAAATGCTCAGTGCAGAGCCATCTGGAGATCTTCCCAATACAGCACCCTGGTTCCATTTCTTAAAGTTTTTTGTTTTTGTTTTTTTTTTTTTTCATTTGAAACTAGATTTGTGCAGCGTGCTCATGCAAAATGAGAATGAAAAAAAAAAACTTAGGGTCTGGAAAGGAAGAGAAGGATTAAATAAAGGGTTCTGCCAGGATGTGGCCATCATGATCTAATGCACCATGGGCAGCCTAGCTTCAGGGAATACTGGCTTTCCAGGCCTGGAGCTCCCGAGGACAGCTGGCACTCAGCTGGTCATGCTGTTGGCCTCGCATTGCCTCAGTGTCTCCCATAAACTCAATTGATGCTGTTTAGCTTTTCTTTTTCTTTCTTTCTTTCTTTCTTTTTTTTTTTCTAAACATGCAGCACAGGAAATTTTTCCTCAGTGCGTGTAAGAGCTGTTTGATTCCCCAAAGAAAAGATCTGGCAAGTCAGTTAAGAGGAAAGTAGAAGCACTGAACACATGAGCACATTTTAACAATGTCCAAGTGTAACTTTTACTGCCAACAGCAGACATGCCCTGGAATTTGAAACACAGCCCAAATGCTAAATGCAGTTGTTTTTATCTGTGAGGAGAACGCCACGGGTTCACTCTGAGATGAGTCATTTTCTTCTGATTTATCCGCTTAGTAAATGTATCTGATTTGTTTTCATTAGGGAGTTGAAGGTTTTTTTGTTGTTTGTTTTTGTTTTTGTCCCGGTGAAGAAAACTATCAGGTCTGGTAAGAATACAAGGAAGCAAAATTTTACGGAAATGCTCAATAAAGATGAAGCCAAGATGTCACCTGCCATGTACAATGAAGAGGGTTTGGAGTCTCGGCATTAAGAGGGAAACATGGGATTTCGGAAGCCCAGGACTTTGCTGTCAGTACCTGCATTTTACGAGGTCATCCTGAGTTACCAAATCAAAAAGCTAAGCCTTTTGTTCTGTGTGGTCTTAATTTTGTCCAATCTATTAAATAATTTCATAACGAGGTCTAGGTGACATTTATACATTTACTAAAAAACTTCAAGTTTCTCTAGGCCTACTCTGCAAGACAAAATCATTTGGTTCAATTAATCTGTTAATTAATCAATATGATAAGAACTGTTGAGAAAAGAACTTCCAGCCTAACAAAAAGTCTTAACAAGAGTTTATTTCAGCCAAACTGATGACAATCGCCAGGAAGCAAAATCTCAACAGATTGAGAAATTCTCTGGAGAATGGCAGTTTTGCAGCTTCTTTCATACATTAGAATTAAAGGAGGAGACATAAGGAGGGTTACATGAAATCCATCGGTGATAGATTAGGGAGGCAGGAGAAAGCAAAGCAGGGAAATCTCTGAGATTGGATAAAAGTAAAACGGAAAGACATATACTCCATTTACACTGGTGGGTACAGGACAGTTATCATTTATAGCATGTAGAAATGTTACATGTACAAGATAACAATGCGAGCTCGTGCTCTGTGATAGTGGCTATGCCTTCCAGCACTCTGGAAAGAAGTTTACTCTGTCATTTCAAAGGTGTGTCATCTTTGATGCACAAAGACAACAGGCAATTTCCAAGTTAAAGGTAGACCTTTGTCAAGAAAGCTACAGGTTCAGGACATGACTACCCACCCTGACCTGCCTTTAGTTAGTAATTTTTATGGTCAGACCACCCCCGCGTGGTTCCTTTGGTCTCTGGGTTTGTAAGGCCTGCCATGGGGGCCTCCCCTGAGCTTGTCAGGTTTGGGATGTAACCCCCTTCTTCATCCATAGAACCGTTTACTGAGTGCCTGCTACCTGCAAGCACTTTATAGATCAGTTGATGTTGTGACTTTCCTGGCATGCAGACACTGTGACCACACTTATATTAATTGTTGTGAATTGTTTTCCTATGTCTTTAATAGCAAATAAATTACAACCATTATGATGGCATTTTCCCCCATTAACTTGTTTTTCTTCTTATTCCTTAACCTAAAGTGTTGTTGACTTATACAAAATTCTAAATGTATATATTTTAAGACTGAAACGACCTATAATTTGATTTACTTTATCCTGCAAATAATTTCACTGTATGATAAACAGATTATATCAGATAGATATATATAATACGGGTTTTATCATGTAATAAATAGAAGCTGTGCTGAGCTATCCACAAAATGGGTCAACATATTTTGGAAACATAAAGTGATCAGGTGCCATTCAGAATTTTCATTTAAATCTGCTGTATTGGAGGGATATTAGACCCAAGCTAACATTTACTGTCGAGACGTTAACAATTTACTGAAATAGAAAGAAAGAAAGGCAGACAAAACTGCTTGGAACACTTTTTTGCATTGCTTTGTTCCCCCATGGTGGTTTCTCAAGTCCCGGGGTTTACCAATGTATTCTGAGCAATACTTTGTCTTAAATTTAGTGCAGTGGATCGTCACTGTAGTGGCCTTTTGTCCGTGAAGAATTTATCAGACTCAGTCTCTGGCCTCCATCACTCGGCGGCACAGAAAAGCCTCCTGCAATATCTCTGGGCATACCTAATACTTGGGAAGGTAAGCCTGTGCAGCAAACGTGAAAGACTTCCTCTACATGCCCTGATGACCTGACTCAACCATGTTTCCTCTTTTATTATTTGTTGGAAAAGCCCTTTACTATCTCTTCTTAGTTCCTAGTCCTTTGTTAGCGACAAAGGGCAGATTTTCTTTTGTAAATCCTTAGTAATTAAATGAGCACTTCAGTGGCTGTAGCCTTCAATGGCCTGTTTCCTAGGTTTTTGCCATTGACAGTCATATTTCGCAAGGGCCCCTGAGATGACTCGGCGTCTTCCCCTATTTAACACTAAACCAATTGAAGCCCGTGCTCACTGCATGGAGGAGGAAAAGATTCATTAAGGGCACTTCATTAAGGAGCTGAAATGGGACGCTCCACAAGCGTCTGAACCAACTGCAGTCCACAGGAGCTATTAGGAGAGCCACAAAGACAGTTTCCGAAACTGAACTCCAGCTCCAGCGCCTCGGATCAGGGAGAGTGATGGGATTAGTGTTTAATGACTTGGGGCGGGAGACAAAGGGAATTTCAACAAAGAGGCTTAGATATGGAAGAATTAACACTCTCTATCCCAACCAGGCCTCCAATGACTTCCAGCATTCTTTTCTGACTCAAAAGCCAAGGGGGGGTGCGGGGCGGGCGGGGAGATGGGCAGAGCCTTAATACTTCCCTAACTTTTTTTTTTATGACAACAACAATACAGAGGAAATAAAAGAACCCTCTTCACTTCTTGCACTTGAAACCTCTTTTAAAAATAAGCACCTACAACTGTATAATTTAGCCTCAAGGTGAGCTGGCCCTGGCTCTCAAGTAAGTGCCAGAATGTTTCTGCTTCCCAAAGCCAGGGCAAGTCAGGAGCCAGCGCGGACACCGGGGAAACGCGGGGTAGCAGGGGCCCCGCTAAGTGGCTTTAAAAGCGCTTCCATCTCCCAGGGCTGTTTATGTTACAGGTGCAACTGAAGGGTCAAAGAGAAGCTCAGCTTCATTGTAAAACCTCCTCCTGGCTCCATCTGGCTCAGACTGAAAAGATTCCAGTGTCTACGGCCGAGGAGTGCTTCACGAAACGAGGTGATTATCCTGTCTACGTGAGGGGATAACTTTGGAAATGCGCTTAAAGGTTGAAAGTGCTCTTGAAAAAGAAATCGGCAACTTGGAGAGGGGCAGGCAGTGTTGGAGCTTATCTCTACCGTTCCCCCCTGCTCGCACAAGCACCCAGTATCATTGTTTAAACACGAAGCCACATTTAAGTGGCTGACCCTGGAGTGGAGTATCATTCCCCAGGATGTTAAGTAAATAGACGCTGCGCACCCAATGCCTCTGAGCAGTAAGTGTGTGATTATGCCCTGCTGCTGAGAACGGGAAAACGCAGGTGCGAATGTTACTGTGGGCACAAGTACAACCCAAATAGTGCCGTAAATGATCTCGCACTGCAATAAACCAATTCAACGAGGCCTGATTTTTAACCGAGCTAAATCACTTGCAGAAAAGCTGGGTATTCATTTCATGTACTAGCCTGTATGAAATGGTCCTGGAGCAGTTCTAGACACCAAGGTATTATTTAACCCATGTGGTTTAGTGGGACAATAGCAGCCCCCTGCCGTAATCCATTCAGAGGCAATGCCGGCCAGTCAGTGTGAAATTAAATACATTACAGGGAAAGAGCTTAATGCGTTTTATAGGCAGTTGTTCACCCACATCAAACTTTAGTTTTTAAAATCTAACATTTGATCCCAAGACAGGAACCTTACCTCAAGTCAGAGATTGCCACACTGTGCTTGCCAGGAGGTAGAAAAGAGGCCAAGTTCAGACTTCAGTGAAGGTACAATTGGCCGAAAGGAACCATTTCCAATCAGCTTAGTTCTACTGGGCCGTGGATGCCAAAGGCTCAGGTAGCATTTGATCATGGTGCTTCAGGGCGTGGACCTGCTTCTATTGCCCTTTACTTTTCTGCTAACATTTTTGCTTGAAGGATCGGTGTTTTCTCCAGTGCACCGGAGCTCCCTTTACCCCTAGCTAAATTGCAGTAGGGTACAATGGACTTCCTTACCTCACTCCCAGTCCCTCTTGACCCCAACATGGTCGAGCAGTCTGTTCTTTGTTAAATTGAAAATGTGTAGAAATTTTTATAGAAATCGTCAGCTTTATAAATAGCTTTGAAAATTGTTGTAACTTTAAAAACAGGTCAAAAAGGAAATTGAACAGCTAGTGAGTTTCATACCATTGAGTCAGCTTTTTGAAGAGCTGCATGGGTCTTCCTAGTAAACGGTTGCTTTAACTGTTGGGGTTTCCACCAGGGTTTGGGGTGGGGGTGGGGTTGTTTAGTTTTGTTTTTTAGTAGCTTTTAATTGAAAAGGGAGCTTTGGTGGAATTTTCTGATAGAATGTCAACTATACACCAATGGCTCCTGGCAGTGCATTCAAACATCGAGAGCAGCTTTTGCCTTGGATTACGACCTGCGTGTCACTGCACTGCTGAGCATCTGATGCTCTATGAATATCGGCGACTTCCTTGAGTGGATGGTGACCCCAGTCTGGTTCCCAGGAAAGTTCCTGAATGCTCTTGGCTCACAGGTGGATCTTGTGTCCTCATAGATAGATGGTGGCCTTGTGCTTTTTTTTGGAGTACAAAGAGTTTATCAAAAGTCTCTCTGATGGTGTGTTTTTTCAAAAGTAGACAAGGGTTTACAGCTCTTTAAAATACGGTGAACTTAAAAGTGTGTTCCCTTTAGTATTACACTGAAAATCTAAGAGCTTAAAAATACTGATTCTCAACCTTGGATTGGGGAGGGGCAATAAGATTATTGCTAGGGGTCCATTGATCCACTTGGGTAAGCATTCTCCTGAGTCTAAACAAATAACAGGTCTCACACATAGTTATAATTTTAAAAGTAATGTCTGTAGATGCTGTTATATTAATACATTCAAAATTATTTTAAAAGATTTATTATAGTCATTGTTATCACTATTCAAGAGCTGTCCAGAAAAAATCCAGCCATAAGTGCCTCTATTGTTTTTCATGTTACATGGCTGAATACTTTGCAGACAGTCCTCATGTATTTGTCAAGCTATACTAAAAGTTCAACTCTTATCACATAGGAGTCCAAAAACATTTTTTGGTCATGTATGATATGGAACTCTATCAACTGCCAGCAATAAAAGCCCAACCCAACTAGTTAAAGTCAAAAAAGAAGTTACTGGCTCAGGAAACTCAGAGGTATGTTGAGCTCTGTTTGTCTTTGCTTGGCTTCATTATCATGCAGGCTCTGTCCTATGATGAGAGGGCTCTGGTCCTTCCTACATGACTATGGGTCCTGAAGGCTTGTGAACTCAAGAGAGACTTTATCCCAGTATCCATATCAAACTTCAAAACAGAGTTCAGACTGGCCAGACCTACGTTATGGACCTATCTCTGGACTAGCCACAGGGGTTAAGGCAGAGAAGATGATCTGATTGGTAACATGAATCACATGCTAACTCCTGGAAGAGGAGAAAAAGTGGAGTTTCTTGATGGATAGCCCTACCAGAGATGAACAGACAAGCAATGCTGACTGACTGTAGGAGGGGTTCTCATATTTATACTTCGTTTACAAGACTTGAGAATCATTATTATAGTTATTATTATTATCTTTGATGTTTTACCAAGCATTAGAAGTCAGCTAAGCACAAAGAAGACCAGTGGGATTACCCTGGGAAGCACTGTTTTTGCAGTCAGTTCCAGCTGTGGTCTGTGTGCCTGGGTGTGCTTGAGCAGAAGAGGAAGAATGAAGTTGGAAGAGGAGCTGCCAAAGTAAACAATCAAAATTCCCTTAAAATTTAAGTCTCAATTATTTCATGTAAATTTAAAGCAAAACCAAATAAACTCACACACACCACCACCATCACCATTACCACTACCACTACCACATCCATCAAATAGACACAAGTTACAGCGATTAATTCCAAAAGGATGAACAATACTTATTTCTAAGCCTCACTATTTGTCATTTATTATTGTGTTCTTTTGGCATGAACACCTCATTTAGGAAAGGTCATTCCTAAGATACAGAGTTCTGAATAACGTGGCTTTCCTAATTGCTAGGTCTCTATGTCATATACTGTCTATGACAATTTTCCTGGATAATTCATTCCTTCCCAGGAATCAGTAATTCTGTAATTAGTGCTTTTTTTTTTTTCTTATTCCTCTCTCCATATCATTTTCTCTACCTTTATCCCTCTGGCATCACTCCTCATTTCCTTAATTTTTTCTATTTTCCCCCTTTTTGAAATAAAATTATTTTAAGTTTCTACTTCACCCTTCTGAGATACAGGCACTATGTACACTGAATAATATGAAAAGTAGATTACTTGACTCTTAACAATAATAATGAAGATGATGATGATAAAAATGAACATTAATTGAGCTCCTTTTAAATTTTATTGTTAATTAAGCTCTTATTTGCTTATATTGTAGCAGTATAAGCTCATAGTAAACTTAATATCTTTAGATTACCTCATTAATCCTTACACCAACCCTAGGGGTAGAGTTGTAGATCCATGAGATCCATGTTAGTTTTATTCCTGAGGGTTGTTCAGCCTTTGAACTCATTTCTGATGTTTGAGAAATTCCCTGTAATATAAATTTTTATGGAATTTCCCAGTATAGATGTAAGGAAAGTTTTGATACTTGTTGCCCCAGATTCCCTTGAAGCTAGAGTGTGGACATATGACCTATACTCAGCCAATACAGAGGTACTTGCCTCAGACTTTAAATTGGTAGCTAGAGATATGAAATGCAGGAAAGTATTGAATTTGTTTCTCAGATAATGGTGACATAGGTGGCTTCAACATTCCCTTTCCAGGATCTGCAGGGGCTATGGGGTTGGCTGTAGCATCCAGTGTTTGTAGCAGTGGTGGATAAACCCCATGATTCAATGCTAGCAGTTTCAGTGACGAAGTCCCTATTAGTTAGTTAGCTTTGTGGCATCCTTTGGGTGTGGTTCTGGTGATTGCCTCCACCCCCTTCTTCTGCCAGTTTCTCCAGTTTCCTGATTTTTCAGAAACATAGAATACAATATGGAAGAGTTTCCTGAAGTTGAGCAACATAGAAGAACCTTATCCTTGAGCTACATCAGATCCTTGCAATAAATTTCCTCCAGCCTGTATCAGCCATAGTTAGTTTATGTTACTTGAAACAAAGAACCCTGATGGATACAGGGATGTTATTTTTAATTTAATTTTGCATATTTGGAAACCAAGGCTTAGAGAAACAAATATATTGTATAAGTCCAAGCAAATAGTATTAGAGTCAGGCTGACTTGTGAGCCCATACTCACCTACCACTCTTTATGTAAGTAGGAAAGAAAAGACTGTACCAGTAAGTGAGATACATTTGAATATAAGTTAGAAAGAGGTAGGTCTCAATTCTTGCTAAGTCTTTCCCCAAACCACAGTTTACTTGGATCCATTCTTTGTCTAGAAAATATAAGTTTGGTCTAGATAAATGGCTTCTAACCATTGGAGAAGGGGTCATAGAACCATTGGATAACCTCCCAGACAAAAACAAACAAACAAACAAACAAGCAAAAAACAAAGCCCTGGAGGCTATTGAAATCCTTAGCAAAGTACACATACAAATGTTTTACACCCAATTCCACCCCAAACTTATTCTTGGAACTCAATGGATCCCAGACTGAGAGCCTTGAACTAGATGCTCTCACTCTCTCTCAGTAGAAGTTTGATTTAATCACACTCTTCAGTTTATATCACATTACCATTATTAAGAGAAGAAATTTGAGAGGACTTGAATTCACATGATATCATGTATGAGTATCTAAAGGAGTTAGAGCTATTTGGCCTTGAGAAAAGATTTAGACATGATGTATTGGATCAGTAACTTGCATCAGTTACTGCAAGTGTCATTTGCTGCACATAAGTGAAAATCCAATCAAAAGTGGCTTAAGTAATATGATATTTATAATCTCATGTAACTAGAAGTTTGGAGATGAGACATACAAGAGTTAGTAAATCCAATTAAAGACACAGGTTCCTTTCATTTTTCTATTTTGCCATCTTCTCACAGGATGTTGGCTTGTCCCTAGCTCCTCAACATAGGGTGGCATGGTTCTAGTCAGGAAATGCAGGTAACAACTTGATTTAAAAAAAAACAAAACACGCTGCTTTTAACCATTAGAGAGTAATGGGTATCAAACTTGCCTTCTCATTATAAACAACTATAAAACTTGACAAGTAAATGAGTCAATTATTTTCAGGCATTGGATAACAGGCACAGGACTATAATCGTTGAGAGAAGAAAAACACACAAAATGAGCCCCACTTCTCTGCATGGGATACTCTCTTGCTGTAGCACAAAGAAGTGGAACCAAATAAAACAACAGTGTTGTTGAGATGAAGAAACAGAGATTGGACTTCCAGTCTCCTGAAACAGCTGGAATTTCCAGGGTGGGGTACTGGGATAAGAGGGAGTTGTGCAGAGGGGGCCTCTGAAGTCTGCATGTGAATTTATGAAAATTCCTTGGCTGAGGACTGGGCTGTACAGATAAAGTTGATATTCCATGAGATAGGGCATAGAGACTGCTGTGGGGATAAAAACTGAGCAGTAGTAACAGAGACTCTGCAGTTTAGGGAGATGTTCGAGTTCTGTCTCAGAGGAGAAAAAGGATTTTGGGAATTCAGGTGAGAACCTAGAAAGGCCATGCTTTACAAAAGAATCAGAACTGTGGCCTAGAGTAAGTGCCCACACTAGGAATAAGTAACAAAACAAAGTAAAATAAAATACTACCACCCAAATAGACTATTCTATTAAAGAATAAAACCAAAGATAGGAGGATCAAAAAAATCTACCAATAATTTGTCTGACAGCACAAATTCAGTACTATTTAAAGGACGATGATATAATTCATATATCCTATAATATATCTTCCATAATATCTACTGTATAATTAAACATTCTTAAATATGAAAAGAAAATAATGACCTACAGTCAAGGGGAAGAAAGAACAATAGAAAGAGACAATGAGATGATTCATACCTTCCTATTATCAGACAAAAATTTCAAAGAAGTTATTTAAGGACTTAAAGTGAAAGATGGTCATAATAAATAAACTGACGAGAAAAGCTCCACAGATCTCACCTAAATTTAAATTATCCTTTTAAAACACTGGTTTGGCATTACTTTTGATAATTCTGAAGCCTCCATTCCTGAAAGTGTCACATAAATTCCCTGGCAGGGATATTGTAAAATAACATTCAAGCAACACATGGGCTAATGAGATAAAAGATGAGGGAGGAGAGAGTTGGAATAGATAATATAGAATCCCTTCCAATCAACAGAGTCTATGTTTCTCTCATCATCACCACTGGGGAAGGAAAATCACTGGACACACAGGATAAACTGGGCTGTCTGGTCCTGCTGTGTCCTCTTCTTGTTGAGTCCCTACTGTGATGCTACTTCCTTGAGGGAGCAGGAACTGCAGGGTGGAATGCATCAGGTGATCATGGAGCAATATGGAGTTAAATTTACCTGAAACTACATCTCTAGTTGTGCCAGGCACAAACACCTGCAGAGCTTATCTTCTCCTCTACTCCTAGACTATTCCAGTCATGTTACTGGAAAGCCTATGAATGAACCTTGTGTGACCAGTATAGCCATAGACCTTCAAGCCTATCTTGCCATAATCTCCTGCTTACGTGCGTGTCTCCCCTCCACCGTGAGCTCCTGAAGAATAAGAACTGTGTTCTCATACCTCCATATTGCCAGTATCCAGCCTGACTCATAGGAGATACTTGATAAATTGTTGTTAAATGAATGGATGCATTCTAACCACTGAATGTATTTTACCTGATTTGAACTTTCAGTAAAGCACACTACAACAGCCAGCAGTCCTCAAAATTCACTAACACTTTCCCACTCAAACCCCCCAAACAGTAAGGCACTTTGTGCAGAACCTCCCTCAGCATTTCAGGGCTGAGTTTGAGATCCTTTTCCAAAATTCATGGAAAGATACACCAATGTATGGCAAAACCAAGGATGACTCTTAATGAGAGATTTTATACAAATTAAGAAAAGTAATTCTTTTTCTCTATGATTTTTTTTCTTTATATCTCAAGGACATCGAGAATGACCACCCACGTAGAGAAGAAATGGCACGAAGACTACCACTGCTTCCTCAAACTGCTCCTGCTCCAAATGTTATCAGTGGCCCAGCATTTCCTCTCCATTGTCTGACTGTGCTAAAACATCAAGACCAAAATGTACTCTCCGTGTTCAGCACAGAGAAAGCAATCCAGGGACTGCTGATGGAGATGTGGGGAGCCCGTCTCCTGCTCCCATCTCTCCCCTGTCTCTCCCTTTCCCTCTCCCTCTGACAGTCTTTTTTCATTCTCTTTTTTCATTTTTTTTCCCCTCTAAACCCTACTTAAGGCTTATAGTAGCTGTCAGACCTGGGCATGCCCCTTAGCTGCAGGCAAAGCTTGTTTGCAAGCAGGAAACTGTAGGAATTCTCCCCTAGTGGCATTTTCACTCTTTATGTGGGCTTAATCCAGGGGATTAACAAATGGATCAGCTGGAGACCTCCTCTTACCATGACAGCACTGGGCAAGTTCAAGCAGGAACAGTCCCTGAAATGTCTGGTTCTGCTGGGAGTTAAGAACACAACGCCTACCAGACACTGGGCAGAGTGTGTTCCCAGAGGAGGCCCAGGTCATGGAGGAAACAGCTTGGCTGACATTGAGTCTCTCCTGACTGACTTCACCTGTCCCCTCCTCCACTACTGCCACTGTCTTGAAGTCCTCAGGGCAGCCCTCCCATCCCTATGGGACCCGTAAGTTTTTCTTATCCTCTGCCACTTGCAGGCTTCGTGTTTCTCCTGCTTCACCTTGGACTCCTGCAGACCCTGGCCAGAATCCCTTGTCTTCCTGCTATGTCCTGTGTTCTGTGGTGTCTTAAGGTGGGTTTCCTAGAAGCAGACCTTGAGGTGGGGATTCCTAGATGAGGGATTTCTATCCTTTATGTGAGCACCTAGAGCTAATGACAGCAGTCACTCCATGTCCTTATAAAAGCGAGAATGATGGCACTAGCGTCTACGTCAACAAGATTGACACGTGGGGATGGCAGAGCTTCAAGAGAGAGGGTGCCTGAATTTTTAATCCTGTGATGATGCCAAATCAACCCTGAAAATGAGACAAATTTCTCCCTTGCCTAAGCCACTGTGTGTAGTTTAGCATCCAAATATGTTCCCTAATTAATTCAGCCTAGGTGGACTGAACTTTGTTCAAAGATTGAACCATCTGAGTAGAAGTCCTGATGGCTGAGACAAAGAAAGAGTGGTGGGGGAGAGAGAAAACATTCCCCAATAACAAATGGAGGGATTGAAGAGTAATTGTTTTTAATATCAGAGTTGTCCCCCAATCAAATATGGTGTGGAAAAACACATACAAGGGAAATACATAATTGAACCAATAATATCATCACCCTTTTCCACTAACCTAAGTCATACTCCATATTTTATACTTCTAAGAGAAAACAACCCTGTGCAAATTTATTAAGAGCATTGGAAATTTGGTTTATTTTATTTTATTTTATTTCATGTTGGGGCAATAAAAACTACAAATACCCCGTTTGTTTAATTTTGCATTTTTGCAAATGATATTAATTTTTAAAGTAAAGTCACTTCTTTTTGGCTCTTCAACATTCAGGTCACTATAATGCCACATGACACAATGTAGCAATATTTTCAGGCTAGCCCAATACATGATGCATATCCCAAAATGCCTAACATGCCAGGTATTAACTGAGGGAACCAAGATGTCTACATTCTACATTTACTTTTTATGGTAGGGTGTTAGAGAGTTTTATAAACAGGTAATAAAATCAGGGTTTAGCTAGGCATCCTTTTAAAAAATAATAAATATATAAGCCATTATATATTGGTATAGAGATTATCAAATGTCCTCCAAACAGGCTGGTCATCTTGTCCGAGGAGGTTTACTTGCAATGCTGCCAGAGGGATGACTTAGAGCTGATGTGAACTTGTTTAGCTAGTTTCTTCAGTCCTGGAAACCTCTCCCCACCTGCCACCCCCACACCCATGCCTGTTTTTGCATTTCGAGTCCTGTTTTTCTCCATAGTTTCTCTTTTGGAGTGCCTTCCTACTTCCTTCTTCTCAATCTTACCCTCTGTCGATTCTTTATATTTTTACACCATCCATGAAGTGATCTTCTATCAGTTATTAAAACTTTCTGTTCCCACCTGGGGTTTCTGAGGCCCATAACGTCTCTGTGCTTAGAGTGTCTGCACCACAAGATTTAGTCCATAGGCACATCATGGCTTATATTGATCAGGGTTGTTTTAAGTGTATTGTTTTCTCTCCCCAACTAGATTCTTAAAGGCAGAGATCACATCTTACCCAGCTCCTTTATTTTCCATAGATCTGAGCATCTGCTGGACACATAGGTGATGTTCAATAGAGAGTAGCAGGTGTTCAATTAAAATGATGGATGGGTTGTTAAAACTTCCAAGTATCTTTAATTTCTTTTTATGATATCTTTTAAATTTTTCTCATCTTTGTGTATGTGTGCATATATGTGTGTGTACTCATTCACTTAAAAAAAAATTTATCAAGTAGGTACTATATGCCAGAGGCTGAGACTCAAAAGGGCAGCAATGGAAGGATTAGGAAAGATCAACAAGAGCAAAGATGTGTCATTGAAGACCAAGGCTATGGTCATCCACACCCTTGTATTCCCAATTACTAGGACAGTGAAGAAGGCTGATAGGAGAAAATAAAAATGGAATCATTTGAAATAGAGGGTTGGAGGAGAACTCTACGGACACCCTGGGTTGCCAGAAAGATGAACAAGTGGGTCCTAGAGCAAATTAAGCCTGAAATATTGCTGGGGGGAAATGACAAACTGAAGCTGCCCTACTCCAGGCACATCATGTGAAGGCAAGTTTCTTTTAGAAAAGACAGTAATGCCGGGAAAATAGGAGGCAGCAGGAAAAGAAGACCAAATGTAAGATGGAGTGACTCCATAAAAAGGCATGAGTCCACAGGAGCTGAGCGGACTGCAGAGGACAGGGCACTGTGGACATCACTCATTGATAGGGCCACCAGGAATTGGAGCTGACTCCACAGCACATAAAACACACACTACGTGCCAGGCACAATACTGGCTGCTGGTGATAAAAATCTGGATGTGACAGGACCCTGGTTTTCTCTGCCTTGGGTAGCTGAGGGAATGATTATTTATAGAAAGAACAAATCGGGGGGGAGAGGCTGACTGGAGCAGAAGAGCTGGGATGGAAATGGTATATGGGAAGCATCCAGGTGGGGACTGGAAATGTTATTCTAGGAATGCAGTGGGGGATTTGTGCTGCATGCAGATCTCTGGGAGACATTTGCCTGGAGATGACAGTTGGACCCATGGGTTTAGTTAAGTTTTCTAGCAGGACAGGACAAGAAGAAAGGGCTGAGATGACAGCAGTACTTTATGACAAGTAAAAATATGTGGAAGGCGTTCCACAGAGCTTTAGAAGGTGACCCTAAAATCTTATTTAATCTGTAAAAAACATCTGTAGTAAGGGCTCGGAGAAATGGGGGCAACTCTGGGACCACTGCAAGGAATTATCTGCCTCTTGTTTGCCTGAATGCTTTGAACTCCAGTCTTAGGATAGTCTCCCTGATTGGCTGATAGGCTAGGAGGGAGGAGGAGGCAGGCTCTGGCCCACCTCTACCACAAGAAACAGACAAGCAGAAGAACCTGAGGACCCTGGACTACCGGATACCTGATAATTAGAATGAGGGTTTTACACATTTTCCTCTTCCCTTGAAGTGATGCAAAGGGGGCGGTCTGGTCCTAGTTTTGCTCTACTTTGAGCAGTTATCACCTCTCTGGGTCGTAGATGATATCTATGGGGAAGAATGATGAACTAAATCATTTTTAGGATAACCCAGCACTCCAAAATTCTCTGGTCAGATTATGTGCGATTCCTTTGGTTTAGAGAGGCCTTCTGACCCTCAGATCAGGCACACACGCATCCTGGATATCTGTGGTCCTTCGACAGTCTTCAATAAAAAGAAATGATCAGAACTCTTGCTTCTCCCATAGCTGAGAACCAGGAAATCTGGATTCGGGCACCTGTGTCCATGTGTATCTTGGGGGCCTGGTGCTATCGCCTTTGCTGCCCAAATTGATACCTGAAACTGCATCATTAGAAAGTGGTTTTTTAAGAGCTCTGTTTCATGATTTGTGGTCCTCAGACCTCTAGGTAGTAAACGAGTCTGTGGCCATATCTGGTGGTCTGAGAAAACAATAGGATAAATGCTATGAACCATTTCAAGGCATCAATTTCATTCAAAATTTTAAGAGAAAAAACAATTTCAAGTTATAAACACTATAGAGTGGAATACAAACTTTGTATTGGTCCTAAGGACTGCACAAGAGATGTAAAGGAAACAGCATTTTCTGGTTGCTTTGGGCTTACTTGCTCCTTCCACAAGGACCAAAACCCTTCCTTTTTTGTTAGGGAGGCCTGGCACTGTCGCCAGGCCCGTCTTTGCTTGTGGACCTACTGGGTGGTTATCATTCGCAAGTACCTGAGAATTTCTCTTTTAGCTAGAACAGTTTATATTTTTTTGCTGTTAGAAAATGCAAGTCTAACTCAGGAATTTTGGCTGACACTGTGCTTTACCAGAACATTCTCCTGTGAAGGGGTTGGGGAAATTTAGCACTGGCAGGTCTGGTTCCATTAGTTACATAATGTTCTCATAGAATAGCTGGGTATGGCTGTAGAAGACCTGAAATTACCCTTCAGGTCATGATTCGATTATCACCGAGAAAATGCAGAGTAGCTTACCGTTTGGACTCGAATAGCTGGTTTTGCTCTTGTAAAGCCCTGACCAAAAGCAATTATTTCCCAAGTTTTAGAGACAAATGAACCATAGAAGAGCAGCTGTAGAACTTGTAAGAAAATATGATAATTACCAAGTTTGACAAGTGCTATGACAACAGCCCTTCGCTAATCAACAGCTTCACTCCTAAAACAGTCATTGAAAATATGCTGGGCAGCCGGTTCCCAGTCCTGCCTGCCCGTGGAGGGAGGGTAGTGCAGAAAATCCAGAGCAACAGATAATCCCCAAATCACCGTTGTTTGGTCTTTAGTTTTAAAATGTTTTGGCAGCAGAGTCACATCCTCTAATTAGATCCTATGCATGTAATTGTCCATATTAGCTTGACTTTCTGACAGACACTCATAGCTGCCAGGAAAGGCCACCCAAAATTTATTTGGGGATTAAAAATTAGCAAGGGACAATTCTAACACGGCTAATCCTCAGGTGAATAATTGAGTGTTGACTGGGATTTAGCAAAAGGACAAGGAGAGATGGTGCTGTAGAATTAGGTTGGTGGAGGGAAAATCTTCACTTCTTACAGCAAATGGTTGCTCAATGGATGCAGAACAAAACTGAACTGAAAATCAGCAGCCTGAAGACGCCATGCCGAAGTCACGATGGAGAATGTCTAAACCCAAGGGTGTTACAGAAGGTTGAGGCTGGAGTTGGTGGTGGTTTAATAGTTTTTGAAGTACGAGGGCTACCAGGAAAGTATCCAGCCATGTAATATGACAATGTTATATTGACAGTGTTGGAGTTTTCCCTGACAGCCTTCATATATTAAATATTAATACAGCCATGAATCTTTTCTGAGGTCTCTCTCTTATCTAATCTCTGGTTTCTTTTTAAAATCTCTAGCCAAGGCTTTACAGAAAGCTTGTGTTTGGTATACTTATGTGGTATTGGGACAACTTAGTGAAGAGAAAATGGACAGTTGAGGAACATTGGCTTTCCGACTTTCTCTACTCTGCCAATGAGGTCATTGATATATTAATATCTTGCAGGAGAGTTAAAAGGATTAGACAAAATGCATGTAAAGCACTTGGTACTTGTTACATAGTGATCAAGGAATAGGTAATAGATGGCTTACTGTTAATAATAATTATAATTAAGAACTAAGAATGTCTTATTCTTATTAATGATAATATCTCAAAGGCAATATCATCTTCTACTGATTGTGAAGAATAAAATAAATAATATAAAAGACGTGCTCTTTGAATACACATAGTATTACTCTGTGGAATTTCCTTTTCATGAAGTAAACCCAGTGGCAAAATTAAGATTTGGGACTATTTTGGTGGAGAAAGTTTAGATGCTTAGACACTAGATGGAAGTTATAGGTCTTCCAAAAATTTCTTCAAGGAAACAATGCCTACTCAGAGTAGACCAAAGGAGGTTGTGACTTTAAGGTGTCTCCTTGTTATCTATGGTCTATCTGTTTTTTGTTTGTGTGTTTTTGCTACTACTGGTACCTGGGTCTGCCTGCATATGGGAAATGTACTAATCACAGCAGGTTCAAATTCATTAGTCATAATTCATTCATTTGAAGTTCCTGCTACATGATGTGTCCTCATAAATACTTGTTGAATGAATGTAGAAAATATAGGAAACTGAGCAATAGGTGTGTGACTATAGAATTTTAACACTGAAAAGAATCTTATTTCAAGTATAAAATGAGCAATTGTTTTAGTCTGTTTGGGCTGGGTGGCTTACACATAATCAACATAGTTCTGGAAACTTCAAGTCCAAGACTAGACTGCCAGAATGGTCAAGTGAGGTACCTCTGCTGGGTCTCAGACTTCTCACTGTATCTTCATGTGGCAGAAGGAGATAGCCAGCTCTCTGAGGCCTTTTTAAAAATATTAATCCCATGCATGAGGGCTCCCTCATGACCTAATCGTGTCCTAAAGGCCCCACCTTCTAATACCACCATCTTGAGCATTAGATTTTCAACATAGGAATTTTGGAGGGACACAGACATTCAGACCAGAGTAACAATTTAAGTATTTTCAATAGAAGGTAAGTTAAGTAAATGATATGTAATCATTTAATGGAATCATATACAGCTAATAAAAAGGTGTGCCTACCAAGTTGTTCACTATATTTCGTTTTTAAAAAAGTGGTTCAGAGAAATGCACTATATAATTCCATTTGTATTTTAAAGTATAATATAAAATGTTTGAATAAGACCAAAAACGTTTGGAATGATAAAAAAAAATGTGAACACTGGTCATTTCTGGGGCATAGTTTGGGGAGATGGATAGAAATATACTATTTTATTCCATCAAATATTGTGCTGTTTGATTTTTTTCATGCAAGCATATATTAGTTTTATAATAATTAAAAAGAAACTAAAAATCACATAGTTCAACTTGCTTATTTTTAAAAAAGAATTTAAAAAATTTATTTTTATTTCAGCCTTATTAAAGTATATTGACAAATAGAATTCTAAGATATTTAAAGTGTACAGTGTCTTAATTTGAGACACATATTCACTGTGAAAGAATTCCCTCTATCTAGTTAATTAACACATCATTGCCTCGCATACTTTTTAAATGAGAACATTTAATTTTCTACTCTCACCAATTTTCAATTATACAATGCAATATTATCAGCTATAGTCACCATGTATTACATTAGATCCTCAGACCTTATTGATCTTATAGCTAAAAGTTTGTACCCTTTTACCAATTTCTTATTTCTCCCAACTACATTTCTACTCTCTGTTTCTATGACAAATACCAGGCAGTATTTGTCTATCAGTAGATGAATGGATGAAGAAGTAGCATGTGTGTGTGTGTGCATGCATGTGTGTGTGTGTGTGTGTGTGTGTGTGTGTGATGGAATATTATTCAGCCTTGAGAAAGAAGGCCTTCTGGCCTTTGTGACAATACGGATGGCCTGCGGGCATTATGCTAAGTGAAATAAGTCAGAGAAAGACAAATGCTGCATGCTATCACTTTATATGGGGAATCAACCTCCCTCTTTTACAGATAAAGAAAATAAAACTCAGAGGAATTCCTGATCATAGAAACTTATAACTGAGAGATAATTTAGCAATCATTCTATCTAATCTCCTCATAGTACAGATAAGGAAATTGGGGCAAGTTAATAGTTTCTATAGTTCATGCCTAGGGAGAAAGAAGCTGGATACATTGGTGTAGAAAAAAAATGTAAGTACTCAACACACGCTGTAAAATCCATTAAAACTGACTCACTCATTTTGGATGAGGTAAGTGTTGACATTAGACAATTTGGTGGGCAGCATTTATTTTCCTATTTATTAAAATGTCAGAAAGAGTACTGATGGCACCTCCTAAAAGGCTTGCAGGTGGTGGTCTTCAAAATGCAATCTTCAATCCTCGAAGAGGATAAAAATTCTAATAGTCTAGCCAATGATAAAAATATAGCTGAGATGAGGATGTTCAGAATATCAAAGCAGGGGCAATTCATAAAAAATATGAAACTCAAAGACAGACATATATACTGATGTAAATGCATAAAATACATGTACAATAAACTATGTTTAAAAGCTACAGAATATTATAAGTGAGACTTCAAAGAAAATTCTCTTTGAACAGATCACCAGTGCTCTTTCAATCCTTTACTTCTTCCTCAAGTTACAATTTGTGTATGGCCCAGTAGAAGACAATACTGCCTCTGAAATTTTAAAGGGACCCTAGAGAAATCCCAATTTTTAAATATGCTCTTGGTCATATTAATGTAAGAACGTAGTGGCCTTATTCAGATGCAGTAAAGCTGTGTCTCTTGTTACACACCCCAAGCCAATCTTGTAGCTCAAGCACGTCACTCTGGGTTTGCTGAGTTGGTTCCGGTCTATTTGGCTGTGCACATGCTTTTGTGTGTGCTCCACACAGAGAAGTGGAACACTGAGACCATTCCCTGAATAGCTCAAGCCTCAAATGAAGATTTGTCCAACAATCTGGATACTTTGATTGTAATAGAACCATTCTCCATTTGCCCCCTTCGATCCCTCATTCGGTCCCACCCATGCTGAGCATAAAAGAAACAGTTTACCTTATAAGAAAGATCTGAGATGGCAGTGTACCTACATAATGGTTCAGGCTAGAGTGATGCAGTGGTACCTTCATTAAAATCAGTCCTGGGGGTCATGTTTGAGCAGGTGAGCTGTGTCCACCCTTTCTCTGGCTCTCCATGAAATCTCCTGAAGAAGCTGGCATTTTCCCATGGCAGGAAAATAGAAGCTCAAGTCAAGAAAACCACAACATCTGGAACAGGAGGAAAGATTTCACTGGAAAGAACTTGGCAAACTCTGAAAACAAAGTTCTAGACTTTACTAATTTATTTTGGCTGCAAAGCTGAGCTCAACGCAAAGCTCAAAGAGGATTTGTCCGAGGCTCCTTTCAAAGAAATAGAAAGCCAGCCCACAGTAAAATTAATGCAGCGACTGCATAAACAGTTGAGATAGTTATCTGATACTGAGGGAATAGAGTCACACTAGGCCTTTTTGTTATTTATGGGATTATTATTGGAGGAAACAGAAGCAATTAGATATCCCCTTGCTTTCAGAGCAGGGGAAGGAAAAAAGGTGTCAAACATAGTTTTTCAATTTGGCTTCTTGATCATTTCATTCTCGCTACATCTTAAAATCCAAATATACATACGCCCCCAGGGCCCCACTCTCTGGTCTTCTCAGCTGTTCCTTCGACTATTTCTCCTTTATCCTTTGAAACTTCATGGACTTTGAATTATGTATAGAAAGACCTACAAATACCTTAAAAAACAGAAGTTGTATCTCTAAAACCAAAGTACATTTATTATTGTATGTGATCACAAAAGTAATATATATGTGCATATATACATTGTAGGACATAGATAGAGAGAGAACCTTAAACATCACTTATAAGATAGAAAATATTTGCCATTCTTTTGTCTGCCCAGCTTTTGAGGCCATTTTGGGGAGGATGTCCCAAGTGTGAGTCTTTTCAGGAGTCAAGTGAGGATGCAGCATGTACCCTTGGTGCCATCAGAACATGTCCTGGTCAGGTGTTTGAATCTGGACTGAGTGACATAAGAAGCAGGTAGAGAAAGGGACTCATCTCGGTGGTAGGAGCACCACACCTCTCTTCCCGTGCCTGCAGGGATGGGATGTAGTGTTGGTCCAGTGCTGGAAGTGGCCATGAGGCCTGTTGGGACATTCAAGGTCAGATGATACAGGCAGCAGTGTTCTTACCCTGTGGACCTGTGATGTGACTTTGGCTGCGGTCTTAACTGCTGAGAGAGCTTCCCTCGTGTCTGCTGTGGTCCCAGGCTGACCTTCAGATTCCTCAGGGCTCCTGTGGACTCCATGGCCATTCAGTAAATTCTTCTTCTGTTTATATTAAGCCCAGGAGGTTCCTGTTGCTTGTAGCTTAGAAACCAGGCAGGTACTTTTATAATTCCTTTACTCTGAGATGCCCCACCTTAATATTTTAGCAGAAAGCATTCTGGCTTTCTCTATACCTAGAGATAGTGTTTCATTTTGCCTTGGTGGGTGCAGACCTGTTGTTGTCTGGTTCCCAGAGTAGTAAGAGAGACTTACTTTGCCTTAGGTGTACATACAGGGGGCTTGTTTCCCACCTGTTTTCAGAGGTATGCAGGCATATTGTAATTTTTGTTAACTTCCAGCAAAGGTGACCAATGATATGAAAACTTCCAGAATAGGCACTGGGACACCTGCAGTGTGGGTGATGTTTGTTTATGGTAAGAAAGAGAACACCTATGATTTCACTTCTGAGTGTCTATCATTTGTCAGGTCCTTTACTACGTGCTATACAGAGGTTAGCACATTTGTTCCTCATAAAATTCTTGTGCAGTAATTATTGTTTCACAAAATCCTCACAATGTTCCATGAAGTTTGTTATTCTTCCCATTTTACAGATGAGTAAACTGAGGCTTAGAAATATTAAGTAACTTGTCTGAGTTTACAATCAGGAAGGGATAGCACCAGAACTTGTACCCAGGTTGGCTGACTCCAGAGACTTCTTTCCTAACCACATCACGACTCTGCCCCCAGGTAGGGCTGCTCGAGCCCTTAGGTCATTTGTATGGTGGCTTGTCCCTTCTTTCCAAGACTGGCCAGTTAGTACAAGAGTGGTGACTGTAATATTGCTCTGTGAAGGGCACTCTTCTCATGCTAATGGATAACAAAGAAATGGAAGGCATACTCCTTAATTAAGGTTCAATAATAAAAGTAATATGACTTTAGAGAGTGTCTTACAGTTTACAGAGTGTCTTACACAGCATTTTCATATGGGTCATGTCACTTAATGCCACAAAATGGCTAGAGAATGATTACAAAGAATAATGCCACAATATGCAAAGCAATGTGAGGGTTAGAGAAAAAAGTGAAGAGAGAGGAGGTGAGGTTACTGAGGGGTAGCCTGTAATGGAGAATGGGTTTTGGGGAATTTTTTGGGTGCAATGCTGGTGCTTGCTGGTGAATGGAGAGGGAAAGGAAATTTCACTGCTGAGTTCTTTACGCATCTTAACTGTCCGTTGGTCTGTGCTGAGTTTAGAGGGATATGTTTTTGAATCTGAAGTGGTGGATTGATTTGGCATTCACAGACTCTTATGCAAGAATCGGTTCAACACGAGGGCTGAGTGGATGGGCTTCATAAAGACTCCACCAGAGCCATGAAGTACCACCACCCCTTGGATCTATAGAGGAGCCCTTCTATGAGGCTTTATTACTGGCTGATGGTGAGCCCCTGATGGACACAACTGTGCTGCCCTTGTCCTCAAGGAGTTTTATGTTGGGGAGAAAGAGATAAATGTTGAAGAATCAAGGGAACTGAGTTACTTGTGCTGTTCTGCTGCTGAGCCAGACTCCGTGAAGACCGTGTGCTGCGGCTCACTTTCTGGTGCCTAGAGTAACAAAATCTTCTTGGAAAGACACATGGTCCAGCAAATTTGGGGCTTTCAGGTCAGTTCTGATAAGGCCCCCTTGAATGTGTATAAACAGAATGTCAGACAAGGTTGAAAATCATTGCCAGAGAGCTTAATGCGTCAGTAATTTCAAAAAATGCAATCCCAGTGTAATTGGTTTGCATCAGAATGAAGGAATTTCTCCCTAAAACAGAGAAGGCCAAACGCCTGCCCTGTCCTTTTCCTTTCTTCCCTCTCAATTGCTTTCTTTTCCCCAAACAATTAAGCCGGAGTAACTGAGTACAAGCAGGGCCGCGAAGAGTAACCCGTCTTCTCTCCCCCTCCTCGTCCTTAATGAGCTTGCGTTTTCTTCATGCATATATTTGAAAGTTACATTTTCTTTTCTGTGAGCCTTGATCCGAGATGAGAGGAGACCAGCGTCTGAAGGTGCAAGTGGGGAGGCGGCGGAGGGAGCCGGCTCCCAAGGGCGGCCCTCCGGGGGTGACTCAGGATGCTCCTCACATGCCCCTGCCAGCCGTTTCCTCCCTGGTGAGAATGCAGCCAAGAAGCACAAAAGCCATTTGCAAGGGGGAGCCAGGCGCCAAATCGGAGTATCTAGTTTTAATTGGACTCAAACGAAGACACTCTCAAGGGAAATACTTGATGATTATTATTATTTTGTCAATAACTCGCTAGTGTCATGCAAATTAAACATGAGGACAATGGCTCTGGAGCCTTTGATGCATCTGTGTAAAAGGGGCTGTTGTGCTGAGGCCAACTCCTGGTGAATGACTTTGCACAGGAAAAAAAAAGAAAAAGAAGTGTCTTTCCCAGCCATGGCTTCAATTTACTGCTCCAGCCCGCCGAGCTCCACAGCGAGTGAACCAGGAGGCGCTGCTCGTTAGAAGGGAAGCCGGGCAGGCAGGGAATTTACGTCCTCGTTTTCGTCTTCCTTGCGACGGTGCAAAGGCTATTTTGCCTTGGTGGCTGTCCTACGTCCCATGGCTTTCTCTGCAATGGCTGGAGGTCAGAAACGGCATTGGCAACCAGAATGTTCTTCCCTGAGCCCCCTTGCTAAAGCAGGCAGACAAAGGCGCAACAGACCTCGATGTCCGAAGGGAGTTTCCCCCAGGGAAGAAGGCTCTGGCCGTGGCCCTGGCCTCAGAGCAGAGAAGGCGGGACACACGACATCCACGATGCAGGTTCTCGGTGAGGAGCAGAGAGGAGCTGGCGTTCTCCCTCCCTCTGGGAGCTTCCTCGCTGTAGCACTCAGCTGAATACAGGAGCTGGGTTGTGACAGTCACTTAGACCTTGGTGGCATTTGCTCCTCTGTGCCCTGCCCATCCTTTGAGGACCAACTTCTGTCACCCCTCTGCACTCTCCAGGAGTCTCTGCCTCTGAAATCACACACCGTGTCTGAATCGCTCAGACGACAAATGCCTCCTGTGGGGATAGGCTGTTACTTGCCCTCCATCCCCTCAACCCATCACAATCGAAGTCATTGTCTGAAAGGCCACACGACCCAGCAATGTGGTTAACAGAGCGCCATCAACTGTAAATTTTGCTACGTCCAACTACTGCCCAAAGGATCCAACCCTTGATATTTTTTATTTATTTTAGCTTTCTTTCCTATAGATTTTTTTGGTTGTTTTGAAATTTGCTGTATTTAAATTAAAGAATAAGCTAGAATAACATGAGCTGATTGTAGGGGTATTGCGCGATGAATTTTCTTATATGTATACACGTACAACCTCGGGCCAGACTAAGATCTAGACATTTGGATATTATAATATTTAAAGGAAACGTGATATCGCTGCCAACAATATCTTCAAAAGTATGGTTCGATGTGCTAAACTTTTTCTAATACACTGAAATAAATAACTAAATTACATATGCTTCTGTTTCATCCAATTAGATGTTACTATATCACTCACTTATCCATCCTCTTGATGTTGACTGAGTACCTACCATGTGGAAGGCACTGTTCTGGGCGTGGGGGGGGGGGTACACAGTGAATAAAACAGACCCAACCCCTGTTCCTATTAAGTTCTACCTGGGAGAACAGTGAACAAAATAAGTAAGTGACAATGTATAGTATGTCAGATCGTGAAGTCAAGAAGCCAGGA
Source organism: Lyroderma lyra (assembly GCA_004026885.1). Lineage (NCBI taxonomy): Eukaryota > Metazoa > Chordata > Mammalia > Chiroptera > Megadermatidae > Lyroderma > Lyroderma lyra. The sequence continues at coordinate 216,234 of PVJL010000685.1, forward strand.
GAAAGAGATGGGGAGTACTGAGTTTGGCTGGGGGTGGGGGAGAGGTTCTGAAACTTTAAACAATGTGGTCAAATCAGGCCTAGTATCCGAGCAAAGACCTGACGACGGTGAGGGAAAAGCCATCACGGTGGTGAGATGTTCAGGCAGAGGGAGCAGCGAGTCTGCAGAACTGGAGGCAGCACAGTGCTGGGGTGCTCGAGCAACACCAAGAGGCGCAGTGTTCTCCCCATGGGGGGCACTGGAGTGGCTCGATCAGGGTGCCCGAAATTTGACACACATGGTTTTCATTCTGCCTCTGCCACCCCCGAGTGTCTTCCGACGAGTCATTTAATCTCTCCATAATGCAGTGTCATAAAGTGGAGTGAGAAAATTTTCCTTTTGTAGTTGTGCTGTCAATTAGAGAAATGGTAAGAAAAGGAACTGGTTTAGAAACCACTACCTGTTAGGAGCTTGGTAAATGATAGCTGTTACTGTATACAGTAGGCACTTAATAACTATATGACTGATATGGAGGCCGCAGTGCATTGATCTCCAAAATCAGTCTGCCTTTTGTTTTCTATTCAAATTACAATATTAATAGTTTATAAATAATATGTATCTTTGGAAGCACTGTGTGACACTCATTTCAAGAGAAGTATGACTTAGTCTCTGGCCTTCAGGAGAGTCTAATCTCCTTGGGGAGATATATAGAAGAATAGATTCTAAGACTGTTCACAAGTTTTAAAGTTTTCCTTTTAGGTAAATGGAAGGGATTTCATTTCCCTGCCCCTTTGAAGTTAGGTATTCCTATGACTTGCTTTTGCCCAAGAAATGCGCATGCTAGGAATGTATATTAATTCCTGGGAAAAGCTTTAAGCCCCAGTGCATAATGTACCTCAACCAAGGTGTCAGATGGAGTCTCTCTCAGCCTGAGCCCCTGGGTGATGGGCAGTCCTTGGTAACTGCAGCTTAAGATGTCCTATTCTGACTGAAACTATATGTAAAACCCTCAGAGAACACAGTCTCGGGTTGATGTCACTTCTTTGTAATAGTGGTAACAAGATAATAAAAGCAGGATAACATTCTAGGATGACAGACATGTAAAGAGATAGATATGTCATTACTGTATTCAAAAAGAGTTGGAAAAATACAACTATATTATGGCTTGATGAAAATTGTTTTTTTTTTTATCAATGTGTAAATTTATTAAACTTTGATTCATGGTCAATGTTTAATCAACTAAAATTCTGGGGAAATTTTTCAGAAAATTACAAGTTGACCTGAAAACATTTCTAATGCCCTAAAAATACATCTTCCCCAGTTCTTGAACTTCACCAGCATGTTCTTTCATGGACTTTGCAAATGAGTACTTATATTTCAGTTGTAGTCCAAAAGAGTTTACAGTGGTTTAAGACTAAAGACACTGAGATTTAAGGAGATTATTACTAGATAGAATATAGACATACTCTATATTACTAAAAGAAAAACGTTTTGAGATGTGTCTGCCTAAAATGTTAAATACATTTGCTTTTAAAACATTGCACTAGTTGGGAGTTCCCTGGTGGTGCAGTGGCTAGGCTTCAGCGCTCTCCACGCTGCAGCCTGGGTTCGATTCCCAGCCAGGGGACTGCCAAAAACAAACAAACAAATAAACAAACATTGCACTAGCCAAATTCAGGATGGAAGTGTCATACTTTCCAAAATAAGCAAAGATTTATGAAACAACTTGTGGAGCACTGGCTTGTGGTTCAATGAAAACTCATTTGCCCCTCAATTACTGAGATTTTCTATACCAGTAATTTTGATTCCTTCTGTCATTCATTTTCAATGTCCTCCCTGACTCATTGAATCACCACCTGTGCAAGAGGGATGCCATGTTAGCATTGACTAGGGGGTTAGTGATATCCTTCTAGAGAATTTTCATGTTATGGCATTCCTTCCAAATAGGGACATGAGGAGATTTAGTTTTTTTTTCATGATGTCTCTACTCCTTCAGACCTGAATAAAACTGCTCAAATCTGTACTTCACTAAATACAACGCATAGTGTAAAAGGGGTGGTGGGAGGCCCCTCTTTGCAAAGACAAAATAATGCTAAGGAATTTATTTTCAACTTTGCAAAGAAATGCGTAACTACTTTTAGAAGCTAAACATGATTTTTAAAAGGGTATAAAGTTTTTTATAGAATATAACTTTAAACCCAGAATGCTAAAAATAGTCGAAACATGGCCCACACATTTCAACTTATTCTTCTTGAACCTTTAATAGCATTTCAGTTTTTGGTTGGATTTAGTCAAGCAAGTATTAATGTCCTTCATTTAAATTTTTTTTTTTTTAAGTTTTTGCCATTGACTTGCCACACGTGAGCATTTGCTAGTACAAACTTTAATTTTTTTTTTTTTTACTCCCATTCACTGACAGCCTTTTCTCATTCCCTTATCTTCCCTCCTCTCACACTGCCCCATCTGCCATCACTCCGGGCTCCTTTGAAAGCTCTTTACCAAAACCTCTTGGAGCGCCAGTATGAGAGCTGCTTTGATTACAGAACTCTTAATACCCACCAATGGGGAGGAAGACAACAGTGATGGAGTTTCCCAAACGGAGGAGGTCCCGGGAAGGAGGGCAGGGAAGGCCGGACGGGGTGAAGGGCTCTGGACAGCGTGGGTGCGGCCTCCGCGAGGGCTCCACCTAGAGTCTGCTCTGCCCAGCAAGCAGTCCTGCTGCCCCGCAGCTCCTCTTTTCTCGGCGCCGCCTGGCCCTGAGCCGGGAGGCGGCCCCGGCGTCCATGCTGTCCCCAGGCTCCGTTGCTTCTCTCTATCGAGTGGCTCCCACTTGATAGTTTCAGGTGGCTCCCCAGCACGCCTTGCTCCGCAGGTCCCATGCTAACCGCAGCCTTGCTTAGCCCCTCGCTCAGAGTTGGGAAGGGTAGCCCTTGCCTGTGCACCTCCACTCTTCTTTCCCCCCGCAAGTTTTAGATATCTATTAATCGGTATAAACCCCACCATACCCCACCAACGCGATTCCGTGCATTTGGAGCAGAAATATTTCCTGGTTAAGGGGGAATTGTGCGGCTGGCTTCCGGACGGCCTTCATTCCAAGCAGCTTTAGAGTGAAATATTCCATTTAGAAGTCTGGAGCTTCTGTCTTCAGTTTGCTGTAATCTGCGTTCACTGAGTAGAACGTGTATGGATCATCGGGACCCAGTTTGTTCCCGGGTTCTGGGTTATTCTTTCTGTGCCAACAGACACCTGGATGGAACACCACCAGGCACAAGATACGCAGCGCCGCTGGGGTCGTGCCTCCGGCTCCAACAAACCCAAAGAGGGGCTCAGGCTTGGGTGCGTCCTGGCCTGACTAAGGACCGTGGGGAGCATGGTTGCGGCAGAGGGCTTGGGTCCGGAAGCAGAGGAAAACAAAACTGTAAGCTTGGGACCAGGTCCTCTCTTCATCTCAACCTTTCATACCTTCTTCCTGATGTTGGGAACACACCTTGCTTAGGTCCGCTGTCTCTAGTAAAGCTCCATTCAGGGACTGATCGGGGAAGCCACTTGATTCACACTGAAGTATAAATAAAACTCTGAGGTTCCTTAGGAAGTCTCAGTGCTGGAGGCAGCGTACAGAGAAGCAAGTGAACAACCTGAAGTTACTCGGCTGTGGTCATGGGCCTCGGACCCACCTGGTTCCTGCCTTGTTCACCCTGATGATCACCTTCTGTCCTCCCTTTTTCTCTCTGAACCATTAAGGAGTCTTCTAGTGGAGCTCATTTGTTCACAGTACTTGTTTTCAAGTACTGGGAAGGAAGAGAAAAGGAACAAACCCACAGAGCAAACAAATTTTCAAGTCTGAATTTCCCCCAAAACTTATCAAAAGACTAACTGAAATGTGAATAAAATCTACACATTTCAGAAAATCATAAATGCATCTGTCACCTTTAATTTTAACCTTTCAATGTTTTTGTACACTTTATGCTTTTATTTTTAGTAACAAAAGTGTAGCTAAACCAGGGACTGGTTCAGCTATAAAACTATGGAGGGCTATGAGACAGCAGCGCAAAGTGCTCTTCTGGTGGCCCATTTAGCCATGTGTAGGACCTAGGTTAACTGAAGTTGGGGAAAATGGAAATGTTGACATTTCTTTAAACAATAAAAATCACAAGTGATTTCCAAAGTGCCACAAGCTGACATTTACGGAGATTGTTCACCGATTATGTATATGAAATATCATAAATAATTAGCTTGTGGCAATTACCTGCCCCTCATTATTTTGCTTTTAGAATATTTTTAAAGCTTAGGTTACTAAAATTTCAAATAATCCTGGGCTGTGCTGTCATGGGTCTTTATCCCAATGAATCGTGGTCTTTTGTAAACAGTCTTATGATCTAATTTCCATTGGGACAGGAGTTGTAAAAGGCCAGGGATTTTCGATGGATTTGCACATATACTGTTTCAGTTAAGTTACCAAGGTCGACTTAGCAGCCCTCTTCCTCGGAGACTGAAATACCTCTTGCCACCCAGTCTCTTTCTACCACATTCGAGGGAATGGGCCATGACATTAAGAGGGGCAGGAAGGAGGGGCAGGGGAGGAGTTTGCCTCCCCAAAATTTCCAGTGTGAATTCCTTCGGCAGACGGTGGTCTCAGTTAACTAGCTTGGTGGCATTTGCTGTGGAAAGCTGACTCTGAAAGATAGATTAGCTGGAGCATTTTCTTTGGGAAAGCTGTGTTCTGCTGATACCATTTTGCAAGGGAAAGATGCTTGGGAAGAAAGCTGCCAACCGGCCGTGGGCGAGGGCACCGAGGACGGGCAGCCTACGTCCGCCAACCTGGTCTGTCCCACCTCCCGAACACAAAAGGAGAGAAGCTGGCTTCCCTAAGATTCGCTCAGCCCAGGCTGCAATCACTACAAACAAATATTAATGACACTCCATTACTGGCTACATTTTCAATGAAGTTTAAATAGTTTGAGTTATGATGATTAGGGAGAAATATAAGGATAATAAAGGTAAATGAGATTCATATTTAAGCCCCAACTCTAAATGACTGATTTGATTGTCTCATTCACTTGGCAAACAATTTCGTTTCTAAATGTTATTCCAGCCACAGATATAATGTCTTTAACACAGCAGAAAGGAGGAGATTAAAATATGAGATAGAGGCAGCACTTACCTTAGACTGATTAATAGGCTCAGACTGGTCCCCTGTCGCTGTGCCTAAAAGCATCCAAGACTTGCTTTTCTACCCTGGCCCATATATATTGATACTTCCTGGGTGCCAGGAGAACCTCTTTGATTAGTCATTCTAAGCCATCACTTAAGTGGTGTGCATGCCACGGACCTACACTCTCCTTAATCAAGTCATAAATTTGGGGGCTCTCAGAGGCAGCACCCTCCTCCCAAAGGAGGCAGAGAGGAGTCAGGTTCATTGGGAGTTCTTTCACCCTTAACCTGTTACCCTTTCCCTAACCCACTGGTTGGACAGGCTACATCACAGAACAATTGGAATGAGAATATCTATGGAATTTCATCCACGAGGACAATGCTTCAGACTAAATAAACCAATTTTTGCATTGTTAGCAGAAAGGGAGGTATAAGGTGTGGGCTTCTGTGCCGATTTTACATTTTTGGCTGAAGTCACAGACATGGGGACCATTTCTTACCGCTAGAGTCAGAAAATTCGACAATGGTTTTCTATCCATATGGACTGGTATAAGTGCTTTGAGGTCTAATTCCTATCTTAAGGGACTTTAAAGTAATCTCACATGTATTTCCTGCGGCCTGCCTTTCTAGAGACTATAGGAAGAAAATGCCTTTTGAAAAATTTCCTTGGAGCTTGTCTTTCCATTCAGCTTCTAATCCCTAAAGTGGAACAACAGTGTGAGTGACCGTTTTCACGCCAAGCCCACCCCCACCCCCACCCCCGTTTCTCTCGGTGAAATTTTCCCATCAAGAGTATCTTTTCCTCCCACTTGGCATCTCTGAGAACAAAACTTCAGCTCTGAGTAATCGTGACATGCAAATAGAGCTTTGAACTTGCTCTGAGAATGGGAAACTGAGAAAACCATAAAGTGTTTCCAACCCCATGGTCGAAAATGACAACATTCTTTAAAACTCTGCATGAAAGTCAATGTAATTCTTCCTTTCCCAGATTATAGGATCTATGATGTAAAATACCACTTCTTTTTTTTTTTTTTTAAGGAAAAGTGCAAAGTAAATCTACCACAGTGCACCTCCAGGTGAGATTTATTATAGACTGCTTTCTAAAAATGCTGTGCTCGCTCTGCATATGTGGGCCATACTCATCGTATTATCATCCAGTTGAAAAATTCCCAGCACATGCAATGCCTAAAAAATAAGAGTGGGCAAGCCTACAGAATATGACACTTATGCTAATCTGCGCCCCGCTGTGGAAAAACATACACAAGGATTCCATTACCGCATTCATTAGGCTGCAGCACACTCCATCCTGAATAGGGATTATGAGCCACAATAGACTGAAAGCAGTTGATTGAGCCCACTTAGCCAAATCGCTCTGACACTGGCCAAATATGTTGGCACTGGGAAGATCATCAGCTGAGACTTTGCAGAGGTTGTTACTGGTTGAAAGTTTGTCCTTCCCTGTGACTGTCATACCAGTCAGCTCAGAGCGTTTGACCTTAGTTCGGATGGTGAAACCTGGAACTCGTAATATATTTATGATAGGAGTGTTAGGACCGAAAGGTGCTCCCCCACTTCCTCCATGCACCTGTCGGGTCCTCTGGCTCTCCCACCCCACACACATTTCTTTCCTGGTTCCATCTGGGGAATGAGCTGTGTGGTGATACAATTGTGTAGCTAGAAAAGGTGAAAATGTCAGTTTAGCACTCAGCTTCCCAGGTCTCCTCTACCTGGTTTTCTGGGCTACCAGATGCACGTGTCGCCCCTCGGCCTGCTCTTCCCGCAGTGGCAGAAATAGTTGCCCCCTGGTGAGCTAAAAATATTTTAAATATTCTCAGAACCCATAAAGGAAGAAATACAAGTTCCTGCTCAGGAGATGTTATGGAATCTGGCTGTGCAAGCAGAGGGAAAAGATTTAGATCATGTCCATGTATATCATTAAGAAGATAATAATAAAAACCTTCTGTGTGAAACAGGTTTTCAGCCTTAGGTTCTAGGAAATTTTTGTTGAGGCTTTTCTTTTTCCCACTTGGGAGTTTAGCAGGAAGTTCTTTAAAGTCGCTGTGCCCAACACCTTGATTTGCAGCACTGATGTGCGCCCCTGAGGAGCTGCAGATGAGCCGAACTGTGTCTTTGTAAACCGAATCCCACGCTTGTGACCAAAGGAACTCTGCACTGAACCCTTATATGTGTGCAAGGTGAAGGCTTTAATCTCATGCTTGAGGGGCAACAGGTAACTGCTGAGTTTATCGTCCATCTGAGAAGTTCGGGTTCACCTGGCCGGGCTCTCCGAAAGTGAAGCCGACCCCAAGAATGAAACGGGGCGCTGGGAGAGAGGACGGCTGGACGGCAATGCCTGCAGATTTTCTTCTTCTTTCTCCCTCTTGAGAAAATGGAAATGTCAGAGCAGGGAGGGCCTCACCTCCCTTTTGTGCTTAGGTGGTATTACGTGTTTTGGAAAGGCAGAACTAACTTCTTGAGGTTCCTAAACGCGAACCCTATCAATACCGGCTTCCCCTGCCCCTGAGTCCAAGGGGGACAGACGGAGGACAGCCGGCCACCCTGCCTGCTCCCCCAGCCCCGCCGGTCTTGCCGGGGCCTGCGGGGGCCACGGCTGTGTTTCTGCGGCTTCCCCACCGGGAAGTCTGTCCCGCCCTTGGCTCAGGAGAGCCAGACACCTGGGGAGCGCAGAAGGCTCCCAGAGAGGCCTCGTTCAGGGTTTTCTCTTCCACAGCCCCGCCTTTCTGGACCCTCCTGTTCATGGAACCCTGCCCTGCGTCTCAGCTCCCTAAGATACCTGGACTCATCAGCCAGGAGGCTCTGTTTTCTTGCCGGGGGGACACGGCCCTTTGCACCACGACTGTAATACAATCTGCCCTCGCTGGGGCTGCGAAGGCTGCAGTGCAAAACCGTGTTTGAAAACCTCTTTTATCATTCATCGTCTCCAGACTGAAATCATTTTTGACAACCTCTGCAGAAAACAAGCAGCTTTCTGGCTACTGGCGAGTCGATTAAAGGGGAGGAAACACATGTTCATTGTCAGACGAAGCCCCTGGAGAAAGCACTGACAACCTTTTAACCCCCTTCCCAGGGAAAGGGCCCACACGTTTCTCTGGAACAAAACCACCACATTGTCTTAAGCATCTTTTCATTTCATGTATCTTTTTATTTCTTCCTAAGGCAAGACACTTAGATATAATAATACTTGGCCCCTTCGCTTTTATTTTGGACGTTAGCAGACCTGATTCATGCCCTATTATTAATGAGTGTTTTTTATGAACTACCCCTCTCTTCATTTGTTTTTTCACCGTCTGACCACAGTTTAAATACCAACACACTGATGAGTTCACTCACCTCATAGAGTGATTCCTTGAAATCAGCCAAGAAGCCACGGGAGTGAAACTTTCTAAACAGTAGGAAGGCCTGACTAGCAGGCATTAAGAACCAGCTGAGCAATAAGACTGGCCCGTGGAAACTTTTGTGCATCTCAGGCTCCTGCGCCAGACATACCCGTACCTTCCTTATGCACATGTTGTCAAGCATTTCATGAGAGGCAGCTAGCATGAGCCACAGAAGGTTCTGTACAAATCTGCACACGAGTGTAAGGTATGTGGGTCTATCTCTTACAAAACAACCTTTTAAAATGCCAGTCCTATAATCATCACAAGTACAAAAACACCTAGCTCTCAGCCCTTAACCTATAACCTTAGTATTTTGTACTGCAGAATCACTGGCTCTGTGGTTTGGCCTATCATGAGAAAACCATCCACCTCACCCCCTCCTGCCTCAAGATTGCATATTTGCTTTATAGCCCAAAGGCAGGGTGGTGGGTAGAGGTACAAGCTTTAAAGTTTCTGTCTACGAGGCTGGCTGGGACAGGAGGCCACGAGGGGACAGCCACAGCACTTTTTGAGAAACTGCCAGAATGTTTTCCACTGAAACATTGCATTAACATATTTCTATCAATGTCTCTACAAGGTCCCAGTTTCTCCACATTCTCACCAACACTTGTTATTTTTTCTTTTTCTATTATAGCCGTCCTAGAGGACATGAAATGGTATCACCCTGTGGCTTTAATCTGCATTTTCCTAGTGACCAGTGATGTTGAGCATCTTTTCACATGCTGGTTGCCCATTTGTATATCTTTCTTAGAGAAATGTCTATTCCAGTGCTTTGTCCATTTTTGAATAGGGTTGTCTTTTTGTTGTTGAGCTGTAAGAGTTATTTATGTGTTCTGGATACTAGACACTTACTATACTTTCTTCCATACTGTATGTTGTCTTTTTACTTTTTTGATGTCCTTTGATGGATAAAGTTCTTAATTTTAATCAAACCTCATTTATGTAGTTTTGCTCCTGCTTTGGAGATATCACATCTATGAATCCATTGCCAAATCTAAGGTCATAAAGATTTATCCCCATGGTTTCTTCTGAGAGTTTAATAATTTTAGCTCTTCCGTATAAACATTTAATTGATTTTGAGTTAAAATTTACATATGGTCTGAAGCAGGGGGCCTACCTTCATTCTGTTGCATGTGGGTGTCCAGGTGTCCCAGAGTTGTTTGTTGAATTTTATAATTTCCCTATTGACTAGTTTGGCACTCTTGTTGAAAATCAATTTGCCGTAGATGTACAGAATTTCAGTTCTATTCCACTAGCCTGTATGTCTAAACTTATGTCAGTACCACATCATTTTGCTCACTGTAGCTTTGTAATAAGTTTTGAAATTGGGAAGTATGAGTCCTCCAACTTTTTCCTAGCTCTTTTGATGAGCTAGTCATAATGAGCCTATAATTCAGGCCCAGACCTTTCAGTCCTTCTCTACTTCCCTGCAAAGTCATTAGACCTAAAATATGACTACATCTCCAGACATATTATCTTTAGTATATTACATAAAATGTCCTTGACCTTTTAACATTTTATAACCAACCAATACTTTCTCATGAGAGATACACTTTATGTTCTTATAATCCTAAAGTTGTATTTGTCAGAAAGTAGCTTCGAGAGCCATTAACTTTCTGTCATTTCAAAAAAAAATATGCTCCAATATTTTCTAACCCTATATTCAAGTTGAATTTTTCAAAGAAACATTACAGGTGTTGGTCACTACTTGACTGTAAACATACTGATGGCTGTTTAGAGAATAAAATATGTTGTAATATTTTTATCACAATACCATTTTCTCTTCCCCTATTAGCAGACAAATTGGATCTATCCCAGTTTCCATGTTGAGCTGAGTAAAAGGTTTCTGTCTATATGTCACACCAAATCCTGTAAGAAATGTAACATAGATGTTTCTCCGTGTTCTGGGAGACACATATATGTCACTTGACTTTGCATGAACAGACCTGAAGGGGGTCTTGGCTTTGTTTCTGTCAGGTCATTTGCATCTCCAGAACTTACATACACCTCCACCTAGAAAGGCAACGAATGCCAACATTTTACCTCTCCTATGTTGATAACTGAAATTACTCATACAGGGTAGAAGCCTCTTCCACAGTTAAAAAAAAAAATCAGCCTTAAAATATAGGCTTAAAACACTACCTGAGAGAAGCTGCTTTGAGGAAAAACCAGAAAACATTGAACAGCATGTAGAATATTTCAGACAATAGTAATATTACCTCATTTCATCTGAGGAATTGGGGCCCACAGAACTGGCGTATTCTTTGCCTTCCCTAACTGCTATTACCTAGCTAACATGCAATGTTTTCAATGAGAGACAGATGAAAGAGCAAATTCAAGTTCAGTTGGGGCACCCAAGAAGCCCAATCCTTGTAGGCAGCTTAACCCGGGGAGACGGCTGACAGAAACCTTAGAGGAGGTTCACTTGGGGAGAGCTGTGTGTGGTGAAGGGGAGACTGCCCAACGGCAGGCACAGGACCCGTGCGTCAGGATTCCCACCCAGGTGCCAATGCGGGTGCTTGGTGTTTCTTTTGATTCTTTTCAGACCGAAACACCTAGAAGTAAGTTTTGATAATCTGGCAAAGTATGGAAGGAAGACCAAAGTGATGGGCAAGGCCTTCCTGATGGCGTGCTTGTTCTTTGGTGAACATATTTCTGGTCCCTAGCTTCTTGAAAAATAAAATGTTATTTTTATGATACTTTAACAATGGCCATTGGTTAAGTATTTCCAATATGCTTAAAATTGTGCTTCGTTCATTATAATTACTAAAAAATTACTAGAAAACAAAAACTATGGTGACATGTTAATTCCCATTCTACAGATGACGCAACTAAGGCACAAAGAGTTTAAAACAGTTGCCCAAAGAAGCACAGCCAATTAAGTGGCAGAGCCATTTCCTTCTTTTCTTTTCCTCCCTTCCTTCCTCCCTTCCTCCCTTCCTTCCTTTCTCTCTTTTTTCTTTTTTGGACTAATATAAGTAACACATGCTCAATGTAGAAAAATGGGAAAATGGAGAAAAATATAAAGATTGAAATAAAAAATAATGCTACCATCCATGGTTAACCCAAATTGTCCCTTCTGACCAAGGTGAACTTGCTTTGAGCTCCCAAATCTCCAACAACAGCAACTGTTGTGTGTGGTGGTCTTATTGTCATGCCTGTGAGTTTGTGCTGTTTCATTCTTTTGTTGCTGTTCTCATTCCTTTCTATTCCCAAGTTTTCCTTTTCTTTCTGCATTTCCTGTCACCCCCAGTTGTTTTTCTCTTTATGTCACCTCTTGAAAGTGGAGGCAGAAAAGAGGGTCCCCTGTGGGTGGCAGGAAAGACGTTCTGCTCCTTCCCACCCTTGCAAGAGGCACTCGCCCTGCTCCCGGCCCTGGATGGCCTAGTGATAAGTGACATGTATCCTGTACAAGATAAACTGACAGGGCTGTGCATGCATGTTTACGAGCAACAGACCAGAAATGAGCACAGCCAAACCAGCTTTCATCCATGACACATATTAGTGATTTTTCTCTAATTAAAACAGTCACAACAGTCATTGTTGTCATGCCCATATTCCTCATCTTTTATATTTTCAATAGAAACCAGCTTGTCTGGTAAGAACCCAGCAGCCCTCCTTCTTTTATCCCTTTCCCTTCCTCCCAGTCATAAGTCACTTCTTCTCAAGGGATCTTTTTTTGGATTTTTAACACTTTTCTAGTGGGAAGATCTCCACTCATGTCAATCTCCATTAAAATTTGAGGCTGTAAGCTTCCTCAGCAATGCAAAGGGTGAATTGTGGGCCCTGGCACTGAACCCCTATCACAGTCACCATAACTGGGAGCCTGAGGCATCTGTCTCTGTGAATGCCTCCTTGATGACTGTCATTTGCATTAACAGCTGGACTTGTGATCTGGGAGATTTCTTTATCAGCAAGGATGCCACTGGTTCTGCCCTGTCATCCCTCATCTCCTGTTGACCCAAAGAGAGCCTGCAGCAATGGGGGAGGGCAGAGATCTTCCTTCTCAGTCTGGAGAGCAGGAGTGGAGCAGCTGGCCTCCAGCTCCTTGTGGGAAAGAAATGGGGCTGGGTGGAGATGCAGGAAAGGCATCCAACCTCAGATCTTTATATGAGACTGGAAATGATGGGCATTTGGAACTCTGGGCTGGGCATCAGTGATGTAACAAACCAAAACAAACAAAACAAAAACCCAAATGACTTTTCTGTTTGATGCCTAAAGAAATAGGAAGAGTCCCTGAGAAATGAATTTACGTGTTAGTGAAGGCTCCTGGATGGTTAGGCAGAGTGGAAAGCACTTTGGAAACACAGCCCCAACCTTCCACTAGCTGGCTCTGTGGTCTCAGAGACGCACTAGACATTCCTGGCTGATTTCTCCTTGGTGAGAGTAAAAGATGGCACCTGTAAGCAGCTCTGAGCGTTCCATGGGGTCCTTGGAGTATGGAGGAAAGGAAGTGGGAAAACAAAGGGCTCTGGATCCCATAATCCAATAATCTGCAATGATTTATGTATAATTTCTTGACCCTGGGCATATACTGAGAGATGAAATTCATAACTTTAAGGTGTTTACATCCTAATGGGGGAGACAGATAATAGACAAAGAAACAAATAGATGTATAATATGTCAGGAAGTGATGAGTGATATGCAGAGAGACAGAAGTGTTTCTAAGATTGACTGCCCCAAGGGGTGAGGACTTGGAGAGCTCATAACAAACCATATTATGTATCTATTTCCACACCTACCACCCAACAGACATTTTCATAAATCAAAGACTGTCTTGACAGCAAAAATGCAGTGTATAAAGATCACATGCAGGGTGCTCTGTCTGATGAGAAGAGAGGATGTGGTCCAGCAGCTTTGCCTTGGGGACCAGAGGAAATGGAGAGAGTGATTTCAGGTGGACGATACATGAGCTTCATATGTCAGTATATAGATAGCTCTCTCCTTTTGCTAATGACTATCTTTCTGAGCCACTGCCTTACATGGTGTCCCCAGTGTTTGGAGCCTGAGGCAATTGCCCCTATTCTATGACTGGTTATCATGAAAGGATTAGATTAACAATTTTTGATAGCTCAAGTTAAATCCATGAATTTGAGTAGAAATAACTATGTGTATTATCAGGAGACAAAGTATGTTGAACATTGGAAGCACCTTTAATTCATCTCTTCCTATATTCATTTTTCAGCTGAAGACCCTGAAGGGCACAGAAGTTGGAGGAGCAAAGTCAAGATCACACAGTTGCTTAACCATGTCAGAGCCTAGTAACTCCAGGCCGCGGCTGCTGAGATTATGGACACCACTCGGCCTTGGTCCCGGCTATTGGCTTACATAACAGTTACACAAATAGTTAGAATCAAAATGTTTCCCTAGGTGACTGGTCTGCTTAATTATCCAACAAGAATCAGCGGCTGTTCACCCAGGCTTAAATATCTAATGCTCTCCTAATTTAATTTTCTTCTGGTTATTCTTTTCTGGGCTATTTGTACCCTATATGATAGACTCAAAATTATATATTCAGACCTATCTCATGAGTAGGACTGATATCTGAGGTATCAGAGAATAAGTTGGCACTCACCTGGTATGCAATTCAACTATAGAGTTTTTCTTCAAATGATACAGAAAGGAAGAAAAGAAAGACCAGACCACCTCTGGATGAATCAGACACAGCAGACAACCTTGATTTCAACTCTTTGGTTTATGGAGTTGAACCCTTTAAATATGCAAAACAAGCCCTGTTGAGATCATCCGTGCTTGGAAGGCTCCCATTTCTCTAACAGAAAAGAAGGGACACAGGTCTGCAGGAGGAAGCCAGGACCTAAAATAAGAGATTAAGGGCTGCTGAGCTTACATTCAGAAAACAACCCCTTATACGTAGAAGATGCTTTGTGGTGTAGAAAACACTTTCACATCTCTTTAGTCCATCAGTACTTGGAATAGTTCAAGGATGTTTCTAGGGGTATGATGGCAGACAGAAGTGCAAGAAACATGTATCGGGGATACAGTGGTGTGTATCAGAGACATAGAATAAAAAGATTTTTACTTTTGGAAAAGGCCTCAGAAATTGTTTAGTTAAACCACTCTCAACCCCAACAGTAACAGTAACTGTTTTACAACATCTCTGAGAGCTGCAGATATTAGTCTGTACAGCAGTGTCTTAGAGACAGTTGCTCAGAATCTCATACAGTAATTCATTTCGTTGAAAAAAAAATTAAGTTCTTATATTGAAAAAATTTTTTTCTATCTCAAATCTTTGGTGGTTTTTGCTCATGGTTATGTCTTGAGCATCAGGTGTTACACAGTGTAATAATATTGTAGTCACCATGTTGGAAGTGTCTACTATGTGCCAACTATTGCATACCTTACCTCCAATTCTTATGACCATTTTCAAGATGAATATTATCTTATGGTTTTTTTTTTAAACAGATGACCAGAGAGATAAGTGTGAAAGGACATATAATTAGTCAACCACGAAGCTAGCATTTACACCTAGGTCTGTCTTTCCCTACCAGCACACATTGCCCAAGTTAATTCTAATTATTTTGTTTTTAATTTACTTTTATTGTTAGACTTATTGGGGTGACATCTGTTAGCAAGGATTACATAGGTTTCAGGCATACAATTCTACAGTGCATTGTCAACTTGTTGTATAATAAGTTCACCACCTAATGTGACTTCTCTTTCCATCACCTTATATTTAGCTTCCCCTCCCCCCCCCTCTCCCTAATTCTAATTCTTTTATATGCTGTTGCTCCCCGGTATCTGAAGATGACTTAGAAAAATCCTGTCAATGTCAACATCTCTATCTCAAGTTAGGTAGAGTACACCTTTGTTTGGTATACTTTTTTAAAAAATATTTTATGGAGAATCATAAAAATGCATGCATGTACTTGGCACTTAGTTCAGGTCTGCGTGTTCCAGGTTAAGAACCTATGACTATCCCTCCAATCATCCTTCAGCAAGTATGCATTTTTGACTTCTTGTTGTCCTGGCTGTGGTACTCTGGAGCTGCCCTATTCTGTCAACATTCTTTATTTTATGTGCTGCCTAGAACTGAGCACACGGTTCTAGGAGCCCAGTGCAGCCCACCGGATGGGAAGGACTTCCAGATCCCCTGCTGCTGTGCCGCGCTGTGCTCCCATAGCTCACCAAAGCTAAGTGACCTGAGCAAGGTCTTCTGGAATTCATGGTTTCCTGTAAGACTCAAATCTTCTGATTGTCAGTCTGGGGCTTTTTCCTCTGAGATGAACCCTACATTTGGCTAATAAGGCTCCTTCTCAAGTCATATCCTAAGTTGTGGAGAAACTGTCTTTGAACTTTGCAGAACTTGTGTTGCTTTACAGTATTCCCTGATACTGCAGGGAAGAGGAACCTGCAGTAGGAAGCAAGCCCCTGCAAAAACTCTGACCAGCAAGAATGCCCACTCCATACAGACCTATGTTTCCAGTTAGTCTTGCTACCTCTACTCCCCCAAGAAAGACCTTATAATCCTCTGTTCTTTTTTATACCATGCACAGGAGAGAAATGCTTAAGAGAGCAAGCATGGCATAACCTTAAAAACTCAGTAGCAGGCGGGGGGGTTCCCTGGTGATCTAGTGGCTAGGCTTTGGTGCTCTCACCACTGTGGCCTGGGTTTGCTTCCCGGTCAGGGAACAAACAAACAAACAAACAAACAAACAAAAAGTTTGTGAAAAAGTCAGTAGTGTGACCTCTCCACATCCATTATTATAATTTTTTGCTTCCCATTACATGAACCCAAAGTTTTGCTATAAATTCTGAAGGTTGGGAGCCTATCTCTTGTGGCCAGTTTTCCGTGGGTTGGCTGCTGTCTCACCTTTAGCCAGACCCTGCTGAGATTTGCTCACCTCTGTGCTTCCTACCTGGACAGGGAAGAAGAAAGGAGAAGCAGCAAGGAGACGAAGGCCGTATCTGTCATGGACAGACGAAATAATACTGTTGCGTCTCAATCAAGAACTCAGTTGATTCAGATGTCATACTCTCTTCCTTGAAACTTTGCTTGGCTTTCAATACAGCACTCTCTCGGCTTTTCCTCTACCTCATTGCTTTTTCTCTCCATTGTTAGTTTTTCCTGTTACTCCTGACCTTTGCCTGAATGCTCCAGGATTTAGTCTTTGGTCCTCTCCTCTTTTTGTATTCACTCCCTTGGGGATTTCTTCCAGTTTCATGGTTTTAAACATTATGTGTACACTGGTGACTCCCCAAATATCTTAAGTCCAGACCTCTCTCTTAAACCCCAAGCATGTATACTCAATTCCCTACCATTTCCACTGGGATGTCTCACAGACATCTCAAACACACCATGTTCAAAACCGAACTCCTGATCTTACCCTTAAATCGTGCATCATTGTAGCCTTCCCCATCTCAGCTGATCTTTCAACGTCATTTTTGTCTGTCTGTCCGTCTGTCTGTCTCTACTCCTTCTCTCTCCCAAAGCCAATATGCCATCTGTGAGCAGATCCAGTTGTGTGTGTGTGTGTGTGTGTGTGTGTGTGTGTGTGTATAATCTCCAAAATCTGACCCCTTCACACCCCTTTGTTCTATTGTTCTATGTCACCATCACTTCTTGCTTGAAATATTTCAATACACTCCCAACCATTTCTCCTGCTTCTACACAGTGCATCTCCCTCTAGTCTGCTTTTAACATATCACAAACCAGGCACTGTGGTCTTCTTCAAATGCTAAATCAGATCATGCCACGCTTTTGCTCAAAACCCCACAATAGTTCCCCACTTCACTCAGAGTCAAAGTGTGATCTGGCTGGCCCCAAATTACATTGATTTATGTGACCTGGCCCCAAATTAATTACCTTTCGGCTTCCTATTCTATTCCTTTTCTCTTACTCATTCTCCTCCAGGCACATTTACCTCCTGACACCCTCAGCACATTCAACTATTTGCTCAAATGTCACCTTGTTACTAAAGTCTACCACTCCTCCAACCAGTGCACACACATCTCACACTCCTGATACCCTCCCTATACTCTTATTTTTTTCTTTTGTGTTTCTAATAGGACTAACATTTGCTTATCTTTATGTTTATTGCTTATTGTCTGTCTTTCTTCACTAGAATGTGAACTCCACAAGGGCAGGATGTTTATCTGATTAGTTCATTTATGTATCAGACAATGAGAACAGTGCCTGGTTGAGAGGAGACAACAAATGCTTGGGTGAGAATCCAAGATGGTGGCACAGGTAAATGCTATGCTTGCCTTCTCCTATGACTATATTAAAATTACAACTAAATTACAGAAAAATCTACCTGTAGAATTATCTTAAGTCTAGCTGAACAGAAATTCTATAGCTAAGGATATAAAGAAGCCATGACAAGACTGGTAGGAGGGGTAGAGACATGGAACAGGTTGGTCCCACACTTGCATGTGGTGGCTGACAATTGGGTGGTTGAAAAATCTCAGCCATGGAGGTTCCCCCTCTCCTCCAAGAGTGAGGGACCCCAGTCCCACATCAGGAAAATGTAACTCAAAACCACATGAGATGTCACCTCACATCTATCAGGATGGTTATCATCAATAAATCAACAAATGACAAGTATTGATGAGGGTGTGGAGAAAAGAGAACCCTTGTGAACTGTTGGTGGGATTGCAAATTGGTGCAGCCACTGTGGAAGACAATATGGAGCATCCTCAAAAAACTAAAAATAAAACTACTATATGGCCCGGCAATTCTATTTCTGAGTACTTATTCAAAGAAATCCAAAACACTAATTTGAAAAGATATATATGCCCCTATGTTCAATGAAGCATTATTTACAATAGCCAAGTTATGGAAGCAACCCAAGTGCCCATCAACAGATAATTGGATAAAGAAGATTTAGGGGGGGTTCCCTGATGGTCTAGTGGCTAGGTTTTGGTGCTTTCACTGGGTTTGCTTCCCAGTCAGGGAACCAACCAAAAGAAAAAAAAAAGATTTGTAATATATATATTTATACACACACACACACACACACACACACACACACACTAGAATATTACTCTGCCATAAAAAGGAATGAAATATTACCATTAATGACAACATAAATAAAACTAGGGCAAACTTGTTCATCCTGATGCCTGCGGGCCAGCTGCACGTGGCCCAGGACAACTTAGAATGCAGCCCAACACAAATTCGTAAACTTTCTTAAAACAGTATGAAAATTGTGCACAGACATTTTTCTTTTTAAGCTCATCAGCTACTGTTAGCGTTACTGTATTTTATGTATGGTCCAAGACAATTCTTCTTGCAATGTGGCCCAGGGAAGCCAAAAGGTTGGAGACCCCTGATCTAGAGGGTATGATGTTAAGTGAAGTAAGTCAGACTGCATAAGATGAATACCGTATGATTTCACTTATATATGGAATCTGAACAACAAAATAAACAAAGTAGAAAGAGATTCATAGATGCAGAGAGCAAACTGATGGCTGCCAGAGGGGAGGGGAGCTGGGCAGTTGGGTTAAACAAGTATAGGGATTAAGAAGTGCAAATTGGCATTTACAGAATAGTCATGGGGATGTAAAGTACAGCAAAGAGAATACAGTCAATAATGTTGCAAACAACTATGTATAGTGCTAGGTGGGTACTAGACTAATTGGAGGGATCACTTATGAATTATATAAATGCCTCACCACTATGCCATATACCTGAAACTAATATAAAATAATATCGAATGCCAACTATAACTGAAAAAAAAATAATTAAAAATAAAATTTAAACTATGCAAAAAAGGTGTAATATTCTTATAGTAAAATGTTAAAAAAATCAGTAAATACTTGTTGAATAAAACAATTATTGAATAGATGAGCAAAGATTATGTGAACAAAAAGCAAGAGGGTCCAATTTTGCTATTGTTAAATATGCTAATTAATAACTGCAATGACATATCTGGGTAACATTAGAGGTACATGTATTACAGTGCTGCTCATGATACGTGGCATAGCCATCCCATGCTTCTGAAACTGAGGTACAAGTGTGCCCAGGTGAATATGGCAGAGTTCTTGGGATACCAAAACCCTAATGTAAGCACAGCATGTCTCCTGCTAAGTTTCTAAATTTCTCAAATGTTTGGCAAAAATATTTCTTTCCTAGTAATACAAACATAAAAAAAAAAAACTAAAACAAAGGAATACAAACTTTGCATGAGTCCTAAACATGAAACCCAAGATTTCATAGAAAAAGCTCTGCTTTAGACTCTTTCATCACATACATTTGTTTTCCTGTCTTAAATGGTAGTTTATGGATAAACACTGAATAATATTTTAATATTTCCCAGCATTCAAGGCATTTGGTGAGTTCACTGAATACTTTTCCAAGCATCTTACTCTCATTCCCAGGGACCACAGAGCCTCCTATCCTCACCATTGGCTTACTGTCCTGCTGGGAACAGTCCTACGATAGGAAACCAAGGCTACCCCAAGGGCTGAACACCGTTCAGCCAATCAGAAGGAGAATAGAGATAAAGCAATTTTGTTGAACCTGTAAGGAGCAAAGCTTTGGCCTTCTTGATTTTTGCTAGTCCGCCTTTGCTTTCTATAACACCGATTTCTCCTATCCATGTTTTTTCTTTTTCTAGACTTACGTTTGGTTTGAATTTGCTCTTCTTACATGGGAAGCTTAGGTCATTGATATGAGAGTTTCTAACATAGTACTTAAAGCTATGATTTGCCTTAGTATTCTCCTAGATATTAATACATTTTATTTTCATTATTCTTCAGGTTATGTTTCTATTATGCTGCAAAATGTATTTTAATGATAATTTTGTTAAATGTATTTACATAGAGAATGAAGTATTTCTCCCTCTCTCCTTTCGTTTCAGATGTACAGCACAGTGATGAGACATTTATATCACTTACAAAATTCTCATTCTGATACATCTGGTTCCCCTCTGACACCACATGAGTATGTAATTATTAGAATGTTATTGATTGTCACTTTACATCCTTGTGACTAGTCAGTGACTATGAATTTGTACTTCTTGATTGCTTCCCTTTTTGCACCCTCTCCTCCAGCCCTTCTCCCAACACTCTCCAAAACCCAGTACACATCTGATACCACACACAGTCATTGCAATTTTTTTTACCCTATTCCTGTGCTATACTTTACATCCCCATAACTATTACTCTGTAACCAGCAAAATGAACTTCCCAGTCCCCTCCCCTTGTTTCACCCTCCCCATCCCTCTTTCCATCTGGCAACAAAGCGAATATTCTCTATTCCGCTTGCTTATTTTCTTTGGATTTCACCTATAAGTGAAGTGAATTTGCATCTGTCTTCCTCTGTGACTCCACTCAGTGCAATACCCTCCATGTTTTGTTATTCAAACCTTTAATCCATATAACTTGAAAGCAACTGTTGATAGACATGAGGCCATTGCCATTCCATCATTTATAATTTTTGCCCTTTCCTATCTTAAAGAAGTCCCTCTAACATTCCTTGTAGCATTGGCTTGGTAGTAATGAACTCTTTCAGTTTTTTTCTTGTCTGGGAAGCTCTTTATCTGTCCTTCAATTTCGAATGATATAGCCTTGCTGCATACATTAATCTTGGCTGTAGATCTTTGGGTTTCATTACATGGAATATTTTCTGCCATTCCTTTCGGGCCTGCAAAGTTTCTGATGAGAAATCAGCTGAGAGTCACATGGGTGTCCCCTTACAAGTTACTATTTGCATTTCTCTTGCTGCTTTTAAAATTTTCTCTTTTTCTATAACTTTTGCCATTTTAATTATGACATGTCTTGGTGTGGTCCTGTTTGGGTTCATCTTGTTTGGGATTGTATGTCTACTTCCTTCACCAGGTTAGGAAAATGTTTAGTCATTATTTCTTCAAATAAGCTCTCTATCCCTTGCTGTCTCTCTGTTCCTTCTGATACCCCTATGATATGAATGTTGTCACTCTTGATGTTGTCCCAGAGGAGTCTTAACTTATCTTTTTTTTCTTTTTGATTCTTTTTTTCTTGTTCTGATTGGGTGTTTTCTGTTATTTTATCTTCCAAATCACTGATTCATGCCTCTACTCTGGAGATCCCTTCCATTCCATTCTTCATATCCTTTATTGTAATCTTCATCTCTGTCTGGTTCTTTTTTATTGTCTCTATGCCCTTTTTTATGTTTATCTCTTTGTTAACAGTTTCATTAAGTTGCTTAAGCACCATTATCACCATGTCATTGAGCTCTGTCTCTGACAGGTTGTTTCCTTCCAACTTGTATTCTGGGGTTTTCTGTTGTCCTTTCTTTTCAGATGTATTTCTTTGTTTCTTCATTCTCGCAGCCTTCCTGTTTATAGATATTCTTCTCCTTAACCTGACACTGCTGTGGCTTCTCCTGAAGTTCACTGCTGAGGGCCTGAGGAGGTCTGGCAGGGCCGTGGGGAGCAGTGCGCAGGCAGTGCCAGCTTTCACTTTTTTGTATTTGGTTTTCCCCCAGGTTTCTGTCCTGCATTTTGGGATCAGTTGTCTTGAACACTGGTCCCACAGACAGGACTGGTTGTGGTCTGAGAAACATGCCTGTAGCCCCCTCTCTCCTCCTTCCTGGCCAAGTGAGGTCACACTGCGGCTTCTCACTATCCCTGTCGCTCTCCTCCCCTCAGAAGTGGAGTGAAGTTAGGTCACTCCAGCACCAGTCTGCACTGCTGGGGGCCAAAGTGAGGTCTGGTTGCAGTGTCTCATGTCCCCTGCACCTCCGAGCCTCCCTTTCTATGTCCTGTGGATCAAGTGAGGTCCAGAATGCTCACCCACCACCTTCTTCCTTCTCCCTCCCCCAGTGGTAGTGCTCCGAGCAGGGACCTGTGCACAGCCTGAGTTTATGCATTTCCCTTTTATTTTTTCCCTCTGTTTGCCCACCTGCAGGTACTTTGATGCCACAAATGGGCTTCTTAGCTGTATTTGTGCGTTGCATAGGGCGTCCTTAGCTGAGTTATAGATGTTTTATTTGTCGTGATCTCCAGGGGAGTTTTTCAGGGGTCCCTCTCATGCTGCCATTTTGTTCAGGTATTCCAGTTTATGTTTTAATTTTTCCTGTGGTTTCTTCTCTGACCTATGTTTTATCTAGAAGTAAGTTCTTTATTTCCAAATATGTGGCAATATTTTAGATATCTTACTTTTATCTATGTATAATTTAATTATAGTCAAAGAACACACTTCTTACAGCATTAATTTTTTTAAACTTACTGAGACATTTTTTACCCCAGGATACGATTTATAGAGTTGATGGCTCCATTTACACTTGGTAAGAATGCAGATTCTGCAATTATTGGTTGTAGTGTTCTATCAATATCAGTTAGGGCAAATTGGTTCACCGTGTTTTACAGGTCTTCTATCTCTTCACAGATTAAATTTCTACTTACTCTACTGAGTATTGAAAGAAGAGTGTTAACACTTCCAACTACAATTGTGGATTTATCTATTTGTCACTTAATTTCTGTCAATTTCTGACTTTCATATTTTGAATCTCTGTCATTAGTGGCATACTACTTTTCTGGCTTCCTGATGAAGTAACCCATTTATCACTGTTAAATGTACCTCTTTGTAATTGGTAACACTTCTTGTTCTGAAATCTACTTTGTCTGATGTTGATATAACCATCTCAGTTTTTTTCATGATTCATATTTGCATGATAGAGCTTTCCCACCCTTTTACAGTTAAAAATCTGTATTGTTGTATTTAAAGTTCATTTCTTTCAAACAGCTTAAAGTTGAGGTTTGACCTTTTATGCAGTCTAAAAATTTATACTTAATTTCTGTGTGTATTTTATTTACATTTATTATAATTGTTACTATGGTTGGGTCTACCATCTTGCTCCTGTTAGTTCTATCTGTTCCTACTCCTTCGTTTCTCCTTTTCTGTCTTCTTTTGGCTATAGATCTTTGTTTCAGTTCTGAACATGATTTTTCTAGGAAATAAATATGCATTCTTAAGTTATTAGTCTACCTTGAATTAATATTATACTACTTTAAGTATAACACAATAGCTTTGTATCAGTATTACCTATTTACATCCTATTTTATAGGCTGTGGTTCTATTATATTTTGATTTTACACATTTCTATAAATTCCATAAAGTATTACTATTATTATTTATGCATTAAACAATTATCTTTCTAAAAATTTAAGAAGAGACAATTTTACCATCTCTGATGCTCTTCACCCCTCTCTGTAGGTCTGATTCTCCTCTTACTAATTCATGCAGCTTGAGGACTTTATTTAACTTTTTCTTTTTTTTTTTTTTTGTGGTAGGGGTTTTCCGGTGACAAATTCTGTCAGCTTTTGTTTATCTGACAATTACTTTATTCCACTTCTGTTTTTGAAAAATATTTTCACTGACTATATAATTCTAGTTTGATGTGATTCTGTTTATTAGTACTTTGGAGATGTCTCTGGCTTGCATTATTTCTGATGAGAAGTCAATGATTTTTCTTATCATTGTTTTCTAGTATGTAATGCGTATTCTTAATCATTTCCTCTGACTGATTTTGCAACTTTTCCCTTTGATTTTTAGCAATTTGATAATGATTTTTGTTTGTTTTTATTATCCTGCTTGAGGTTCACTGAAATTCTGTAATCTGTTTTTTTCTTACTAAACTTGGAAAAAATTGGCAATTATTTCTTCAAAGGCATTTTTCTTCCTTATTCTTTCTTTCCTCATCTTCTGGGTCCTCTAATATATGTTAGACTGTTTGATATTGTCGCAAAGATTACTGAGGCTCTGTTTCTTTCTTTTTCTGATCCTGTATTCTGCCCTTCTTTAGTTTGGAAAATGGCTACTGACCTATCTTTAAGCTGACTTAACCTAGATTCTATAGTATCCAATCTGCTACAAGCCTATTCAATGGATCTTTTATTCCAAAAATTGTATTTTTCAGTTGAAAAATTTACATTTTTAAATACTTTTTATTGCTTTCCTGAAGTACTTCATCTCTTTATCCATTATATCTATTTTTTCCAAAATTTCTTCAACACAAATGTATTTTAAAGGTGCTTGTCTATTCATTTCAATAATTATATCATCTATGGTTCTGCTTTTATTGCCTATATTCTTTTACTTCTAGTTACATTTTTTTGCTTTTTTGTGATTTGTACTTTTAAAAATTTATTCCAGACATTGTAAACAAAAGAATAGTGGAGACAAAAATACAATATTGTTTTGTTTGTGTATTTATCAGAGAGTATAATCCCTTTCTCTTGCTTGGCAGTTAGTATTAGGGGTTGATCCTAGAACCAAATTTAATGGCACTTTTAATTATATTGAGTTCACCTGGGAATAGCTCAGCCCCCTAATTTCTTTATATCTTCAGTACTGGAAATGAGAGAGGTTTAGGCTGTGGTTTAAGATAACTTTGGTTTACCTTTGAATCCAGCAGGACCCAAGAGTCCAGCTACAGTGAAAATAGGCAACATTAGACTCCCAAACACCCTCCACTGTCACTTTCTTGGGAAAAGTTCAGAGACATGGCAAAGGGAAATATTTGTCAGGTCTACCGATTTTTTTTTTTTGCATTTGGGGGTTTTCCAGGTTCCAATATGTCCTGCCAACTTTCACAGTATTCTAGGGTTTATCTGACTTCCCTTCATCTGGGTGAAGTCTCTGACTATGGGAGGCTGGCTCTGCCATCCACTCGTCCTCAGAACGGTCACATTTTGGGTATGGAAGCTTCTGTGGCTTTCTGCTCAGTTATGAAGGAATAACTTCCTGCTAGAACTCAGTTTATCAAGGATTTCTTGTTTGTAGTATTCTTTGGTAGCTGGTTCAGTCAATTAAAACCTAGTTTTTATTTTACATGGGTTATTCTTATTGTTACTATGAGAACAACCAGCGTTCATGTCTCTGTAGATTCTAACCAAAATAATGAGTATTTTGCATTTATTTTTGAAAAGTATTTTATATGAGTATAAAATTGTAGATGTTCAGTTATTTTCTTTGAGCACTTAAAGATGCTGTTCTATTATCTTCTATTTTCCATATTTTCTGCTTCAAAGTCAGTCATACATCTTATTGCTGTCCCTTTGAAGATATGTCTTATTTTTCCCCCTCCAGCTCCTTTCTAGGTTTTTCTCTGTGACTTTAGTTCTCAGCAGTTTTACTAAGATAAGCCTAAGGTAAGGTGCTATAACAGGATCTTAGGTGAGAATTTGTGGTGGACTTACATTTCCATTGAATTACTTCTGTAGCTTGTTCAACAAATTAATTGAGCGTATATGTGCAGATATATTTTTGGATTTTCTATTCTGTTATATTGATCTATGTGTCTCTTTTCACCAGTGCAACTCGGTTTTTATTACAATGCTACTATTTTATATATATATTTTTTATACACTGCTGCTATTTTTGCTTTAGAAAGTCAACTAATTGTAGAGCATGTTTAAAGATTAGAAAAAATAAATTTTATAATTACTTTAATGTTAATTATTTCCATCACTCTATAATTCTTTTCAAAGATCAAAGTTTCTTTCTTACATCATAGGGAAGTTGAAAGGCTTTTCTTCCACAGGGGAGAGAGGTCTGTGCAGGTCCTGGTGCCTATCAGACAGTGAGTTCTGCTCCACCTTACTACGGTGCTACCAGAATGGAAGCTCTCTTTGGTTTCCTATCCAGTCCCCATTCTTTTTCATGAGCACCTGGGCAGTTTCTAGGTGAAATTGGTGGAGAGGAGCCTGCGATTAGGTGTGCATTACCCTTAGGTTCTGTGGCTCACAGTGCGTCTGCGTTCTCACTGTAGCCCACACTCAGCTCTTCTCAAATGATTAAACAATTAGATAAAATCTTCTTACCCACTTGTGTTATTGTCCTGTCTTCCTCCTGTGCACTGTGTAGGTAAGTCAGGTGTCATGTCCTCCTAACTCTTTGAAAGCACCTGTCTTTCCTTAGATGTTTTGTCCTGAAACCTCAGTTCTCTCATAGGTTCAGGAAAAGTTATGATTTTTTCGATTATCCATTGTTTCCCTGCTATTATAGGAGGGGCAATAATCTTTCTAGTTTTCAACATTACAATCAACAGTTGGATACCTCTATTTTATGAACATTTAGAATATTTGTATACTATTCTTCTAATGAATAATAAAATTTAAAACTAAAACAACATTTTAAAAGTAAATGGCTTATCTCATGATGAAATCAGTGACTAATATTCATCCAAATTGCAATTCTTGTATAATTTCTTAGATATAGTTTGGCTGTCATTAGTTAAGTGTTTACTGTTTCTCTGTTGCAGGAAGGAATTGTGAATACTGTGATTTATAACAAAGTCTAACCATTCCTATCCTCACTTTCAAGGCTTTCCTTACCCAGGTACTACCCCAATTTCAGGGCTCCATATTATCCCAGGCTCAGCAGGAACATGCAGGAATATACAGGATGCACATCCTATATCTTTTAATTTTCATTTATTCAGAATGCTGTTCCATATCACCATTTCTTCCCCCCACCCCTCTTTTTTTAATGCATCAAGGCTCAGCTGAACTTTGTGCATATGTTCTTTGCTAACCAACAAACATCTGTTAAGCACCCAATTTGAGCTGAGTTCTATGCTAGAATACAATGGTAACTGTGCCACATTTGCCCACAAGGAGCTCACAGACTTCAGTTATGTTCTTTCTGAACAAGTGATTTGTTCATGATGGTGACAGTGGTGATGATGGAAATGATGATGATTGAGCCATTACTATCTACGAGGAACTTTTCTTAATCTTTTGAATCTATAAGCTCTCTTAATAATCACAACAGCCCTAGGAAACAGGTATTATTTTATTTTATAATGAAGAAACTGAGGCATAGAGAATGAATCAATGAATACATAAATAAACAAATGAGTTTTGCTTCCTAAAAACCTCAGCCACATCAGATTAGGCACTGACGTTTTGGGTGCCCTTGGAATCTGAATGATTCCTTCCTTCCTCAAACCTCCCTCTCGATAACACTGAACACAAAATAGGCACTTGTTAATAAAGCATTAGGTGTTCTGCTTTCCTGTTCATAAATTTATGTTCTTCTCCTAGAGTTCCCTTTACACTCTATGAACTCTTCTAGTAAGAAAAGGGACAAAGTGATGGTGAAGGAAAGACATACGAGGGCTGTCAGGAAAGTATCCAGATGTGTAGTATGAAAAATAGAGGCATTTATGGCTGGACTTTTTTCCTGGACAGTCCTCGTATAGCCTCTCCTCCCAACCACATGACCACTTCAGTTAATATTCTCTGTTGCAACCACAGTTTTGAATGTTCTGTGGCCACAGACCTGGATAACTCTCTAAAGCCTGCAGGGTACCCATCAGCAGTGTTAGGTTAGGTCTTAATATCAGAGAAATAATGTTGAAATGGCTAGTAGAAAAAGGGAGCAGTCTGGATATTTGTTCATTTTTTTCCACAAATATTTGTTGAATGACTACTATGAGTTTGGCTTTATGTGAGGTGCCTGGCAGATAATGGCAAACATACAGACACAGCCTCTGTCTTCAGAGTACTGAGAGCCCAGAGGATAATCCAAGATTAAGTCTTTGCATAATTGAGAACAACGATGCAGTTATGTTAGGCTCTAAATTCCTCACACTTCAGTAGCAGTCTTTATAGACTTTCAAGCTGTAGTCTTTCAGCCCACAAGTCTGACCAAAGACACCAGTGCTCCAGGAGATGCAAACCACAGTAGTGGGACATGTGTCCTCAGTGGGTTTGGGAATAATCTCAGTCCTTCTGTGTGTTCTTCCCTCTGAAATGGGCTTGCCTCACCTCATGTTCTACACTTCAGCCATTTTATTAAAACTAGAGTCTGTCCTGAATCCCAGCTCCCATGGCTGAGAGATGGACACCTTGTTCTTCATTACTGTACCCAACATGTCAGAGACAGTTCTTGTTCTTGCAAGCTTCTTTCCCTAAGCGCTGGACCCTGTTTGTGGTAACTCCAGCTGCTGGCTGGGGTCTTATTCCAAAGCAGATGGACCACCCAGAACCATGACATTGTTGGTTTCCTGACTTCAGGCATCACTGCTGTTTGGATGCTGCTGTCGCAGTGCCATGTCCTCCAGCTCCAAATTCCCCCAAACGTTAGCAAGTGCCTGGTGGGAGACGGTTTGTTACACTTCTTTGTGCCGGTGGCTACTCCCCCATGGGACCGATTCTTCAGATAGGGTAAAGATTCCAACGCCAGTCCTGTCTTTTACCACTTCTTCCCTGTCCCCAACAGCCAGCTGCTAAGTCCCAGCATGCCTCTCATCAAAGCCCTCCAGACATGTGACAAGCTTTTGTTCCTGGTTGTTAATCCTGGTTTTTATTGTCTTGTGATCTCATGTACCCATGTCTGGCACTTTATCCATTTAACTCTTCTTATTTTCCCACAGCAAAACAAAGATTTTTTCCATAGGAACTCTCCTAATTCTTGTATCTTTTGACAGAATGCTTTCTCCCAAAGACCAATAGTGAAGGCTGGAGTCAATGTGTGTCAGGAGACCTGGATTTTCTCGCTGTACCACCATCTGGCTGTGTGGCTTTGGGCAATTCAATTCCTTTTGTTGTGACTCAATTTCCTAGTTGGGAAAATGGAAAGTGTTGGCTCTAAGGTTTCTGGTTCCTTCCAGCTCCCAAATTTGTTGATGTTAAGTTGGCTGAGAATAACCTTTTGAACAACTCCCAACTATTTTTTCTTTCTCAAATTCCCATCAGAAAACAATATGCACTCAGCTAGTACTTCCCACTTTGCTCTAGCTCTGGCTGACATATATTCCTAAACAAGATATACATCCTTTAATTTTGAATTCCAGGTCCATTACTTTATGTATTAATAATATCTTGAATTTGTAGAATATTTTGTACTTGCCGAGGCCTTTCATGATTATTATCATACTGGATCTTTGTAGTGACCCTATTTATTTGGAAGGACAGCCTTCCTATTTTCTCTCTCTCTCTCACCCACATCCTGCTTTTAAGAATCAGGAATCTGATGCATTGACAGGTAAGATATTTATGTGCCCAAGATAGTAAGACTAACTAGTGACAGATCCTAAACTAGAATTCAGGCTCCCTGACAACTAATTTAAGAGATCTTTGACTTTTCTACATCCCTCTCTCCTCCTCATCGACCTTTCTACAGCTCTTGTATTTGATACTCCAATATTGCTAATGTTTTGCCTCTTACATGAGTTAGGAGAGTCGGAGTACCAAAAAGAACAAATGAAACAAATTCTTCCCTTCTCCAACTAGCAGGTCTCAAGCAGCTAGCATGAATCATTCTTGCAAGGTACCGGTCTCTCTGGGCTATAAATACTGTCAACTATTGTGATGCTTCATCACATTTAATCAGCTAACTCAACAATTTAACAAAGCCCAAGCTACAGTAAAGAAGAAGTTGAAAAGGAGTTTTAAGCGATAATAATGCCCTAGTTTCACTAACGGGGCCATATGCTACCAAAGTGGCATAATTTAGGATTTTCCCAAGAGCTGAAAGGACTATGTGTGTTCCCTACTCTTTGGTATCAGGAAGGAGGGATTAAGTGAGTGTTTTCAGTTTCACAGGAAAAGGTAATAGAAATACAAGTGTATTTTGGGTCATGTTCAATTTCTACTTGGTTTTTCCAAATCTTTCTGAAGACAATAGATCATAGCACAACAGAAACTTTAACACCCAAGCAGATAATTATCACAACCCAGGTAGTTATCCATTCCCTAATATGAACCTAATTATATACAGTGACTGATACAGCAAGCCTAATAAATTGGAGGGGGGTGGTGGAGTTAAAGATGCTGGGTCAGGTCTGCCAGTCATAGGAAGACCATCATTAGTTACTATTTTAATGGTTCATTTGATTAAATGCCAAGCTATTGTCTTGTAATTATGTGTATTCAAGGGAAAAATACTCAAGTTCAATTAGGAATATATCTTTTACTGCACTATGTTTAATGAAGTTGCAACATCACCATAATAAGCAAGGAATAATGAAAATCTTCATTTGAAATTGCAATAGAAGTATTTGCAGAGAAGTAGCTGGCATGTGTAATATGATGAGTTCCCTTAAATGGCTCAACTGTTGATCAAAAAAGCAAATTATATAAGTGGATACTGCGAGGCAGAAACATGTGGACACAGCTGGAGTGTCATGTGTCACGGTTCCAGTCATTGCCAGCTGGCAGTCACACAAAGGCAGGCCAAGCCAAACAATTACTGTTATTCATAAGAGCAAATGTGCATTCCAAACACACAGTGCAGGCTTTATGAAATAACTGAGCGTTCAGATGCATCCAGACAGCCGACTGTTTTTTTTATCACATGTCTCTGGGTGCCAGGCCAATATGGCAAACTGACTCTGCTATTCAGAAATCCTTATCTTTACCCAATTAACCAAATCACTGTGACGTTTGAGAGTTCCTCATGCACTTTGCTGAGCGCGTCAAACCAGCAGGCTTACCAGGCAGCAGATGCACAGCTTCTGGAAGCAATCTGCTTTTTTTTTTTCTTTCTTTAGCTGTAAATATTCTATTAGACTATTGCCCGTTAGAAGCCAGAGCTTGGAGTCAGTCTGTAACATCTGAACATATATCTGAACATCCAATGGTCCCCTTGTCCTCAATTCTGTGTGCCTGTGTGATGGATGTCTTCCAAAAAGTTGCCTTGGGAGAGGCAAGGATGGCTGAGAGGCAGGCAGTAGGGATTCATACTCTTTTTTAGGGGAAAAATAAATTAAATGGGAGCACATTCTAGAAAAGAGTCTGGTAATGGACTTACATGAGAATCCCTGGATTGCTTAAACACAGATACCAAAGGAAAAAGAAGTAAAATGGAGCTGTTGATTCTATAATTTTCATCTATCTTTTTCAAATAAAATGTAGACATAGCTCCCTGCCTGTTATTTCTTTCAATAGACAAGGTCACAGGCACATGTGAAAATGTGTGTCATCATGTTCCTGCTTACAGCCATGTCAAATAGAAAGAATGCTGGAGAGGAATACATACAATTGCTAGGCAAGTTTCACTGCAGTAGAAAATGAATGGTTATATCTTAATCCCTTCAAAGAAAACACAGAGTATTCTGCCTAGATGAGCACAGTTCATTAGAAATCTACTGTGAGCCATATTTTAACTTTAAGTTTTCTAGTAGCCACATTCAATGAAGTAAAAAGAAACCAGTGAAATTAATTTCAATATTGTATTATTATTTAGCCCAATTTATCTAAAACTTCATTTCAATATACAATCATCATGAAAGTATTAATGAGATAGTTTACATTCTTTTTCTTGGGGTACTCTAGAAACTTGGTGTGTATTTTTGCACAGCCCAGCACTAGAATTCTGGCTGTGGGAATTTTGAGCATGTCCAAGCACACTTTGTCCAGCACCACAGAGGAATGTCTACCATGCTGGATGAAGAGGCAAATATTCTGTTGCTGGTACTAGGTATACTGTCAATCTTCCTCCTCCTCAATTAATTGATCCATAAAAGTAGAGATAATAACATATGTCTTACCATCTCCATTAAATTTTCTGTAAGAACTCCATGTCTATTTTGAGAAATAAAGTGTTCCATAAGCATTGATTAAGCAAACACTTTAAAAACATCTGACAGTAGCTAAAAGTATTAAGAACTGAGGAAAACCATTTTTTCTCTTCATCCTCTGTGCCCTGTTATTCCTTTCACAGGATAGGTTTTAAAATCAGATATGATTTTGAAGGCTAAAGCCTCACTCATGACCTTTAAAGGTCTGTGAAAGCTTTTTAAAATATCCCCAAATTTTAAAGCCACCAAGACAGGGTCATCATTCTTTTGCATGAGGGACTTTCCTCCAATGGCTGATGCCACACAGTTATGAACTCCAGTTTTCCTTTGAAACCTAAGAGAACTGGCAGCACATTAGCTAGGAGAGGCTGGCCATGTGAGGTGCACCTTTACCATGGTGCTTCATCCATGTGACACTGAGTATCAGATGGCTTAGAGTCCTGCCACCATTTCCCTCAGCCTGGGCTGTCTCAGAGCCCACTGCCCCTTATACCTCCCCTACTGTGTTGGCTATGAGGAGAAGGGATGATTTGCCTTTGAATTGTCCATGTTGAAGTATTTTGGCCAACACGAACACCAGTAGCTCCAACCCGTAAGGCACCAACATATCGAAGTCCATCAACCCAGATCTGCCATAGTCACAATACTCAGCATTTAATGTTTGCCAAGACTAAGACTGCTGGTAACAACGACAAACATCTTTGTATGTACAGGGCCTAATTTCTCATTTAAATTCAAAATCATAATTGTGATGGTAATGCTTTCACACAGTCCCTTAAATATTAAAAGGATTTTCAGATTGGTTAAATTTATTCATAAGTATTTTATTTTTTGATGCTATTGTGAGGTTGCATTCTTGAGTTCCCTTTCTTTGTTAGTAATCAATATACACTTGTTTACTGTATATTGATTTTGTGTTATGCAACTTTACTAAATTCAGTTATTAATTCTAATGGGTTTTTTTGGTTTTGTTTTGTGTTTTTGGTTTGTTTGTTTGTTTGTTTGTTTTGGTAAAGGGGGAAGTTTTTAGTGTTCCCTAGATACAACATCATTACATCTGAAAATTGAAAGTTTTACTTCTTTCTTTCCAGTTTGGATGCATTACATTTATTTTTCTTGCCTAATTGTTCTGGCTAGAATATCCAGTACTATGTTCAATAGAAGTGGAAAGAATGGACATCTTTGTTCATAATCTGAGAGGAAAAGCTTTCAGCTTTTCACTGTTGGGTGTGATGCTGGCTTGGGCTTGTCATACATAGCTTTTATTATGTTGAGTTATGTTTCTTCTATATACTTTGTTGAGAGTTTTTATCATGAAAGTATTTTGAATTTTGTCCCATGCTTTTTCTGTTGAGATGATTATATATTTAATCTTCACTTTGTTAATGTGATACATCACGTTGACTGATTTGTGGCTGTTGAACCATCCTTGCATCCCTGAAATAAATCCTACCTGATCATGGTGTATGAATCTTTCAGTGTGTTGCTGAATTTGATTTGCTAGTATTTTGTTGAGAATTCTTGTGTCTATGTCGATCAGGGATATTGGTCTGTAATTTCCTTTTCTTGTGGTGTCCTTCTCTGACTTTGGTATCAGGATAATACTGGCTTCATAAAATGAGTTTGGAAGTGTTTCCTCCTCTCCTATTTTTGGAAGAGTTTGAGAAGGATTGGTATTAATTCTTTTAGGACCAGATGGTTCTGTTGGTTGTTCAGGGGCACGTTATATAATCTTCAAATACTTGTGAATTTTTCAGTTTTCTTTTTATAATTGATTTCTAGTTTCATACCATTGTGGTCAGAAAAGACGCTTGGTATGATTTCAATCTTCTCAAAAAAAGACTTGTTTTGTGACTTAACATATGATTTATCCTGAGATTATTCCATGTGTTTTTGAGAAGAATGTGTATTCTTCTGTTAGATGAAATATTCTGTAAATGTCTGTTAAGGCCATCTAGTTTAATATGTCATTTAAGTCCAGTGTTTCTTTATTGATTCTCTGATGACTGAAAGTGAGGTATTAAAGTCCCTAAATATTACTGTATTGCCATCTATTTCTTCCTTCAAGTTTTTAAATATTTGCTTTATATATTTGTGTGTTCCTATGTTGGGTAGATAAGTATTTATGTTATATCCTCTTGATGAATTGACCCCTTTATCACCATGTAATACCTTCTTTGTCTCTTCTTATAGTCTTTGGATTTAAGTCTGTTTTGTCTGCTATTAATGTAGCTATCTCTACTACTTTCTTTTGGTTTCCATTTGCATGGAATATCTTCTCCCATCCCTTCACTATTAGTCTAGGTGCATCTTTAGAGTTGAAGTGAGTGTCTTATAGGCAGCATATAGGCTTTTTTGTTTTTTGTTTTATTCAGCTACTTTATGTATTTTGATTGGAGAATTTAGTTTATTTATATTTAAAATAATTATCAATAGGTATAGACTTACTATTGCCATTTTGTTAAATGTTTTCTGTTTCTTCAGTATTTCTTGAATGAGTGAGTCGATAAATAAATGAACTAAATACTATTTGAACTGAATTTTTTTTTACCATATACTTTCCCAAAGTTTTATTGAATAGAATGCTCCCCATCCCCCCAAGTGATTACAATGTAAAGATGTTCATCATTGAAAAATCATGCCTCGGTTTGCAACAAGGTTCTATACCTAAAGGTTCACCAACAGGAACTGCTGATGGAAGCTCTGCTGGAAGAATAACATCTCAAGCCAAGTGTAGCATGTGGCCTAAAACATGGGATGTACATGACTACTGTGGTCATTCATTTATTCAACAATCACTATTTGAGTATGTTACATATGTCAAGGACTCCACTAGGCACTGGGGCGACACTGATGATCAAAACTCCCAACATGTTCTCTGTCCCAATTGGACTTACTCTCTATAGTTGTTTCTTTCAGAACCTTGGGTTTAAGGTGTAATAAAATTTTTGAGTTCCTGTCAGTCAGAACATGAGGATGCAACTTCTTTTCCCTTTTGCATTAGGGAGATAAAATTCCACTTGTAACTCTCTTTCCTCCCACCCGCATCTCAATTTTAGAACCATTACTAATAGCACTCATCCATGGAACTACTCCAACAGCTATTCCTGAGGCATGTCTAAGTTTATTAGAAATGAGTCTCCCCTCCCCCCACCTTTTCCAGTAAGAAACAGCCAAACACACTGAGGGAGAGTTTCACACTTAAACTGGTGTGGAAGGACCCCAAACCCACATCAGACACCCTGAGTCACAGGCCTGTGCACATGCCATGTGCTGTCCCTGGCCTAAATCTAAATTGCTTTAGTCACCTCTCAGGACACCTAGGGCTCAGTCAGAAACTTGAGCTAAGTGAGGACAGCCCACCTCCAGGTGCTCCTTCTCTTCTTTTCACATTTCTCTCCCCATAGTTCCTGACACTTCTTGGCCACCCATCATTTTCTCTTTAGTTGTGGGCAGTCTTCTTACCTTCCGAGTGTTTTCCTTCACCTTACAGAGGAAAGCCTACCCCTAAATGCAGTTCTTGCTTTCCTGTGTATGCACAGAACCTTTGCCAGGAGTTCAGCTGCTTTCAGAGCCTTGCCACCCAGCCTTGGCCTGCATTTCCAAGTATCTACTACAGGAATAGATTCTTTGGAAGGAGACTTGCTTCTTTCGGGCCACAAGGCCTCCTTTCTGAGAGGGGAGACAGAGAGAGAAAGCCCAGGGGATAGCTGATTTGGAGGTTCCATGAAAAACGTTCTTCAGAGCTGGCTTGAATGGTGGTTTTGTGTGATAGAAGAATCCCTCCAGCTCTCTGGTTGGGGCCACGCCCCACAGCTTCTTTGTAGGATGATGAATTTGTGCTGGCTCCTCTCTTACGATTACCTGTGTGTTTACTCCGTGCTGCTGTAGAGTCACTGCTGTATCTTGAATGCTCATTCAGGGAGAGTAACTCAAGGCCTGACAGCTGGTGAGGTCATTCTGCAGTCTAGCCAAGGCCCGTGTGCCATTACAATGAAGTAATAATGTATTTATAACACACCTAACCACTGATGGCTTCTATTGCTGTGGCTTTTCCCCTTGCGTTTGCACAGATGTTTTTTGAGAACTCAAGAATTGGCCTCCAGAAACAAGCTCATAGCAAACAAACTCTGTCTGTTGACTCTGGCGGGTGCTTATAACGAGAGTTGTTAGCACACGGGATTTATGTTTCAAATATCATTTTAATTTCTCAGGCAGCGTTTTTACCACAAGATGTTAATTCACTGGTGCGCTCGAATCCCATAGCCTTTCTCTCTCTCAATCATGTGCTCGCTCACTCTTTCTCTCTCCCCCCTCCCTCCCTCTTTTTTTAATGAAAATATGGACTTAGTTTCTAAGGAAATATTCTCACCGCCTGATTCATTGAAACACAGTGCACTCATTTTCCACGGAATTTACTCCAAAATATCAGTCTTTTTATTTGATAAATGATGCACTTTTGTGATTCATTAAGCCCTTTTTCTTATTCCTTAGTAGCACCCGCTTTGTCACACACAAGGATTTTGCAATTAGTCCCCACACTAGCAGCTGGCCTTCCCAGCGACACAAGGTGCTTTTATAATTTATCAGAAAATGTTGGGAAAGCATTTAAAAATGATTCACACACTAGGTTGGCATGTAGCATGGATCCCTATGAGAACTGTTAAGTCAATCTTGTAAATCTTAGTATTTCCTGAGGATAACAGGTTTGAGATAACAGCCCTATTTGATACCGCAATTAGCATTCCAGATATTTAAAAAAAAAACTGTTGGAGACTTTCGTTCTGACAATCTTGTACCTTTCTTCTCTTGTCTCTCCTGCTATCCTGATGCATTTTATCTCTGCTTCTTAGTCATCTGGCTGAATCAATTCTGGAAGCCATTCCCTTACATAAAGGGATCCTCTTGGGTCACTAGCCCCTTCACTTCCCTATCCCACGATCAAGAGCAACTATTTCTAAATTCACACACGTCCATCCTGTTTTTTCACCAGCTCTGAAACAGGTGACATCAACTCTGGCACTTGAGACAAGAGGGTAAAAGCCTTCCTTCCTCCTTTCACCTCTTGTTCTGTTCGTAGCCCAGGGCAATTGGCTTTTGACACACCACCACACCAGTGATGCTTCCTAACAGACAACTCCAAGGCCTCTGCTTGGTCCTGACCCTTAACCTCTTTGAAATCTTAGACTCTGTAAAGCACACCCTCGTAGCAACTTCTCCCTGTTGATTTTGGCCGCATTCCCCTCTCCGGGTCCTCTCCAACTTCTCTCACCACTCTCTTTCCCCTTTTGTTTCCTGGTAAATCTTAGGTTGTCCCTGGCTCTGTATCCACACACTCTCCTGGGCAACTTTCTCAACACTGCCCAGTCCATTGTTTCAATTATACACAGGGTGCCAACAAATTATGCACATTTTAAGAAAGGAAAAAACTATACTAAAATTGTAATACTCAATATATACAATTAACAAAGGATGAATATAAGTCACATTTGACTTCTGCAACTACAAGAGGTGCTCAAGGTGGTTACCATCAGCAACCAGACGCTTCTGATCACAGCGAAATACTGCTTGAGCAATGCTGACCAGTGTCCACTTGTATCGCTGTGCGTGCCTTTTCAATTTCTTCCTGAAGTGCTACCAAGTAGCTGGTTTTCTATAGTACACCACATCCTTTAAGGGCCCCCATAGGTAGAAGTCAAGGGGAAAGTTGTTAAGTCAGGAGAATGTGGGGGAGACTCAACTGCACCTCTTCATCCTATCCATTGCTCTGGCAAATGGTCTTGCACTCCTTGAATGACAACTGTGCTTCTGCCATTCTCTGTGACTGTCCTCCCTGTCACATGGTGATGCTAGCATTCACTTGATTAACACTGTCTTTTGAGTGAAGGTCATACTACACATTGCTACCATCACGCAGTTCAACTTCGAAAAGTTATACATAGATAAGATCTCTTAAAATGAAAATGTGTATACTTTTTTTTTACACACCCGATATTTTTGGTTCCAGCCCTGACCCTCACTTCTAACCATTGATCATGAATGTCTCTGGATGTCTGGGAAGGGATGAATTTCCCATCCACTGCTGGACTTGTCCCTTCTCCTCCTGGAGTGAGTGCTAGCTCACCAAACACCTTAGCCCTTCACTCAGGAGGCCCAGTTTATCTTAGCATCAATTGTGTCATTCCCTCCTCCTTTGCCCCCAGCCCTTCTTGAATATGGGTTTGCTCCTTCACTACTAGTGTGTGTGTTGAAGTTTCTTCCTCTTTACTGCCAGTAGAACTGTCAGAATCCTCTTGGTGCTTTTAAAACACAAACCTGCTGGGCCCCACCCTGGAGGCTGTGAATCAGAAAGTCTAGGGTGGGGCCAAGCATCTGTATATTGATGAAGCTCTGAGGGATATGGACAAGCAGGCAGATGGGGAAGCTCAGTGGAGGTGCTGGCTCTTTTCTTCCTGTCCATGGCACCTGCTCCAGGCCAAGAGGATGCCTCACCATCTTGCACCTGGGTTCCCTCTGCCTCCCTGGTTTCCTCCTGCCCATCAGACACCATGCTACAGCCAGAGGAACTTTCCAGATCCTCAAGCAGTAATGTCATTCCCTTGTTTAAAAATGTTGGTTGTGGCCTTCCACCTGCAGGTTCCCTACCCCTCATCATGATCTGTCATTTACTTTTTCCCCTGCCTGGATTCCTTCCTGATACTTTTCCCACTGTCAGGAGGGCACTCTACCCCATTCTGTGCCTTTTGGATCATTCTCGAAATACACATACTAGAGCTAGAGTAGTTTTTCCAAGTCCAGCTCCAAAGCCAGCTCTCTGCCTTGTGGGGGAAGCCCTTCTTGGTCATAGACACTCCCACCTCTGTGTCCCCCCAGCACTGTGAACCACTCTGGCCCCAGGCCTGGTGTATGCTGGGTTTATTGCACGGGCGCCTCCTGCTCCTTTTCCCACCACACATGAGGGGGTATTTCCTTCCAGGCAGCGCATGCACCCCATTGCCCACCATGCTCTACTCAGCATCCAGATGGCATGTGCACGTGGACACAAATGGACATTGATTTTCTTGGAGACTTATATAGTGTGTTCAAGTTGCGGGGTAGGGTAGGGTTTCTCATAACAGAAAACTTGGGAATAACGAAACTTTTTTTCTTTGTTGGAAACTTTCCTCTCCTAATGGCACACTCAGTGTGTGGTAACTGTTAGTGTGTGTGCTGACTGGAGTCACACTGGTGTGGGAGAAGGACAAGGGCTCAGAAAGAACAGAACAAACCCAAGCCCTGCCCTCTTCTTCCATGTGACTGTGGACCAGGTGCTTAACATCTTTGTGCCTTAGTTCCTTCATCTGCAAAATGAAATTAATTATACCTACTTTACAGTGTTGAAATGAGAATGAAATGGGATAACCTATAAGGAAATATGCGGCCCACACAGGATACCTAACAAATGTCCTTTTCCCATTCCTCTCCAGGTACCAGGGTGCATTTTAGTCAGTCAAATAGAACACCAAAGGACAGTCCTCAACTCTCAGAATGGACCTGAGTGCTTTCCTTTGATTTTGTTCAGCCCCTCACCCCTCCTTTCTGCCTGCAGAGAGTACTGGGCTAGTGGTAAAGCCATAAAAAGAAGATTTAACTTAGATTATTTTAGTTACTGGCTGACCCCAGAGAAATTACTTAATATCCATAGACCTCAGTTTTCTCTTCTGTGAAATGGGATAGTAATAGCTCTTTCATAATTTTATCCTGGGGAATTAATGACACAACGTGTAACACACATAGAACAATGAGTACAGTGCCTGACACAGAAGGTCGCAGTCTATAGTGGTTAGTATCAGGAAAAGGAAGCAAGAATGCTGTATCGTCCTAACCAAGCTGCCAATATTTGGTAGCACAACCAAGAAAACAAGAGATATCCCTCTCTCACTGATACTTCTTTTCAGGTTGCCTCCTAGTACATTGAGATTTCCATTTGACTGCCCGACAGAAGAATAACTTAAGTGACTCTTCCCTTTTGGTAAATTTTCAATGTCCTATGCAATTCAACACAATTAATTATAGGATTTAATATAATTAGGCTTATGTAATTAATTCAATGGTCCAACTCAATTTAAATTGTCCTTCCTTTTTTCTTGCACAGAGTGTGTACTTCCTCACCTAAGCCATTGCCTCAGGATTCCAGGGCAGAGGTTGGCTTTCTCACTCTCTTCAGTGTTTTGGAGAATGGGGGAGGGGAGAGAGCCATCAAGTCGTTACTCAGTCAACTCCTTTCTTAGATAATTCAAATTTGAGGCTGAAAAATAGCCTATGTTTCTGAAGGTATTCCTTTCTGAGTGTTCCTAGGTATGAACCAAAACACAGAGCTAGGTTCCAGGGGTCATCCAGGTGAAGCCTGAAAGACTGGGCTCAGTGGGGACTCCTATATAAGCCACAGCAACCCTCTCCTCCCCATGGGCACAAAGATCACGTTGCTTGGGTCCTTCTCTGTGGAATTTGAAATTCTACAAAATACTTTTTCTACTCTAGAAAGCCTAGCAATAAAGAATTACACAATAATTGTTAAAAGTAAATGACTTGGAAGAAAGTAGGCCAAGACTCAAAGAAACATGTTACACC
Organism: Lyroderma lyra; assembly: GCA_004026885.1. Classification (NCBI taxonomy): domain Eukaryota; kingdom Metazoa; phylum Chordata; class Mammalia; order Chiroptera; family Megadermatidae; genus Lyroderma; species Lyroderma lyra. Next base: position 256,845 of record PVJL010000685.1, read on the forward strand.
ATATTACATATGGGACAACCTCCCATGCACCCCCAAATCCCATCTGTTTTTTTTCTAAAGCCAAGGGTTAGCTTGTCCCTTAGCTTGTGGTAAATTAAGTTGGAGTATTTTTTCCTGATTCCTGTTTCTCTGAAGGAGTAATCAGGCCTTGATGCTGTGATGGGTAAGGTCAAAGTTGTGTGACACTGCTCTCTGTGGAAACAGAAGAGCTGCAGACTGCGGAAAGCCCAGAAATACTGGGCATTCATTGCTCATGGGCTCTATCGTGGTGAAGGCTGTTTTAATTCAATCAATATTTACTATGTTTCTAGGACTGTAATTACATAGTTCTCAGTGAAAAGAACTATTCAGTCAAGGTATCTACGTCAGTCACAAACACTCAACAATTGGCATTTATTCTTACTTCTACTATCTGTGGATGGCCTCGCATTGATCTGATTTATGTTGGCTTTAGCTGGGCTTGGCTTCAAGCTGCTCACTGGGTCTAGGTCTACTTCCACATGCTTCTGACCTATGTTGGTCCAGTGATTTGCCCAAGAGCAGTGCAACTACGTAGGCGTATTTCATGACTGTGCTCAGCGTCATATCTACTAACATCCCATTGGCTAAGGAAGCAACATTGCCAAGCCCAAAGTGGCTATAACTCCATCCATCATGAAGCCAAAGCAATTCACAGAGTGAGAAATGGCAGTGGAGAAGGTGGGAGGGAAGGATTATTTGCTGGGCAATAAATAATATGTTACCACAGTAACAGATTTACTTCATGTGTAGGACAAAAAATTCAAACTTGTGAAGCTAAACTGTTTTAGTTAAATTATATATGAGCATAGGAATAATTTATTACCTAAGTAATTTGTACTGCAAATCTTTAGTAACAGTAGCATAAGAGTTGGAGACAGAAGAGTGAATCCTGTCTGTGTGACTTCATGAGAGGATAATCTGGGCCAGTGAGTTAACCAGGCTGAGCCTTAGCACCCACATTATAACATACAGACAATTCTATAGCCTAGCTCCCAGTATTTCCATGAGGATAAAGTGAAATAATGGTGGTGGAAGTACTTTGCAAACTGTGAAGTGCCACTTGAACAGAAATTACTGCATTTTGTCATAATTAGCAGAACATGCACCCTGTAAAAACCAAACTAGTGCTTATACTTTTTACATAGGAAAAAGGGAGCTGGTCTTGGGATAGAAAACTCAGGTTGGAACCTTAATTCCATCAATTACTTGGTCTCTGTAAAACGTGGCTAACAATATCAGCTCCACTTAGCCCCAGAGTTTTGGAGCCATCCAATGAAACAATGGGTGAGAAACAATCATAAACTACAATGGGAACTCAGATCCACCTTTAGTGAAATCGATGCTCATTTGTCATCTGAATGAGAAGTCACAGGGAATCACGTGTTCACAGTGGTTACTCTTTAAGTGCAAATGTAAAAAAGAGGAGTGATTTTTGAGATAAAAGTTTAAAGAAAACTGTGTCTTATAAACCTGAAGGCAGCAAGAGAAACCCTGTGGTGCACAGGGCGGCGTCTGAAGAAAAGGTGAAGGCAGTCTCCAATAGATGGTAAGCAGAGGGCTGCAGAAGTGCCAAGGTGCCTGTTCGATGGGCATTTTAATTGCAGGGGATGCAGTTGTATTCCAATTGGTTCCTTTTAGATCTTTGTAACCTCTGGGTTTAAACCAGGGGACTGAACTAAAGGGATGAAGGTGAGGCTAGTGTTAAGAGAGTGGGAAGATAGGTATGGATTTACATATCAGTCATGCTACTTACAGTGGAGCAGTGTGATCTCGGGAAAATGAGTTTGTCTGTGCCTGGGTTTTCTCATCTGTACAATGGGGATGAACATCAGTGTATACCTAACAGGGAGTATTCAGCACCTGACTGAAGGGGGATATGGCAACCCAGCCTAGTAGCCTCAGGACCATACATGGCAGGTCAGAGGGAAGAGCAGGAATAGCAGATGAGGTACACTTTCTTGATGTAAGATGATTGATCGGTGGCTGGTTCCCCAGGTGGACCATCATATAAGATGATCCTGAATCTTTAGGGACCCTCTCTAGATTCTCAATTTAGCTCCCCTGTGCCACCTTTAAAGTAGCAAAATGTTCAGACTGCATTCCAGGCCAATTAAACAAGAATTGGTGGAGTTTGGGTCCAGGTATCAGCTTCTTTTAACCCCATCTCCAACCCTAGATGATTTACACGTGCAGACAGGCTGTAGACTAGCGTTCTGGCAACAGGTAGCTTCCTCCATCGGGCAGGTTAATATGGCGGTCAGGATTCAAACATATCTGGGTCTGAATCCTGCCTCTGCTGCCTGTTAGCTGTGGACTTTGGACCTCAATTTCTTAATCTGTAAATGGAGATCACAGTCCTTACTTTATGAGGATGTTGCAAAGATGGAATGAAATAACCAATGTGACCTGATTGGCATATACTGAGTGTTCAAAAATGGTAGCTACTGTTATTAAAAGATTCTTACTGTGAATAATCACTCCATTTAATTTGTCTCCTCTCTGACCTCACTCCACTCTCTACCACATTACCTGATTTTATTTCCAATGTACCATGTAAGAGGATCTGAAATCATTGTTACTTATTAGGTCTCTTTAAAAGAGATGATTGATTGTGACTGCAGGAAAAAATCCTAGACACCCCTGGTTACTGACATAGCATATTTGTAGAGGGAGTTCCGAGTTCGGGGAGAGGGTTGAGTCTGAGAACCCTTCTCCTTTGGCTGCCCTGGAGGCTGGAGAGAACACACCTGCCTGCTTTTCTTTTTCTCCCTCATTGACTACAGACAGGAAGGTTTGGAAAGCTTCCCCTCCTCCCCAAATGAACTCCATCCCAGGTCACCGGAGTAGGGGGCGAGGGAGGATGAGAAGCAGGCATTATTTTCTCTCTCACCCTCCATATCTTCCACCTGTCCCCTTAGGAGCCCGCCTATATCAAACATTCACTCACCTTTGGTTAACCCTTGAGCTTTTCAGCTCAAATAAGCCTGCTCTCAGAGAAAAGAATGCTTCCAGACAGTTTATCTGAACACTTAGGTGCAAAACTTGCAAGTTTGTGCTCGTTGGTAAACTCAGGTGGATTGCTTTTACAGTTGATTTAACCCAAAGAGGAGGGTTGGGGGAAATCAAGACTGGAATAATCACATGCTGAAGGTGGCTTCCATCAGTTCCTTAGACTAATACTCCAGATGATAGACTCTACACTTGGTCATGACTGAAACTCTAAAATAGCCCTTTCTTTCTTGGATCAAAGATTATAAACCTGTGAAGAACTTCAAAATCTATCTTATGAAGTACAGGCACTTCAGTTTTACAAATGTAGAAATGGAGGCTCATAGAGTTTAAACCACATGTGCAAACAGTCCTACCTGGTTACTGTGGACCCAAAACTGGAATCTCAGCCTCTCAACTCCTGGTTTGCTCATGTGTCTTTGGCCTCACATCGGTCCTCATTTACTAAAAAAGAGCAAAGAGAGAAAACAGAGTTTGATTTCTTGGCTAAAAAAGAGAATAAAGGGTCTGGACTTTCCAAAAGCTGAAGTTGAAAAGAGGGGAGCAAGGATAAGGGTTTGAGGAATGCAAACCGCTTAGATGAGTGAGTGTCTGAAGCTTGCAGTGAATTTCTGGCCAATCCAAGGCAGAGAAACTTTTTTCCTCATCTCCAACAAACATCCTGGGCTGTGGGAAAACATAGTTTATTGTTGTTATTTGTTTTCCCATTGCCTGGAGCCATACTTGGGCATGGAGAATTTGTACTTGTATGAAATTCAATAGAACCTTTAATATTTCATTTGAGTGAATCTCTAGGAAGGCTAGGATTTGAGCAAGGGTGTGATAAAGATAATGTGACCTAAGCCAGGCGAGTGTTCACTGTGTTTTGCTTTCTTTACCTCACACGTCACTTCTATATTTGCTGATTTGCCAGGTCAGTAACTTCTTCTGAATAAGAAAATGTACTGTACTCGTTGTCACCCATGCATTATTTAGTATGAGGTAGTTGTTTAGTTCAGTGCATTTACAAAGTACTCTAGAATAATTTGTGTTAAATAGTTTGTACTGAGCCACCATGGAGAATGCTGAAACACAGACTCAGAGACAATGGAAACTGCCATCACACATCCTCATCAACATAGGATTCAAGCTGATTAAATCTATATTTTATAATGAGTTTACTGATTTACATTGTATTGGGGTGTATCAGAAATGGGAATTTTACTGGTAAATTGCTCCGCTTCTGAGAAAATACAAAGAACTGCAAGTGACTCAAAAAGAACAGTAAACCCAATGGAGCAATGAGTAAGGAGTGAATTTACAATGCTGTCAAAAGTAGCTCTTGAAAGAGACGTTAGCCCAGATTATTCTAAGTGATTTTTTGCAAAGTTTTAATGAAAATCTCCATTATATATAAATTGTTCTAAAATAAAGAAAGAAAATGATTGTAATTGATTTTTTAAGGCTAACCTATTCCTGATACAAAAACCTGACAAAAATGACATAAAAGAAAGTTACAAATCAGTCTCACTCATAGTGAGAAGTAATAAATAAAACACTAGTAAGTTATAATATCTAACAGTATATTAAAGAACGATTCACCATGAACAAACAGAGCTTATTAAACAACTAAAAATGTTTTACTACAGGTAACCTAATATAATAGGTAAAAGGGAAAAAAATAATATGAGAATTTCTACTGATTTTGAAGAGCTAAAATTAAATATTCATTAATAATTCTTTGGACTCATGGATTCCTAGAGATAGAGAGTAATTTCCTTAATTTGGTATGGAAAATCTAACTCAAACCAAGAGGCAATGCCATTTCGTCTGTCAGGGGAAAATAAAGACATTCTTATCAAAATCAGGAATAAGGGAGGAGGCTTACTATTACCATTGATATTTAATATTGTTCTGAAAATTCTGAAAATAAAATTGATATAAAGAATGATTGTACTTCTTGGAAAGAAGCATAAGAGGTATCATTATTTTCATATTACCAAAATGTCCACCAAGAACAAATAAGCAAGTTCAAAATGTACATTAAATAAAATTGCATCTATAACAAAAATACTTAGAAAATATATAGCAAAAGGATTACATTCACAATAATAACAATAAAATATAAACTATGAAAAATAAATTTACAGGACAATTTGGATCTATTTGAGAAAAAAAACCTACAAAATTTCACTGAGTGTTATAAAATAAATGTGAATAAATGCAGTGGTATTAGTGTGTCCATGTATTTGCTGATTCAATATTATAAAATTTCAATTTCCTTAAATTAACATATGTTTGATATAATTACAAGAAGAGTCCAAATTATAATTCTCATTTTATTTTGGTGGTAAGATTTGGAAAAATAAATATAAAATTTATCTGGAATTGCAAATGGGCAAAAATCCTCAAGAAATTTTGAAAAATAGATAGTAATAGAGGGAAACATTTGTTTTGCATAATATTAAAATATTTTAATTTTACAATAATAAAATGGTTTTATATCAACATACATATTGACAAACAGATCTCTGGAAGAAAATAAAAAGCCCCAAAATTATATTTAAGAAAGGTGGCATTTCAAATCAGTAGCAAAAGAAATTCTTTTTCTCAAAAGCATTCTCAGAGAGTTGATTAATAATTTGAAAAAATACTATAAAATAATGGATGTAAATATGATATTATAAGACAGGTAGAGAATACCTTAATATCTCAATTGGGGATAGAAAATAAATTTCATCTATTATATCATAATAGAAAAGGTTGATGGTATTGATTATAAAAATCTAACATCTGCTGTATGTAAAAAAAAAAATAGTCAAAATTAACTTTTTTAGAACTCCACCCCAGGTCCACAGTAGCCATGAAAACCTGACTCATAACTAGCTTATACAAATAGCCTTGGTCCAGGGACATTTGTAGAACATTATCAGCAGCAATTGATTAACACTGAAACTTCCTGGGACAGCAATAACAATTGGAGAAGACAATTTTTAAAAATTAAAGGGAAAGCTGAAAAACTTAAAAGTAAAAACTGGAGAATAAGATGTCCATAAGGGCCTTTGAAAAGCTCCAGCACATTCCTGGGAATCTAGATAGTCACATCCAAGAAAAAGGCTGTGTGCATTCCCAGGAAAGACCTGAAAATGTCTTCATCTTTCACCTATGGCTGACCTTGAGGCTCTGCAGAAGCAGGAAGTAAAGGCTGAGGCAGAGTTGTCAAGTGCCTGAGGGTTGAAGATGTGCCTAAATATGCACACAGATCCCCTCAACAATAACTGGGGGACTTATTATTTCCAGGCATTTGAGGAATCTTTGTACAGTCCTTAAATGACCACTAAGCTAACCCAGCTAAGCCTTCAGTGGCTACAAAGAATTCAGACTTTACAAAATTAGTTCATAAGATTCATTAAACAAACAGCAACAACAACAAACAGCAGTGACAACAAACTATAAGTGATGAAATCTGATTTCCAGAGTTGCCACATTATATTATTTAAAATGTTCAGTTTCAACTAAATTTTATGAGATCTAAATATAAGAGTTAAAACTATAAAACTCTTGGAAGAAAACACAGGCTTAATTCTTCATGATATAGAATTAAGCAATGTTTTCTTAGATATGACACCAAAGGCACAAGCAATAAGAAAAAAACACCAATAAATGGGACTTCATCAAAATTAAAAACTTTTGAGCTAATGTGTACCATTTCTTTTTGTGGTGATAAAATGTTCTGAAATTAGATGGTGATATGGATGTACAATGAGCGATTATATTAAAACCACTGGATTAAAAACAATTTCAAGAGAAATTATTGGAATAAATTTTATTTTGTTATCCAGGCATATTTTGGAGACATTGTGGGTTTGGTTTCACACCACTGCAATAAAGCAAGTATTGCAATAAAGTACATTGTAATCTTTTTGCTGTTGGAGGGTGTTCCTTCAATTTGTAAAAAAAAAATACAACATCTGGGCAGCACAATAAAACAAGATATGCCTGTAGTTGCATCTCCCATTTCACCTAACCACTGACTCAGTTTCTTTAATTCTTTTATATTGTTATTGTCTAAAACCTAGCATAAAGAAAATATTGAAAAAGGAATTTGTCAGGATTTAATACAATATAAACAATTCCTGACTTAGAATGGTTTGACTTAATGATTTTTCAACTTTATGATGATCTGAAAGCAAAACACACTCAGTTGCAACTGTACTTAGAATTCTGAATTTTGACCTTTCCTGGGCTAGCGGTATGTAGTACAGTACTCTCTTGTGATGCCGGGCAGTGGAACCCCAGCCAGCCATGCAATCGTGAGGGTAAACTCCTGATACTCTACAGTGTATTCATTGTGTTAGATGATTTTGCTCAACTGCAGGCTGATGTAAGTGTTCTGAGCACTTATGAGGTAGGTTCAGCTAAGCTATGATATTTGGTAGGTTAGGTGTATTAAATGCATTTTTGACATATGATATTTTCAACTTATGGGTTTATCAGTTGAGAAGCATCTGTATATAGATAAAAATAAGTCAACTCCTGATTATTGTATATGTACTGAAGTATCATAATCCAAGTGACAAGTTATCCCTTAAAAGTTTATATTCAAATTCAATGCAGAAATGCAAAAAGGAGATGGCTGTAACATTTGAAATGATGAAGACAATGTCTTCTTGCTTTAGAGACCAACTAGGGAGCAGTTACTCTTAAATGGATGAAGAGCTCTGACGAGTAAGTGTTATATCAGTTCTAATATTTAGAAGTGACTCTTTTCCTATGAACCCACTTGGACTGAAAAGAGCTGGGCAGAGCAGAAGAGGGGCAGAAGAAGGGCAATAAACTAGGACCACAGACCCCTATGCTTCATTAACAGCCTGGTTAAAAGAGAAGGGGAGTTAATAACAGAACTAACCTGGTGCAAACTATAGTTGTAATTGTATATTTGTAGTTGCAGCATATTAGCTAATGATTTGTTAGTGAGTTTTATGAAGTTCATTCTGTAGTGTATGGTGTACACATGGCTCTTCTTAATTATCTTTATAAAATCCCAACACAACTAGCTTTCTTCCACCTTACTAAAGTGACTTATATTTTTCAATTTTCTTTGCTACCTTTTCCTTTTCTTTATGGTCATTAAGTGTTGTTTGCTTTTCTTGTCTACACTGTCTTTCTTTTGGTAATGTTTTCTAATTCACTGCTTTGAATATCACTCCACATCTTGATGATTTCCAGCCTGGTTCTTCCCAACAGCCTCCTAAATATTCACATTTGATATCCAATAGATAGTTAACCATGTTTGGTGGGATCCCACCAAATGTACTTCTCCTTCCCTTCTCCATTTCAGTAAACAGTACCACCAGTCACCCAGCTTCCCAGATCAAAGATCTGAGAGTAATCCTTTATTTCCCTCTTCTCTCACATACATATCAGTAAATCCTATGGACTCTGCCTCTACTATGACCCTCTTCGCTCCATCTGCACTGTTACATCTCTGACTTAGCTGGCACTGTCTTTTACTCTGACAGCTGTAACATTTCAACTGGTACAACCTCTTTTGAAAATGGTTTTAGCAGCATTTACTAAAGCTGAATATATCATACTCTATGACCCAGCAGTTCAATGTGTGTGTGTGTGTGTAGATATATGTATGTATGTATATATGTATGTATATATACACATATATGTGTGTGTATATATATAGTTAAATAAATAAATAAATATGCACAGTAGAAATGCATACCTACATTTAATACATTCACCAAAAGATAAGAATTAGATGTCATTATTCATAATAGCCCCAATGGAAACTATTGAAATGTCCATCTATAGTAAAATAGATAAATTAATTTATGGTGTAATCACAAATTGTACACTTTACTGCAATGACATTGCAATGACTACATACAATATAAATAGATCCCATAAACATAAGGTAAAGTCTAAGAAAATTGACAATAATGAGAATACACAGTATGATTACATTCATAAGAATGCAAAAACATGGAAAACTAAGCTATGCTTTTAAAAGTCGGGATACCTTTGAAAAGTGTATTTGGGGTGGGGAGGGATTGACTGTAAGTGAAAAGAAAAGAATTCTGGGGTACTGGGGATTTTATGTTTCTTGATTTGGGTGCCAGTTACATGGGAATGTTCAGCTTGCAAAAATTTATCAACTTGAATACTGTGTACATTTTCTGTGTAGCCATTATATTTCAATGAAAATTTTTTCCTGAAAAATAATACATAGACATAAATGTAAAAAAAATAACTATAAGAATCTTAGAAGAAAACATAGGTATATATCTTCATGAATTTGGAAAAGGCAAGTATTTTAGTCATGACCCCAAAAGCACAGGCAGCAAGAGAAAAACACAGATCAATGAACTTCATCAAAACTTATTGTGCTTTAAAGAAGTTTCAAAGTGAGCAGACAATCCTCGGAATGGGAGAAAAATATTTGCAAATCACATGTCTGATCAGAGACTTTTATCAGTAATATGTAAAGGATTTATGCAATTCAATTGTAAAAACAAATAATCTAATTAAAAATGGATAAATAATTTGAATAGATTTCTCAAAAAATGTACACAAATGGCCAATAAAGATATAAAAGGTGTGCAACATGATCAGTCATTAGTAAAATGCAAATTGAACCATAATAAGATTCCATTTTATACCCACTTGGACTATTCTGCAGTAAAAAATATAATATTGTATAAAGATGAACAATAACAAGTATTGGTAAGGGTGTGGATAAGTTGAAACTTTGCTGATAAGAATGTAAATTGGTGGAGTCAATTTGGAAAACAGTTTAGCAGTTACTCAAAAAGTTAAATATAAAGTTATCATATGACTTAGCAATTCCACTCCTGAATATTATACAGCATCTAGCACAAATAATGCCTCTTTTTTATGCACTGGTAATCTATACCAAAATCATATTCATGTAATTCTGTTAAATAACAACATTGTAACTACATTAACATAAATACTTTAAAAAGGGCATTACTTCGATGGGACCCTGTATATGCAAGAGAATTAAAAACATGCCAATTCAAAATCCTGTGCAAAAATGTTCATAAGTAGCATATTCATAATAACCAAAAATGCAAACAACCCAAATGTCCACCCAATGATGAATGAATAATGTGGTATGTCCATACAGTGAAACATTGTTCAGCCATTAAAGGAAATGAAGTACTGATATGTGTAAAAGCATGACAGACCTTTGAAAACATGCTAGGTTCTGAAAGAAGCCAGACACAAAAGAACAAATATTGCATGATTCAATTTATATAAAATGTCCCAAATGTGAAAATCAAGATGGAAATACAGAGAAAGAAAGTAGTTTAGTGGTTGGCAGGGGGAGAGAAAAAAGGTATGGGGAGTGACTCAATGGGTATGAGATTTCTCTGGGGGAGGTTATGAACATGTTCTGAAATTAGACAGTAGTGATGGTTGCAAAACTCTGTAAATACACTAAAAACTACTTAATTGTAGTTGAAAGGGGCACACATTTTGGTATATAAATTTTATCTCATCATAGCTATTACTTTAAAAATACCCTATGAGATAATGGCTTTGGGTGAATCAAATTAGCAATTAAAAAGAGAAAAATAACAGCCTGTGTTGACTAAGATGTGGTAAAATCATCTGCTTCTTGGAGTTCTGGAAAGTACTTTTCCATAGGTACCAATAACCGTAAATATATCTGTACCCTCTCACCCAATATTTACAAATGATATTCTGTGTAAATGATCAAATAATATACTTCTTCACCCCACATTTTGTATCAGGGTGTTCACTGCAAAATTGGAAATAATCTATATGATTTTTTATGGAAGTTACCAAAGTAATTTTGGGTACTGCTCCACACCAGAACTCCTGTGATCGTTAAAGTCGTATTGTCAAAGAATATGACTTAGTAAAATGCTTGTGATAATAATTTAAAGTGAAACAAAAAGCAGCTTACAGAAGTTTCTGATTCTTATTTGGGGTGGGGGGGGGAAGAGAAATGAAACTCATATTTAAGGTGGATTCCTATTCACCCCAGAATTGATCAATGCACTTCTTAAAATGTGAAAAAAAAAAAGGGCAAGATAAAGGAAGTACTTTAGGCATAGTCTGTGTAACAGTAAGAACTGTGGGACGCTGTGTTTCATACTTGGTATTCCACTTGCTGTGCCTATTATTGGATTTCTTTTTCCAACTTCATTTAATGCAGTTCAATTAACTAAATATTTACTGAGTAGAAGATCTGCTCTAGGTTCCTCGGCATAAGTAAAGGTAAGTATGTATGTAGGTAAGATGGAGAGAACCATTGTACCACTGGGTCTAAACTGAGAATGAAGACAGATAAAGAGGATAAAGATGAGGTGAGAGTAAAGATGAAATTGAAGTGCAGGTGCAGCTATTGTGAAGAGAGGAAGAAAGGAAAGATGGTTGTTGCCTCAGTCCTTGGGAACATTTGTGAGGTTGATGAGCCTACCTACCCATTTCCAAAATAGAAAAATGAAAAATGACTGATGGAGCAGAGGAGGTGAAGGCAGTTTCAGAGCCTTGCACTTGCATGCTGAAATCATGGGGATGCAAATGGCAGCTGAACTAGGAAGGAAGGCTGCACACCCATTGAAATCTATGCACCTGGCATGTAGTAGGCATTTAACAAATACCTGCTGAATGAATGAATGAGTTGCAAGTAGAAAATGATAGATAAAATTGGGAGGGAATGCATTACTGGATCACACGGACCTTCTAGGGGAAGGTTTGTTGAAGAACAGAGAGAATCCAAAAGGTCTGGAAATGGCAATGGGAAGCTAAGCGCACCCCAACCCCTCTCCTCAGCCTGTGGGCCTGAAGGAGGAGGAGAAATAGCTATTTCCACTAGAAAGGTTTGTCCGGCAACTGGTGCAGTCAGGAGTCAGTGGAAGTTGGGAAGAACTTCAAAGGAAAAATGAAAGATGGAGGGCTGTAATGAGGCTCCCAGGAAGGTCCTTGTTCCAGCACAATCTAGAGTAAAGATGGAAGTAAAGGACTGCATAGAGGGGCTGTGAGAGGATGGGTAGACATGGAGGGTAGGAAATGAGAAAACTAGCATGAAAGAAACAGAAAGCTGAGAGCTAATCTTGGAAGCATGGAGAGAATACAACAAGAACTGATATCAATTCTCATGTCTCTCGATCCATCTCCTGAGAACTTGTTTGGTTGGGTGTGGCTTCATAGCATCACCACTGACAATGAAGTGAGATGATCAATCATGATACCTTTTTTCTAAGAAGCTAGGTTTGTGCTTTGGAACAATAACTATTATAAAGGTATAGCTTACCTCTTCACCCATTTAACCCATTTTGCCCACCCTCCAAATCCTTTCCCTTCTGATAACCACTAATCTGTTCTCTATATCTGTGAGTTTTGTTTTGTTTGTTCATTTCCTTTTTATTTTTTTAGATTCCATATATAAGTAAAATGATACAGTATTGGTCTTTCTCTGTCTGACTTATTTCACTTAATATAATACCCTCAAGGTCCATCTATGTTGTCACAAATGGAAAGATTTCATTCCTTTTTATGGCTGAGTAGTATTCCACTATGTATAAATATCTAAAGATATATACTCATACATATATACTCAAAAATATACATATATCACATCTTCTTCACTTATTCATCCATTAATGGACACAGATTATTTCCACATGATGACTATAGTTAATAATATTGTATTGCATATTTGAAAGTGACCAAGAACAAAAATCTTTTGTGTAAGTTCTTAACACACACACACACACACATACATACATACATACATACATACATATAAACACATACACACACACACTTGTAACTTTGTATGGTGTTGGATAGCTAATAGGTTTATAGTGGTTATCTCTTCTCAGTGTATACAAATACCAAATCATTATGTTATACATGTGAAACTAATATAATGTTAAATCAATTATAACCTCAAGAAAACAAGTATAGCTTATATTTGCAAAGTGCTGGACTTTGTTCTAGTGTGTTATGTATGAGGTCAGATAATTAATTTTGAGAACTCATCCTAGAAAAACTGCTATATACCTCACTGCTGAATATTATTATAGTTAATCTTTGAAGTACTCCCCTTGAGAAGCTAGGCACCATACCAGCACCTAGTCTACCCTTCAAAGCAATTTTGAAACTCTTTTTCTGGAGGAGTTCCAGAGCTGTCAGCCCTCAAATCTGACAATTAAGTACATGAACTTGCTACCATGCACTTATGTTGGCAGCACTGTACAAACAACTTGGTAAGGTGCCATAACCTTGACAAAGTATATTAAGCAATAAGATATGTAGCACGTTCTCTATGATGACTTCGCAAAATTAATTGTCTGACCTTCTATATTAATTTACTTAAATCTTCTCAACAGCCCCACTGAAGTAGATACTATTAACAGCCTTATTTTACAGATAACACAGATAGGTTGAACAACTTGCCCAAGATCCCCCAGCTGACAAACGGAGAAGGTGAGAATCTCACTCAGGCAATCTGGTGCTAAAATTTATGCTCCTCTTTCTCTGATATTCTGCCTCTCCAAGTGTTATACAGAAGTATTGCTATCCTATGACAATCTCTCATATATTAGTGAATCAGTGGGTTGGCTCTGACAGTCATGTAAAATGGAATTTAATAAACAGGTCATCAGGGATATGGTCTTTGCATGAGAAAAACCATTGGGAACTTATATATTCTATACACACCCCCTGCTTAGGATACACTGTGAATGCCCTGAGAAATTCTGCAGTAGGGAACTCCCTTTAACTTTGCTTTCACTGACATTTCCTAAATTTATTTTTAGACTTCTTTAGACCCATTTTTAGCTCTATTCCATAGACCTCTTTTCTTATGCAGTATGTATAAATGTGCCTCAGAACCACTGTTTTAAGAAAAACACTTTGGGGATTTGCAAATACGGAACCTCCCCAAGAATCATGGAGCAAGCAGGCTCTAAAGACATTATAAATTCCCAAGACCATTACAGGGTTTAGTTATCTGTCATACACAAAATTTGAACTGATTTACCTAGTAAGTGTTTCTGCCAATATTAGCTTAGAATTAGGCTGACCAGACCTTGTGTTTTAAATGGAACAGAAAACAATGGTGTTGTGCTGTTTCAAATGGTACATATGGTCAGTCTATTGACACCTTGAGTTTATCCCAGTGAGACTAGGCTGACATACTGTTTGAAATGGGACGGTATTGTTGTTTTCTGTCCCATTTAAAATGGTATGTCTGGTCAGATACTTAAAATCAGAACATTTGAAGGTAATGGAAGGACATTGGAGGCAAGCACCACGTCAGTAGCAAGAAATGACAAAGGCAAAATAGAAGACATGAAAATGAAGAGATGAAAATATAAAATCTTGAAAACTTCCTGAGTAAATCACATGAAATGCAAAATGAGGCCCTGATAACGTCCTGGGAGGAAACAATGAACGTATTTCAATGCTCCATAAGAAATGAATAGGCATCTGCAGTGGGTTGAGCAGTGAAGGAGGGCCTAGCAAAGGGCTTGGGATGGGGTGGACCAGGACAGGGAGGCAGAAGAAAGTCTTAAGAATGGAGATGTCTAACATGCAGTTCTACTCGGTGTGCTTTAGGAAATGTAAAACCCCTCTGTGAACATAAACCTTCAGTGAAGTCTAATACACACACTGGAACCTCTGTGATTATTACATTTGGGGGGGGGGGCGGGAATTAAAAGGGAAAGTCTACCCAAGTAGATCAAGAATTCAGTCGAAGAAGAAGGTTAGCACCAAGAATGGGTGAACATGACAATTTACAGACCCTATAATTTCACAGAAATCTTAGTTGGGGCATTTGTCTTCCATACAGCATGGGATATGGGATGTAAGGTAATTTTTACAGAGATCTGAAAGGATAGGGAGACCTTGGCTCCATCTAATTTGTTCTCCAAAGAGGACAAATTATTACTAGATTAGTTTCTGACTGTGGTAATCATCAGTGATGGTGAGCTGATATGCAGTGAGTGATGAGGAGGGTGTACAAGAGTAAGTAGGAGAAACAACCACAGGCCACATTCTGTAACATCTTACTGTGCATGACCAAGGGTTTGGGAATTTTCCCCCTAAGTACAAGTGAAAGGTATTGGAGAGTTGTTTTGTTTTGTTGTTTAGCAGAGAAGAGATGTGACTTGTGTTAGTTTTCAGAGGATCACTCAGGCTGCCTTGTGGAGGTGTCCAGGAGTAGAACCAGGAAGACTAGTTAGGGAGCTATTGTAATTAACTAGGTGAGAGAAGGTGGGGGCTTGAAGTTAGGTGTTGGCAGAGAAGGTGGTCTGATTTTGGGTTTAGAATCAACAGGATCCTCTCGCCAGGTGTGAACTAAGGGCTTGGAAATGGAGTGGAGCCCAAAAGAACAATAAAAGAATGGGTAAGAGAGACCTCCTCAAAAAAAATGGAAGCGACGGGAGGGTGAAGGATGCAAAGACCATTCAGGCAAGGGAGTCGCACTCAACTAATCACAGTGTGTACACCAAACCATTTTGCCTGATAAAGTATCTTGGCTTAGAGAGGCTGAAGGATCTGTCTAAGTCCAGCTAGTCAGGGATAGCTTGATCCTGGAACCCACTGTCCTGACTCCTGCTGTTACACAGCAGGGGTTGGTATCCACTGAGGGTGCACTGGTACTGGCCACTGGGTCTCACAGGCTTGATCTAAGTTAATACTTCTCAACAACCCTAAGCCATGAGAATACTATCATCTCACTTTTGGGGTAAGGAAATTTTTTAGAGAGCTAAGTAACTTAAGCCTATGCAAACACACGCAATAACTGAAATTTCTAGGTGCGTAGTCAAATAATTGTGACCAACTCCCTCATACTACAGATCAGGAATCCAGTACTCAGAGAGGTAGTGTAACTTGCCTGTGATTCCTCCATGGTAGAGCTAAGATTTGAACCTAAGTCTCATGACTATTTGGTCAATGTTTAAAATAATTGGATTTCTAAATATAGTATTTCCAGATAATTGTTTAAAATGTCATGTTGGAGAGAATGAAACATGTCTTTAAAACCAATATAGCTCTTGAGCCACTCTCCTTGCTTGAGCCCGCTCCTACCTCTTTGGAGTGTACTTTCTCTTCAATAAACTATCTCTTTGTTTCACCTCTAAAAAAAAATAAAACCAATATAGATTGCATTCTTAATTTTTCTCAGTTTACTATATTTTATACCATCATAGGGGGAGACTTTAATAGTCTTTATGATGTCACAGTGGTTACTACCTAATACTCTGTTCTAGTCTATGTGTTGAAAAATTGATTTTGTTGTAATTCTTCCCTGTGTCTAATCAGGTTAATACATTAAACTTAGAGGTCTATTATTCTAGGTCATTCCTTTCCCTTACAAAGAGTTTTAGCCATTTTCTCTTTCCAGATATTACTCTCAAGCTTTCGTTTGCCTCTTCAGAATTTAACATCTGTAGCTCTTTGCTGTACACTGATGATTCGCCTTCCCTAACCCTGGTTGCTATTATTGCCTTTGTTATTGCCAAAGACAATGTGCCATGATAACTATTTCCTTTCATTTCTTGGAAAGGATGCTGCTTCTGATCTCTGATGGACAGAAGATGATATTTGGGAATATCAAAATATCCTAATTGGATTTCTAATCCTGGGCCACATTCCCAGTTTGGGAAACTGTATTAAAATATGCCAGAAAATCACATTTTTCCAAAGACTTCCAAATTCACACCAGAATCATCAAGGATAAAGATAGGGTTTCCAGACCACGCAAATCCAAGATGAAACATTGTTATTTAGAACATGTGTTTGGTTCTCTAAAAAAATTAATTTGGGGGGTAATTTGAGTACAAATCCTGCTACTGTAATTTCCTATTTAAATTCAGCAGATTAGCTCTCCTTTTCAAATATACCACTTGATTTCAGCCCCACCATGGACATTAAGAAATGGGGAAAAGCAGTGTCAACCTTTTAAAACATGTGCCAATCATATTCTTGGCCACTCCATGTGCTGTTTCCAAATAGTATTACTTCAACTTTGGGTTGTTATCAGCACCAGTAATTAATTAATGGACAATTTACTAAAATTAGTTTCCTTTCTTCTCTCCTTCTGAAAAAGACACAGGAGACAAGCGAGGAAAAGCCAGACATGTGTATTCCATTTGAAACCCATGATTAAAAAGCTTAAAAATTCAAACCTACGTAAAAAACTGTATTATTTTAATACTCTGGAAGGTTTCAGTGAACTCCATTATTTTCACTCACTATTTGCTTGAATAATTTAGGCAAGAAAGCTAAATTATACATAAAGTGTACAGTTAGAAGAAAAAGTTCATGCACAGCCCTAGGCTATAGCTTCCCCTAATGATGTCTGAAGTCAGTGAAAAGAACTCGTTAGACTGAGAGTAATTTCTCAGGGTTTAATTTTTTTTTTCTTAAAGCAATAATGTTCTTATAAAAATCTGACAAATAATACACGAAAGAAAAGCCACAAAAGAGAGTTCCCGGTGAAGGACGTAGCCCCTGTAAACTTTCATTTCATTTCATGTAAAAGTTGGCTTTCTACACACGACAGTGCGTGACTACTGGCAACCTTGACTAATCTGATTCAATAGGGAAAATACACATGTTGATTGAATAGAGTTGCTTTTTGGCCTCGTTAGAATTCTGAAGTTATGGAGTTAAAAGCAGATGCTTTGGGCTTAAAGACGAACTTGAAATCAACTGTGGAAAGGGGATCCGCAGCCACTCTGTATACCATTATTTGAGCAAGTAGTTGCCATTTGCTAGGGTGTCATACGTCAGGAGCAACCCATATCATTAAACATTTACAGAGTCACTGAAATAAATGTTCACATTCTCTTTAAGTGTAACAACAGAGAATCTGACTGTTGTAAGATGACAAGACTATCCAAATGGTCCTGCAGTCACCTTTGATTTCTGAGCTGCCTTTGTTTTTTCTTAAAGTTACACAATTGTAGAATTTGAAGAGGAATCCAGTTCAGCTCCCTCGTTTTATACATGATGAACCTGAGACCCAGAGCTCAAGGCTATGTAGCTACTCTATTTGTTCATCCATTCCCAAATGTTCATACATTTACAGACAGAGAAAGGGGTTCCAAGTCGAGAGACCAGCCATTATGTAGAGGTAAAAGGTGAGAACCAGCATGATAATCTGGGGAACAAGAGGTGCTGACTATTGTCTGGTCACCTCTTCCCTGGCCCCCATTTCGAAGGGAGTCTGCACCATGGCAGTATAAAGTGACAGGTAAGAGCACAGGGTCTGCAGCCAGGTTGACTGAGACTGAATCCTGACTGTGCCTTGTAATGGTGTAAGATCTTAGGCAGGTCAGTTACCTTTCTGACTTATTTTCCTCAACAGTAAATAGTGGTGGTAATAATAGAATCTACTTCTTAGGGTTGTTTCAAATGGATATTAATACATAATAAAGGATTTAAAGACACTAACACCTAAGAGTCACATAAACATTAATTATCATGAATATTAATAGAACATAAACTCTTCCATATGAATGATGTCTCCTGGCCATAGTTTATCAGATAAGAGGTGGTGGGCAGTTGGCTCAGGTGGAGGATTTGTTAAGCAGCCAATGTCCTATAACTTACATGGCAAGAGTTTCAAGGGATAATTGGGCCACCAAAGTAGGTCCATTAAGGAGTTAGGAAATAGACAACCAAGGATCTGGGCTAGTTAAGCAAGAGGCTGAGGAAAAAAATGATTAAGACTCAAGGGTAGGGCAGGCATTATGGCAAGTGAAAAATAAAATTATGAAGCTTTGAGGAAGCCAATTTGTTGGAGAGAATGGGGCACACAGCTCATGTACACACACACGCACACAACACATGCACACACACGCATGCACACACACAACCTCAGTTCCTGAAAACTGTAGGTCTAGGCCAATTCTATGGGTAAACAACTCTCACAAAACCTTATTTTCTTAGATGTAACTAGAGTAAATCCCAGGTTTCTGTAATCAAAAGAAACTACCAAACACAGTTCTGCGAGGCAGATGCATGACACTAGAATACAGAGGCAAATTATGAAAGGCTGGGAGTGCCAAAGTAAGTTTAAACTATCTCTTAAAAGCCACTGGAAGTTCTTGAAGGATTGCAACATGTGAGTGATGTTTGATCAAACTTGCCTTCATCCCTGTAAGATCATCCACGCAACAATGCAGAAGGTAAATTTGAGGGACAAAGGCCCTGGAGGAGAGAGGCAAGTTCAGAGGCTTTGGGGTATAATCTAAGCCAGAACTGATGAGGACATGAACGAAGGTAATGGTGGTGGAAATGGGAAGAATAATACAGACAAGGAAGACATTAAGAACCTGGTGACCTGTGGTACAGCACCAGAAAGCAGCTGGGCTCCAGTCAAAATTACTGACGAGTATTTGTATAGATAAACATGGAAACATAATTATGGGAGTAGGAATCAAGAGGCTTGCCATTGCATATGCTGAGTTTGAGGAGTCTGTGGGAAATACGAGTGGAGATGTTTTGTTGCATTTAGAGATGTGGGCACAGCGTTCAGCAAAGAATCTGGGATGATAGATTTAGGAGTCTACAGGATAATAACGGTAGTTGAGACTAGGGGTTTGGCTGGTGTCTTTCGAGATGAGTGTAGATGATGAGATGACCAAGGTTAAGTCTGGGAAACACCAATTTGTAAGGGGCGAGTGAGCAGAGGAGGCTCTCAAGAGTCCAAGAGAGAATAGACGGAGAGATAGAAGACACCCAGGAGAGAGTGGGAGAGTGAAGCTTAGGAACCAATAGGGGAGGACATCTTAAGGAGAAGAGAGTGATCAGTAATGCCAAGTCCAGAAGAAAGTTCACCTAAGTGAAGAACACAAAACCCATCCAGTGAATGTAGCAGGATGGGGGTTATTTGTCACTTAAGCTAAAGGACTGAGAACAAAATAGAGATGACAATGGGTTGAGGTAAAAACAAGAAGGAAAATATTGGAAGAAAGCAAATATACTTACTCCAGCTGTAAAAGAACGAAAGGTGAAGAGAATATGGGTCCAGAGAAGGATAATTTGTTTAATACAAAATAGATTTGACAGGCGGATGAACTAAATCAGTAAAGAGGTTAGAGATACAGGAAAAAAGAAGGCCTGATGGAGCAAGGTGTCTGCTGAGGAGGTGGGGGAATACGAGAGCCAGGGCACAGGTTGGGGGTAAGCTGTGGACAGGAGGAGGCACAACACCTCCAGGAAACAGGAGGGAAGGAGATAAGGATGGAGGCCAGTGAAGATACACTTGAGTTGGAGATTCAGCAGTTGCGCATGCTTTGTATTTGTTTTTCTCAGGGAACAGGGAAGCAAGAACATTTGTTGAGAACAAAGGGGAAAGCTATGATGCAAAGAGTTTGAAGAGAAAGGGGAAGGTGAGGGGAGAAAAAACTACAAGGACCAGGAGAAGGGGATGAACAGGAAGTCATAGAACTGCAGGGCCATTTAAGAGCCCAGTGAGTGTGAGACCACTGGTGTACAGTGGCACCAGTCCATGTGGTGGTTCGATTTCTTCAGCAGTAGTCCATGTCCCAGATGGAGGAGGAGAGAAAGCAAAAGATCGGAGAGTGCAGGACAGGTTTGATGGAAAAGCAAGAAGACAAGGAAGTCCGGAGTGATGGTAAAGGAAAGATGGACTGATTTAGGCTTCAAAGGAACAGAAATGACTCCAGAGAAAGAGAGATGTGAGTTTGGGAGGAGAGAGAAAGGGATTTGCATTGGAAGCTTTGAGGTGGGTAGCCCCCAAAATGAGAAGTATGAGAAGCAAAGAGTGGTGACAAACAGAACAGGAGTTTATGGTCAGGGTGTGGGACACCAGAGAGAGTTCAAGATTTCAGAAATAAAGCAGTTAATTATTGTCCAAACCAAGGCCGAGGCAGGTTCCCTTACTCAGCCATACATTTTCTTTTCCTGGAATGCCTCTGGCATCTCTGAGAAGTCCTAGAGCCACACCTAAAAGGCCAAGCTTGGTACAGCCTGGCACGAACATCTGCCAGGGGAATTTATCCTCTTTTGTTGCTAGAGTTCCAACTGAGGCTCAAAAAAACTGAGAAAGTTCAATCACACTGGTCCTTGGAGTCCATCACAAGGCATTAATAGCCTGCTGTGATATGAGCAGTTTTACACCATACACTGGCATCATTTTGTCACACACTAGTTTAATATTGCCATCATGTAGCTTAGTATTAATGTGATACAAAAGTAGAAGTACATGTGAACTTCTCATATTGTTATATTGGAATCTAGTATGTATATGACACTAATATTATTCAAATTCCATAAAATATATAACTCTTAAAACAAAGACACTTCAATGTTATGTTAGAATGAGATCTGGATTACCATACTTCCATGCAACGGAGGAGGAAGAACTAAAAAACTTAACATTTGTGGGCTCTGGGAAAGACAATCCGAGGATGGTTCCTACGCAAGACAACCCAAACCTTGCCTTCCTTGGTAACCAGGGCAGTGCTCACGGCCCAGTCACATTAGAACCTGAGTCATGAAACTTTTTCTCTAAGGGATCAGTTAGCAAATATTTTTGACTTTGTGGACCATACAGTGGCAACTGCTCAAATCCGTCATGGTAGTACAACAACACTAGGCAATATGTACATGAGTGAGTGTGCTCTGTTCTGATAAAACTTTATTTCTAAGCACTGAAATTTAAATTTCGTATACTTTGCACATATCATGAAAGAATCTTCTTTTGCTATTCTTTTCCATCATTTACAATTGCAAAAATCACTCTTAGCTTGGGGGCCATACAAAAATATGAGGTGGATCAGATTTGACCCTCAGGCCATAGTTCCCTGACCCCTGTGTTAGGAGATAATGAATAAACAGGGACACCAATCTGGACGTTGGATTGAGAGGTGGTGGGAGACAGGAGGAAGCAGAGGAACCATCTGGAAAGTCAAGGCAATTGTCCAGGAAAGGGATTGGCTGAATCTTGGCAGTAAAGGTAGGGAGAGAGGGATGGACATGAGAGGTACGCTGGCATTTACTAGGCAAGACCTAGTGTCTGCTTAGATGGAGGAGGTGAAGGTGACTCCTGAGAGACTGAATCACTAAACGAGTGGTGTCATTACTGACCTGAGAGATGTCAAGGAGTCGATATGAATAATGAAAACTAGAGGACTTTAAGTACTGAAAATATGTGAGTCTCCCGTGTTAACATCATTTCAATACTTTTTGCCACATTTCTTATTACTTAAAATCACCTCAAGACTTGAGTTCCATGCAAATTACACAATTTCTCTGCTCCATCTTCCAGCAGTATGCCTCGGAATTCGTTTGACCCGATTCATTATTTACAAAGGCATATACCCTCAACCTTCCATAGTTTTTTGTGTTTTACCTCTCTGCTTTGCAGTATGACCTTACTCGTCTGGTCATCAGAAAATAAGGAACAGGACAAGCCTTCTTGACATGCACAGTACAGTGTCCTCTCTTCCCTTTCATCTGCCCCGAAGTGTTGGAGGTGTGTGGAACGCACCCATGGGCTCTAAGCCCCTGAGATCAGCCACATGTGAGCTCCCAGCATTTTCGTTTTCTTTTCCAGTCGTTTCCTTTCTTCAGCTGTATGAACCTGAGCCTGAGACGTGACATCTTTTAGGAAATCCAGTTAAACCCCGAGCTTTCAAACAACGAGGTTTAGATTTGCCCAGGGGACACGAGGAAGTGGCCTGCGAGCTCCTTCTGTGACGGGAAACTCTCTGGAGACCCGGGTCTTTCCTGTAATCTCTATTGGCTTTCTGCAGAAAGCCATATTTCTTCCAAGTCTTTCTTTTCCTCCCTGTCTGAACCTGCCTTCATTCTCCTTATGGCTAATTAAAAAATTACAACCAAGAGCATTAAATAATAAACCCCTTCCCTGCTGTTCTCCATTTAATTTCTGAGACCCCAAGCAAAATGTCTTAAGAAGAATTAGAAAGAGCCACCTTTCTGCTGGCAAACTGCGTGATCAACATCAGGCTGGTGTGGAGAGGCCTTTACTCCAAAGGGTAATCCTTCAGTGCAGAGTGTGCTTGGGTGCTATTTACACCTCACTTCAGAAAGATAAAATTTAGGGGGTCATGTTCATTCTGACACTATGACTTTTCATTTGTGCGTGCTACAGAATTGTGTGTCAGGGTGTGTGTGCGTGTGCCCATGTGTGCACGCACGTGTGCCTGTGCTTCCTCTTCCTTTGGTGCCTGCTGATTCCATTTCACATTGCAACAACTATGAGTTTTAAAACTCACAATTATTTCTTTTTTCATTTAAGTTAGAAGTCTGAGCTTGATGAAAACTCATCTCAGTTCATGATGTGCACGCTTAAGCTGCTGCTTGGTTCCATTTGCACAGAGAGATCTTGGAAGGCAGTGTCTAAGTAATAATCAACATCGTGTGTGACTTGCATTTGTTTATACATTGTCTTAACACTTTATTACGTATTTTAATAGGACAACAGTTTAAAAGCTGGAATCAGACACAGTCAACTTGGTCTATTTTAGATTGTTCATCATCAATTGTTTTTTCTTGTGATTATACAGTTTTACTTTATCATCCCTTTGATAACAATTTCTGCATGAAAATTGACTTGATATTTCATTTTTCCCGTCTGTTATCTTAGCAGCACTCAGACGCAAACACCCTTTGTGCTGTACTGGCAATATAACTGATCAGGCGAAGCTGGGCCATAAGAAATCAAAACCATAATAATGTCTTTGGGTTTTGCATTTTAAATACTGTGTTCATTGTTGCACTGAGGTTTCTGATCCCTTTCCAGACATTATGGAGATTACCTTTGGTAATGCCTATTTCATTGTACTTTGATATAAAATAATGTGTGTCATAAATCATGTGAGTGACTGTCATTAAACAGAAAAGTACCTACTTAGGATATGTAACAATTTGCTTTTCTAATTTGAAAAAGATTGAGGCATTTTAATTATAACTCTTTGTAAATGAGATTGGAATTCAATATAAAATTGTATTCTTTATGGAATTGTAGATTAGAAATAATAAAATCCTTATTCATTAATTTTACATTATTTTTTGCAAACACTAAATAAAAACATTCTTAGGAGGGTTTCCTAAGTAAAACCCTATGCTTTTGTCACCATTAATCTGAGCAAACATTGTTTACTTATTTCAGAAAAAGGAACAAGAGAGTCATGTTGCTTATTGTGGGCTAATGTGCATTATGAATTTAAGAAATTTTTCCATGTAAAGCTGGGAACATTATTGTCTAAAAAGTTGAGAAAAGACAAAGAAGGGGCATATAGTGACAAGCAGTGGGGGGAGAGCCCCTGAAAATTATGTCAAGATTGCTTCCATTTGGAAGGGAGGGTTGGAGCCCTCTCAGTGATGAACAATTTAAAATTATTGGCGCCCTCTTCTTTCGAGGAGCTCAGGGTCCTGCACACAGACATTGTAGTGAGATTTAAAATCATGAGAGCGCTTCACATTATTTAAAACATTGATTTTTTTTTTTTATGAAATGGATTTCCACGTTTTATTTCTTCAGCGATTATGTAATTACAGCCACCTAGAAGCCGAGGTACTTCATTCTGAAACTGGTGCATTCTCTTCTGCTTCTTCCCCTTTCCTTCCTTCTGTCTTTCTCTCTTTTTTCCCCCTTAATAAGTTTTCTAGTTTCCCTTGCTGCTGGGATAGACACATCATTCTTTGTTCTTGGTCATAAATCATTCTGTGACCAAGGAACCAGGAAGTTATTAGGGGTGAGGGGAAGGTCAGGTCAAAAATTCAGATTGATCTAACCTATTCTTGCAAAAGAGCACTTTACCTACTTCAAGCCTACAACACGGCACCAACGCAAAGTTCCTCCAGTGTGACTTTCGGTCACGCTTCCCGTGGGCAGAGGCTGCTGCAGCATGTATGTGAATGTTAGGAAGAATCGGGGGGATGGTGGAGTTGTCATTAGGAAGCAATGTGTTTAGTTACAATCACATTGGCCCTCACCCAGCATCTCACATACAGTTCTTTCCTTTTCCTACCTGTCCTTTATCTCTTGCCTTCTTCCTCTGCCTTCTCATTAATGTGGACAGCTGAGAAGGAACTTCTAAAGGGTTAGTGTGAGGGCTGATCCAACGGTTAAGGGGGTCCTTTAGTTGGAAATTCTAGATGTTTTCCTCCTTGTGTTAGAAATTGGTCTTGTGTACACACACACACAGAAAGAGATCGAGAGACAGAGAGAGAGAAAGAGAGAGAGAGACAGTCTTTTATAGACTATCAAGGGATGTGATGAGAGATAATTAATTCAAGGACCCTAGTTTGAATAAGAAACATTGTGTTTTTCCCCAGGTCTTTGTCTCCAACCAAAGAGAAAATTCCTTCCCCTTGCTATGGTCCCCTCCTTGATGGTTCAACTCTTTGGTAAATGGCAGAAGCCATGCTCCATGTGTTTTGTAAAAACCTGTATCAAAGTGACCTGGACACAGTATTAAGTTTTTGTCAGCCTGAACTCACACCTGCCACACACAAGGCTTGTGGCCTTTCCTACAAATCACAATGTGAGTCTAAATCTAAAGGAACAAGGAAAGCAGCAGAGCAAAGCTACCCAGATGTTGCTCAGTCTGTGAGATTGTAAATTTCAAAGCACCAGCTTTCCACCCAGATTTTAGTGCATTGGGAACTATATGAAAATTCCAAGACATATTGCTTTATTGTAATGTCTGGCCATTTCTAGATGAATTTTGGAGCAGATGTACTGAGGTAGCAGTAAAACTGTGATAATAAGGAACATTTCCACATCAACTCACTAAACTACTAATCTATAATGAGGATCAAACTCAGCAGTGAAGGAGAATGATTTTCATTATTATATTTTTAAACTCAGTGTCAACTATTTAAGTGCTTCCTTGACTTTAGATTTGGTCAAGATTTCAGGTGGTTGAGCCCAATTTATATGTATGTCCTGCTTTATTCCAAAGAAATTGAATTTCAGGTTTAATTTTTCGTTAATCAATTAATGAGTTTATCTTTATAAAAGTTTATCATTTCTATCATTATATGTAAGACCCAAGAAACTTGGGTGCTTGGAGTTCCTTTGGATCTCATTCTCAGGGCCTATACTGTGAGTACAGTATTGTACCCCAAAAGCTGAGGGCTTGCTTTGGGCATGCCTCTGGTGTGACCCCTGATTTCACAGCTCAAACCTTTGGAGGGAGAAGAAGAGATTCAAGAAGCCAGGGAAGCATTCTATGGGAAAAGGAAGTGGAGGCAGGTCGACAGAAGGTACCAGCTATTACTATACGAGCAGAGCACAGAGCATGACCTGAAAGACAGGCCTGCAGGGCAAATGGTACACATGCGTGTCACAGAACACATTTGAGCACAGTTATGGAGGCATTGTCCTCAAGCTCTCTTTTTGGTTACATTTGGGAAATATTAAAGCTATTAAGGTCTCATTTGCTCTTCTCTGAAATTTTGAAAATTATTTTTCCTGGCATTACTCAGTTTTCCCAAAATAGGTTTTCTTTTTTCCTTCCTTTCTTTAAAAAAAAAAACAAAAGGAAACTACAAGTATAACATGGTCTTCACTGGTCAGTTCCTATATTTTCCTGTTACTTATTTTGAAAGAATCCTGCAGCTCTAGGAAAATATGACAAATTGCAGGAGGAGATAGTAGAAATAAAAAGAAAATGCTAGTGACCTCTATTTACAAAGAAAATCAGCTCATTTTCTCTGAGCAGGTCCTCTCAGAGGCTGAGAGAGGCCCAGGACACCGCCCCTTTTGTGTGGGGTTTGTTTGCTCTTTTCTTTTTCTTTGGAGACCTGTAGTGTATTAAAAAATAAGTGTGGTCAAAACATGGATTAAAAATTGTGGTACACTTCAAATATTTACACTTAACAAATTAATAATTGTGAAACACAGAAACACAATGACCATATGCTTAAGTTCACTTGAAGATAAGACCAAGAGTCAAAATTTGGGGCTTTCATGAAAACGTCTCATTCCCAACCTCCCAGCTCCATGCAGGACATATGCCTGTCCCGGACCATGTTACCTACATGTGTAGGTAGGTACCTGGGCCAGGTACCTCACTTAGGGTCAGACAGCAGTGGAGGGCAAAGTAGTATTAGTTTCCTTCTCTTCCATTCTGCCTTTTTTTTTTTCATCTTATTTAGACATGAACCTGGAAGATGGTCTTAGGGCACTGTTTGTCTGTGATAAATACACTTAAGTGAAATTCTTCTTACCTTGCAAATGCTGCTCAGTGTGGAGGGTGAGGAAAGGTGTGTCACCTGCATCCATGATGGTGAGCGGCTTGAAGAAACAACACAAAAGATGCAACAGTTCTGAGCTACTGGGGGAACTGCAGGCTTTATCTCGCCATCCTGCTTTCTCCTCTTGTGCTGATGAAATATTTCTATCTGGAAATCAAAGGTAGCATGGATGAATTTTAATTTGTCAGCTGAAGTCTTTTTTCTAATTTAATTTTTATGCAAAATTTAAACACACAAAAATAAAGAGAATAATATGAGAAACCCTCATGTTCCCATCCCAGCCGTCAGTGGTGACCAGTGAGGCACCTGAACACGCACATCTGCGGAAACGGCTGCGGAAGAGGGAGGGTGGGCGTTTCGCTCCCTGACAGCCTTTTGTTCACACTTGTGCATTCATGCAGCTAACCTTCCTACACCTGCATCCACAGACGGCTTCCTCGTTGCTTTTTTGCCATGGAAAGGGGGATTCAAAGCAAACAAAGTTAGAAGGACTTATTCCTACATTAATGCTTTCCCCATTCTTAACATAAGGCTTGCAGTAGTTTAAAGACGTTCACTAACAACTAGGGGCAAAAAGGGAAAACCACTGGCTAAACATCCAATCCTGTGTTCAGCTTAGCTGTTTGCTTTCAGAGAAGGCTGATTGTGCATGTGTGTGTGTGTGTGTGTGTGTGTGTGTGCGCGCGCGCGCGTGTGTGTGTGTGCGTGTGCGTGTGTGTGTGCGCGTGTGTGTGTGCGTGTGTGTGCACACGTGTGCGTGTGTGTGTGCGTGTGCGTGTGCGCGTGTGTGCGCGCGCGTGTGTGTGCGTGTGTGTGTGCATGTGCGTGTGTCTGTGTGCGCGCGTGCGTGTGCGCGTGTGTGTGTGCGCGTGCGTGCGTGTGCGTGCGCGTGTGCGTGTGTGTGTGTGTGTGTGTGTGTGTGTATAGAAATAGGAAGAAAAACCAAGTTGGAGAAATAGAAATACCTCAAGAAAAGAGAAATTACGGCCGCGATAACCCCTCCATCAGGCTCTGGCAGAACGCATCTAGCTTCTGGAAGGGATGTTTTTTGTACTAACAGTGATAATGTCAAGTCCAAGACACCACAAAGAATATTTAAGAGGGTCATTGATATAACCCATTGTGTAACGGGGAGTCCTATAGCTCTGTATCCAAGTTTTTGTTTGATATAAACGCCGTGATAACGTGGTTTCTAGTTTTAAAAATTGGCGCCAAAGATGAAGTAGGACTGAACCGCATGGGGAGCACTGATTTATGTGCTATTAGTAAGTGCCACAGTTTACTAAACAGAAGGACAGGATTGCAGGCAGCTTTGCTGGCAACTGCGAATCACGACATCCACTTCGGGGCTCCCCCACCTGTACCTGAAGCACTGGGGAAATGACTTCCTCTGTGTGGGTTTCAGCTTCCCCACCTGTGGGAGCCTGAGCACCATGCTTGCCTCCTAGATGGACAGGGCCGAGAGTGGTAAAGGGAACTGCTGACAGGTGGTGGGGGATGTAAAGGGCTTTGGGGTCTCTGAAAGAAAAAGAAAGAGACCCTTCCTGGTCCCTACGGTGCCCCATCCCACCAAAAGGTCCAGAGGCTAGGCTGGCTTCAAGGGCATGTGACCTGAGCAGCCAAAGGGGCCCCAGACCTGCTGAATGCACTGTTGTCGCCATACTGAAAATTTTAGTTTTTGAAAAAGGAGCCCCCATATTCGTTTTGCAGTGGGCCCCACAAAGCCTGCAGTTAGTCCTGTCCAGAGGCTTTTCTGAGAAAAGCCACTCACTGTTCATGATGTGGCACAGTCATCTCACTAGGAGAGTTTCCACACTGCTACTGCCTCCTTCATGCCTGGGGATCCCCTTATAGATGGGGGAAATGAAGCGAATGCTAGTTTTCAGAAGACTTCTGAGTCCCAAATTGCACATCAGAAGGGCTGAGATTCTAAAATACTTGGAGAGAACACTTGAGGTCAAGAGGGTCTCAGAGAAGCTCTTCAGGAAATATCTACCAGGCCAAACTGAGGGTTGGGGGGCTGGGTGAAAAAGGAGAAGGGTTCAAGAAACACAAATTGGCACTTACAAAATAGTCATGGGGATGTAAAGTACAGCACAGAGAATATAGTTCATAATATTATAACTATGTATGGTTCCAGGTAGGTACTAGACTAATCGAGGGGTTCACTGCATAAATTATAAAAATGTCTAACCAGTATGCTGTACACCTGAAAGTAATATAAAATAATATTGAGTGTCAACTGTAACTGAAAAAACAAAATAAAGAAAGGAAAAAAGTATCTACCCTCAGAAAATTAAAGCAGATCTCTATGGACTGTCACTGCTTTGTACCACACCGACGTTTGCAGGGCTCACCTTTTCCTTCCGTGGCATCATTTCTCTGTGTCAAGTGTTACTCGGGTTCAACAATCTTTTATAGTCTTTGAAAACACTCCATTCTACACCATTGGTTACATTTTGTTGGTTGGAATTTGAACACACCTTGCTTTCAATGAGAGTATATTTTTCTTATTTTGTGGTTTCTTCTAAAATTTGGGTTTTTTACTCACTTGATTTTCAAATGAACAGTATTATTTGTCCTGTTGTTTATGTTTGCCTGGTAAGCAACAGTTCATCCGGCCTCAACGTGGTAATTAAACATTTTGGATTATGTGGAGGTTCAAGAACCCCTGTGTTTTTAGTTACTTCTGAAAGTGCTCAGTGACTGAATACCACCTATCTTTAAAAATTTTTTAAGCCAAACCTTTCCAGTATTCTGGGGGAAAAAAGATTTTATCCTCAGGAAAACAGCTGCTGAGGAGCCTGGGGCCTGAGTAAAATATGGTTTGAGAGTACCTGGTGGGCCATGAGAGGGGTGAGTGGGGCGTGGGGCAGGACCAGAACCCAGGTCTTTCACAGGATCTTCATTTTTGTGAAATCTACAGGATGTTATCACATCAATTTAGCACTTGAATCTGATAGCTCTCCACATTTGCCCCAGGCTACCAAGTGCCTGGGTTTGTAAATTGCCATAGTATTCTTATTTATTTCTTGTTGTGTAGGAAACAGGGCCTCACACATTATAAAACCTTTTTTTGAAAGTTTTCCTACCTGGGAAATGGACATACAGTGAGATTTCCCTCCACTCATGACTTACACAGCACTTGATATATGTTATGGTTGGAAGAGGTAAAAAATGATTCTCTTTTTTTGTTCCTATTCCAGTTTAGCATCAATTGAAAGAGAAATACAGAAGTCACACACATGGAAATCAAAGTATCAGCTCTGAAAATGAAGCTTAAGTCAGGGCCTCCAAGAAAAACCAGGAGCCACCAGACAGAGACAAAAGACCAGTAAATCAAGAGGAAACAAGGAAACTACCCAGAACTGGCCAAGACCAAGATGGCAATGAGATTCACCCCCAAGTAACCTCCAGCCACATTGTAATATAATGACACACCTAAATGACACACCTACCAGCGCCATGACACCTCCAGAGAGGACTATGGAAGGACAAAAAAGGGGTGTATCTCAAATTCCCAGAAAAGACCACCCATTTCCTGGAACTAATGGAATATTGCTCCCCTTCATTTCCATGTAAAATTACTGCCATACCTCAAACTGAGGTTATCTCTCACTTAGAGATAGATAACCTCTGCTCTGCCTATGGAGTAGATCTTTACTCAAAATAACTACTTTACACTTATTTCCTGGCTCATTCTTAAAATTCTTTCCTGCAACATCTTCATGGAAAACAACTTACCACTCTGTACTAGCGGCATACTCTTTGGGTCATGAAGGAGGGGAGCCCAGGCTCTGGGCATCCCCTAAGGCCTGAGAAATCCAGAGCAGGCGTGCTTGCAAAGTAGGCATCTCCCCAGCAGAGAAGTGACAAGTGCTGGCCATTCCTGCTTAGTTCCTTCTCTCCAACTGGCCAATCTGAGAAACAAGAGAGATGCTAAGAAAGCAACTCTAATTGAGAAAATTTCCTCATCTGAAAACATGAGGATAAGGAGTAAATATCCCCCAATAATAAACATAACAAAACAGTCATTTTTATTGAGTTTAACATGATGATATCAAAAAGTGAAATGTCATGAATTTATACCTCAAAAACCGAGAACTTTTTTTAAATGTCAAAAATAAATCTCTTAAAATGTTTACTAGTTCAAAAATTCTTTCAGCCATATAAGGTAGGAAAAAGCTTACTTTCAGAAACTTTTAAATTTAATAACATAAAACAATGGGTACATTAATCACATTATTATTTCTTATTTACAAAAATTTCCATTAGAACATCTACATGGCTATACTACAGTAGATTTGCTTAAGTGTCTATTTATGAGGTCAGACAATTAATTTCCACTCAGTAAGGAGCCAACGCGTTATGACCCCTTACCGAGTTGTTTGTACAGTGCTGCCAACGTAAGCACACAGTGGCAAGTTCACAAAGTTCATTGTCAGATTTGGGGAGCAATGACAGCTCTGATGGCCATGCCAGAAGAAGAGTTCCAAAATTGCTTTGAAGGGTGGACTAGGTGCTGGCATTGGTGCACAGCTTCCCAAGGGGAGTACTTCGAAGGTGACCACAGTGATAGTCAGCAGTGAGGTTTGTAGCACTTTTCCTAGGATGAGTTTGTGAAATTAATTGTCTGACCTCGAATTCTTATAAGTAGAGTCAGGCATTTCTTTAAAACAGTCTCTAATTCATGATTATAACAGCAATGAATTTAATGAGGATGCCCCAGTGCCTCCCATTTGCCTGACTTAGGGATGCTTTGCCGTGTGAGCAATTCTAGGCTGGTGGCACAGGGAGAGAAATGTGGCTACCCAAAGACCTTTTATGGTTTATGTCAGTGGGCTGCCCACCCCCCAGAAAGGTCTGTTTCCACTCCATCCCTTCCCTAATAAAACTATTAATTTGGCTGAGGTACTGAGAGGCTAGAGGCAGATGGGCCTGTTGAGGACAGCCTGAGATGCTGGCCTGAGGTGCTCGCCCTTTAAGATGGGCACAGGAGCCCATCCGGCTACCCTGAAACCCAGCAGTGCCAGGAGGGGATGTAGTTCTGCTTTGAGTTAAGCTGGGTCTGAGAGATTCTCTTCTTTAAACAGAACATTTGCAAACATTAAAAACATGAACTGGGCTTTTGATTTCAGGGTTAAAGCTTTATGGTGTAATGGGACAAAGAGGAAGACAATTCAGTTAGGGAGTAATGCAATCACCTTTGATAAAATGCATTTTTAGGTTATCTTGGATACAAAAAGGATATTGGATGCAGGCAGGGTCTTATGCCTGACTAATTTATTCCCTAAGTTTGCCAGTGCCAAGCAGAAAGCATACCTGGGTGTGTCGTTAGGGTCTCTGTTGGAACATACCCCCGTTGGAGGGAAACCCTTGCCCAGTGGGAGAGGGCAGCAGCCTCTCTGCTGGGTCATTTGTTAATGATGATGATTGTTGGATTATTATAGTTGCCCACTGGCAGGATTATAGTTAAAAATTTGGCAGTGTTTGCATTATAAATGACTATTTTTACAGCTCAGCTATAAAAGTTTACTTAGGTCTGAAATTTGATATACAAGCTTTTCATCCAAGAGTGCTTTCCTTTCAAATAGAATTTTAAAAAATGGTTAATAAAATTGGTCTGTCTAATTTTCTTGAGTTATTTGAGTATTTTGGAAAAACAGAAATGTATCATTTGTATAGGCTTTCAAACAGTTTTTTTTTTCCAGTGGGCCTTAAGTTTAAACAAGATGCTATAAAATTTAAATTATTCAAACTGAGCTTGGATGGATTAAGAGGAAATCATTTGCACTGGGTGAGGCTAGAGAAAAGAAGAGGTGCAGACAGTCTTCATATTTAACTTTTAAAACTCTATCTGTGGCCCAGAAATGGAAGACCTTTTGAAACAATTATCACCATGCGTTTTCATTATGCGTTTTATATCTCTAAGTACATAATCACCTGCTCATGTCTACCTGATAAATAATGAGATTTTTACTTCACATTTGCATTGTTAATTACAGTACATTACAGAAGTGAGATACCAGGCATCTGTTATTAATAGAATGTAATTTTTTTTAAATAACAAGGGCACCTTTAATAGACAAAGAGAAAGCACCCTTCATTGGCGGCCACTCTGCTCTGCTGAGAGCTTATTGTGTGGAATTTAGGGTAGACGCAGCAAGGAGGGAGGAATAATACCACATGAATTGAAGCTATCAAGACAAAACATAATGTTACCTACAGTCTGGCAAGAGTTTATGTCCTTACTCTTGAGGAACGAATCACAAGTTTTGTAAATGCAAAGCAAATAAGAATATATACTCGTAGTTCATCCTGAGAAGATAACCCCGAGTCTCCTCTGGTCATAATATGAGGGTCCAGTGTGAAGAACCAATTCTAGAGCTCTCAAGGTCATTACCGTCACTACCCAAAGATGGTTCTTCCAAGCAGGACTTTCTTCCCAAAGTCCATGGCTGGGGTCTTGTGGAGAGGCAATGTGGTGAGAAAAGCAACAGCTGAAAACTCTAGAAGCCGAGAAATTCTCCATCTGCCCATTATAACCACCACGCAGGTGGTGGTTACCTCTCTGAGTCAATGAGGAGTAATGCCACTGGTTTTCCAACCCCAGAGGGCTGCACTAAAAACCAAAGTGCAGTGAGTATAGTGTGAAAAGCAGATGCATGACAAAAACGCAAGGCGTCCCGTAATGACTGCCCTTCAGGAAAGGCTCTGCACAGGTCGGTGTTTGATGCCTGTTCTTTTTGGCAATAGATTTATGGCTTTATCAGCCACCACCATTGAGATACAGAACTTGTTCTAGCACCACGAAGAAACTCCCTCAAGTTATTCCTTAATAATTATACCTTTCCTCCTGTCCCAACTTGTTCTATTCCCCGACATGGTCATTGTGTCACTTTGAAAATGTTACATAAATAAAATCATGCAGTATGTGACCCTTTGAGATTGGTTTCTCCTCTCCATATAATTTCCTTGAGATTTATCTAGGTTGTTGCATATGTCAGTGCTTTATTCCTTTATATTGTTGAGTAGCTTTCCATTGTTTAAAAGTACTACATTTTGTTTATCCATTCACTCACAGAAGGACTTGTGGGTCGTTTCTAGTTTTTGGCTATTATAAATAAAATTGCTTTGAACATTCATATACAGGTTTTTTGTATAAACACATTTTCATTTCTTTAAGAGAATTATGCAGAAACACAATCCATGGTCTATGGTACGTGTGTGTTTAACTGTGTAAGAAGCTGCCAAACTATTTTCTGGAGTGACTTTGGCATCAGTGTATGAAACATCTAGTTCTTTTGCAGCCACACCAGCATTCGGTATTATCAGTATTTTTATTTTACTCATTTCAGAAAGTGTATAGGAGTACATGCCCTTGTAGTTTTAATCTGCCTTTATTGGCTCACGATGTCAAACAACTTTTTGTATATTATCTGCCATCCATATATCCTCTTTGTTGAAGTATCTGTTCAAGTCATTTGCCCATTTTCCAGTAGAAAATGGGCTTTTTGAAGAAATTTTGCTCTATGTCATGACTGTACTCTCCCAATGGTACCTTCATGAAAGGTTGTAGTAAAAAATCAAATTGCTTTCCAACTACTGTGAATGCTGACCATGCTCTGATGGGCCACAAGGCAGTGCTCCAGAAAAAAAATCCTGTCATTTTTGCCTACACATCTTTTTCCTTCGATATCCCATGTCTATATGCTAGGAATATTCCTTGTTGGTTCTTCACCAGGGATGGGAAAATCTCACTAATTTAGGATGATGAAGGAAGGGGGAGAGTGAAGCCAGAATGCCTCAAGGAGGATTATAGGTGACAGATGTTTTTAAAGAAATGAAATGAGATTAAAAGTCTGACTCCTACCGAGAACTCCAAGTCTGATGCATAAATATTAAATACAACATAATAATGGATTCAGTGAGTGATTAACTCCATTAAGAAATAGAATGAAAATTTAGAATTCACTTCATAAAAGAAAACTTCCTTTCAGCTTTAATGTGCATTGAAAAATATCAGTTGACTTGAAAACTCTACTTTTTCAAGTCTGAATGTTTTTCTCAAATTAGACTGTATTCTGAAAATTCCTGGGCATATGCATGTAAAATTTTACATGTGTAAATACTAAAATGTAAATTTCAAGTAATCTAAGTAAAATAAAATTTATGATAGTCAGGGCTCTTGAACTTTTAATATAAAGAATATTTATTTTGAAATACTTTTATATTGAAGTTCCTCTACTCTAAGGTACCTCCTTAGACCTAGGCATCTGGGCCCCTGCCTTGGCTCCTACATATTTAGAAACCCTGCTTTGGTCCAGGCCAAATGTTTCCCTCCCTTCAAGGAGAGGATTATGAGGAGTCAGAGGAATACCTGGCTTCAGGCACATTGCAGGTTCCAGGGACCTGGAATTCCCTGCCCAGAGGGACTGCACCTGCTTCTAGAGCTTGCAAAGGTGGGGCCTCTTTCTCAGTACCTTCTGTCTTCTTTCCCAGGACTACCCAGGCTCCTGGTGTGCTCACTGAGGCTCCGGGGGTCCTGAGATGGCTACTTCGTGGGATGTGGTTATGCTCTGAGTTTGTATCATGTTGGGGTTCCCCATTTAGGCATGTGAGGCTTTACCTGTCCAGGACAAAGGCAGGGGTGGGAGGATCTGGGGGCAGGCCTCAGGCTGGGGTGGGGTAGGAGGTGTGGAGCCATTTGTACTTTACAAAACACCAGGACCGGGCCTGCTTGTCCAATGACCCTGCAATGACACATCTCAAGCTCTGACTCAAAAATTCAACTCTACTACAACTGAAATATTGCCATTTTTAAAATTTGTGTGGTGAGTTTCACATCGTAGCAGAGAGACTCTTTCTGACAACTCCTAGAATAGTCTATACTGTGCAGTTTAGAACTTAATTCTATCCTGTCATATAAGTCCCTAGAGATAAAAAAAAAAAAATAAGACTTATGCTCTGTGGTGTGTACCTGCTATGTCTAGCAGAATTTTGAATGTCGATAGATAAGAAATATTTGTTGCTTGACTGATAAATTTACAATACCTTATAAATAAGTTAAACAAGACAGGCTAACAGTTTTAAATTTGAGGTTGTTAGGAAAAAAGTGCAGTTTCTCGGGTACAAAAGAAAATGATCCAAAACTGGGGAAGAGTGGGTAAAGGTAAAGGAAGTCATTTCAGCATTTGGCTTAGCCCAGGGACTGACTTGTAAAAGGGGCTTTGCAAGCCCTTCCCTTCCCCACGGTCCGCAGGCCCACGTCACCGCAGAGCCTGGCAGGCAGACCTGGTAGCATCTGTAGACAGGGCTGACTTCAGCTGTAGAAACAGTAGTCAGCAAGGGATTCGGGGAGCTCTGCTGCTTTACAGCAACGACTTATCAGTGCCCAGATCAATGGTAAATAAACAGAACTGTTTTGTGTGTGGTTAAGAGGATTATGGGTTAGAGAATCTACTTTTGCTGTTAAGGCTGTCAATAGTAACTTCCTTTGCCATTCTGCTCTGATACGACCAGTTTGTCCTATAAAAATGACAACAAAAGCCAGCTCATTCTTCTCAAAAGTCAGTCTCTCTTATTTTTCTGAGGTTGATAGCATGGACACGTTGACAGTTAGAGGCTTTAATTCACCTCATAATTGAGCATGGTTTAATTGGGCCATCTTCAGACTAGACCAGACTAGATGCCCTGCCCACTGCCTGTACATCCAGGTTTCCTCTGAGACTAGGGCCATGCTTCCTGGAGGAAGCAGAGTATCTCGGAATGTGGTCCAGAGACCGTGGGGAGCCCTGAGACTCTCAGGAGGTCTGAAGCATCTATACTATTTTAATAATAATAATGATGATGATGATGTTGTTATTTACATTCTTACTCTCATTCTCCTATGAGCATCTAGTGGCATTCTCCACAGGCCACATGCTATGTGATGACATCAGCACTCTGATAGATAAAGAAGGTGCAGACTTGTGTATACTGGGGTCTCAACGATGTCTCGATCTTAACTGCTAATAAAGCAAATTCCAATAGATATAACCCATATAAACAAAAACTCTTTGGGAGCCTCAATTTTTAAGAGTGTAAAAAGGGTCCTAAGGGTAAAATGAATGACTACCTGTAACTCCAGTTTATCCTGGGGCATACCAAAGTTCAGTGGAAAGACACAGAAATCATTCAAAGTTAGAAAGTGAGATTTATAAGAGGTAAAAGGAATTGGGATGGATCAGCCCAGAGAAGAGAAGCTGGAGAGGCACCTTAATAATGATCTTCGGGTGAGTGAAGGGTTGACGCACTGGACAGGAAGAAATTGGCTTGAAATGCCCCGTGTGAGATTTAAACGAGAGAGAACGCAGGGTGCTCTGACAGGGGCTGTTAGACAGCAGAGTGGGTGACTAACCGGTGTGTGGAATCTCCTCCTCGGGAGGTCTTCAGACCCAGGACAGATTTCCGTCTGTCTGGGATGATTTAAACGCGGCCGTGCCAGAGAGCCAGGGGCTGGAACACACGAGGTCTTGGGCTCCCCTTCCAGCCTTCGGTTCTATAATTAACTTGATGAAAGGAGCTGTGGCCATTTGCAGTGAAGGGTTTAGACAGGAATGTGCTTGCTGATCTTGGGATAGGTCTTGTGTGGGAAAGCCAAAGGTTTGCTTCCTGGCTGGTGGCGATCCCGTATCATCCAGTGAAATGATTGATGCCTGGAGAAGTCCATTTCAGGTCAGACTTTGAAAGACTGGACCCTTGCTCCCTGCCAAATCTTTTTCATTGTCGAGGAACAGTAAAGGAAGGAATTTGGTAGGTTGATTTTAATCAGCTCTGGTGGGACCTGGAAAATTTCAAATATTAGGCGTACGTATTTGGACGCTCAGGATTCTGAAGGAAAAAAGAGCAATCATTAATTTTATAAGCGGATAGTATCAGAAAGTCAGGATGGAGAGTGTGAAAATAATGCTCTTTATGTATATACTCGTTCAATTTTACAGCATGTGGGTGTTGCCTTTCTTCTTATAGAAGTAGTAGGATTTCATTGCTTCCGGTTTTCAAAGATTTTACATTTTGGAGATGAGGGATTGAAGTATCCTTGAATTGAGTCAGTGATCCAGAAACTCAGCCAAATTCCGAAGTAGTTTGTTTCTCTTGCTTATCACTTGAATTTCCATGAACATTGTGGCTGGGCCAAAACAAGAGGAAGAATGAAAACTTTCTGGGTTCCTGTTGGATCCTCACATTAGGGATAATCCAGTAGAAATCTGTAGAACCATCTGGGGTAATGAGTTGGATTAGAGACTATAAATGAGATTTTATCTAAATGTAGACTCAGTCACCATGGTATATGTTGACACTTAAATATTTGGATCGCACATTATCTTGGCTTGGGCTGATTGACAGAAAGCAGAGAAAGACGACAGGGCTAGGAAGACCCCCTTGGGTACTTTTAGAGACTGCAGGGTAGTTTGATCAGATATCATTCAGAAAAACAGCCCTGGCAGATAGCAGATAACCCCATTGTGGGAAATGATTACCAGGCTCTACCTATCTCCAACAGAGTCTAAGAGGCTACTGACCTCTCTTTTGACAAAACCTTGGTGTTGAATGAGAGGGGAAGACCAGGCCTGGGGCAACATGGTAAATACACATTCAGTCCCAGAGAAGCGGGAAGTTGGAGAATTTCAAGAAAGCTGTAAGACAAAAAGCCTCTTTCATACAAATGCTCAGTTAAAAGAAGGCATCTTCCAACCTTATTTCTGTCTCAAATTCATGCCCCTCGATATTGAAAGAAAGAGAGAGGGAGAGAAGGAGGGAGACAAAAAAGGAAGGAAGGAAAGAAATTCCTGTTTTTAGCAAGCAAAGGATTAACCTAGGAAAAGTACTATTCCAAAAGATGTCAACTAAAAAATCGCGTGGAGGAAGTAATGTAGAACGGATCAATGTCATCCCAATAAATCGAACAATACAAATTTTGTTTTAAAATTGCAATGGAATTTTAAAATGAGCTTGATGATATCTCCTTTCTTCTAACTATACTTGCAGCTAGTTAATACAAGGAAGGGAAGGGCAAACTGCTAGGGGAAAGCTTATTACTTTTGTGACTTAAGAAGGAAATATTTTCTTCTTGGACCAAGCAAGTTTGTGACCATGAAGAGCTGAATAAGACTCTGTGGCTAGAACAGGGAAACATCCCAGCCTTGTTGGTTTTTTGTTTGTTTGTTTGTTTGTTTTGTTTTGTTTTGTTTATTATTATTATTATTATTATTTTTTAAATTTAAGCCCCATTCTAAGCTGGTCATTGGCAACCCCAGCAAGAGGCTCTGTGTGTGCAGCATTAAGAAACTACACCCTGACCTTCCCTTCACTTACCCACATTGTTACCTCTGCCTGCTATGCTTTACCCCTCAGGTGTCTACCAGCCACAGTTCTACTCATTTTCCAAGACTCAGCTCTCATTCCACGGCAGCCTCTCTACCTCCCAAAGTCCCAGGGTGCCACTCACAGCCCCATGATCCTCTCCTAAGACTCACTGCTACTTACCTTGCACTAGTTTTTGGTCTCTCTACATTTGTCACTTAATTGTGTGCTCCCACAGGTCAGAGTCCAAGTTATGGTTTTCAGATCTGTGCCTTATACCTAGTAGTTGCTCAATTAATATTTACCACTGAGTCAAATTCGATTTCACACCTCTTTTCCAGAAAAGAAACCAGATTCAGATACTGCTGGTAGTGCATTTCACTTATGGAAGTGAATTTATCACGTTACTCCGTAAAACAACACAACGTATATTCAAAAATAGAACTAATGGAAAAACCCATTTCTACATGCATATTTATTCAATAGGACAGGGTCTGAAAGAACGAATGCACACACATGCATATATATATTTATGCATGAATGCAGACAACTCACATCTACATTTTAATTTTTCAACCACAAACCACACGAAATCAAGAATCACTAGAATTAAACAAAACATTTAAAATATCAGATTAAAAACCTTGGTGGATAATATCCTGATTTTTCACATAGAAAACAAAATAAGGAAGAGTAGAAAAACAAGTAAAATTATCACTCTGTATCTTCCTAACAAAATTTGTCACTAAAAAAACACTGTGCTTTGATAGGTTGATATAAAGGGCTATCTGGAAAAAAAAACCCAGCCATAAATGCCCCTATTTTTCATATTATATGGCTGGATACTTTCTGGACAGCCCTTGTATTTTCTAAATTTTTATACTAATACTACTATACTATAGAAAAAATATGTAAAGATGACATTAAAAAATAATATAATCACTGGCTTTATATTTCCTCTGTCCTTTATGTGGGGGAAGTTACAAATTATTTTCAAGGGAGGAACATGACATTTCCACAGATGGGTATTTCTAGTACGAATGTGAATTGCAAAGCAAATAACTTTTATTTTTTTCCATGAGAAATAGTCTCTGTGGTTGTACAAAGTATATTGTAACAGGATAAGAAACATGAAAGACACTTTGTGTAATTATTGTTGATGGAGATATAGTTGCGTTTAAGTGTCTGCATTACCTGTGTATTTATTCTCTCCCTTTCTGATTCCTCCACCAAATTTCCTTTTGAAAACAGGTTTCAAACAAATTAATTTCTGCTCTGTGCAACTTTCGATGTGGGAGAGAATGTGCAAGTGTATTTTATACCGTATTTTTTAAAGCTTCATTGGAGTGATTTGTTTTTGTAAAATTCACTGTGCTTGACTGCACAGACGTTTCTTCTTGGGGCCGAAATCAAGCATTCCAATTCCTATGTTTGAATGTATGGAACCAGAAATCCAGAGTGGGCCCACATAGCCTGATAGTGATAGAACTCAGACTGCATTTTGGGGTTATTTTCTATATTCCACTTACAAAATACTTTACACCAATTTCCTTATTTTTCAGCAAAATTATGCCTTTTGTAGAAATCATGTTGATCACAATATTAATGAAAACTGCAGAATCTGAGATCGAAGAACGTAGGCTCTAGAAGGATTGGTTTATAGGCCTTGCTCGTTTTATCCTTCAGTTCTCCAGGAGGTCCTGGGGAGAAGCACTTTCAACCTTGACATGAGCAGGATTCTCAGTGTAGAATGGACTCCAGCTTTGGCTAGACCACATGAAGTGTGTTGAAATCCATTAGCAATTAAGAGTGTGGCTCTGTGCTGATTGGCTTTATGGTATATTTCATGCTGCTTATGCACAGTAGGCAATACACATGGATTCAGCATAAATTTAATTTTGCACATTAAGTAAAGTGCAATAGATAAATTATGCCTGAAGAGGAGCCACCAGCTGCTCTAGCCACTTCAACTAATGTACCCCGGAGGTGCCTGTACACATCAGTTGTGTCGAACCACTAATGCATCCTGGATATCTGTATGGATACGTCTGCTGTGTGGAGCCAGGAGTAGCCTCTTGGCTCCTGGGGAGGGGTGGGTGGGGGAAGTAAAGGCCCAGTTTTCTGCAGCCCCTGCACCCGAGGCTGTTGAGAATGCTCTGCCATGCCTGCCTTGTTCAAGGGTTCAGTGAAAGGATCCTATAGAGGATTTTCCTACAACCTGGGGAAGCAAGAAGGAGCATGCCCAAACATCTCTTGGCTGGCTTAGTTGAAAGATCCAGAATCCATATGAATTGGGCATTCCACGAAGCATTCAGAAATCGGAAAGGATGCATGACTGCAAAGATGCCTGAATTAGAGCTGCAGGGCGAACACTTACCTTTGAATTTCTTGGCATCCTTGGACTTCGTTTCTCAACTTTAATGTTCACTTTATGGTCATTTTTTTTTTTTGTATTTAATATATATACATCCCATACAGGGAATTGAAGCAGAACACTCTCAGGGCTTTAAGGAAGAAAACAGATCTCCATTCTGTGGCAGGATTCATTCCTGTGGCTGGGAATGGTGATGACATGCTTTAAGTTATTTGAGATGAGTAAGCAGTTACAAGTTCCACTGGAAATGTGGCTCTGGTGCTTTTCAGCCAAACCCTGATAATGGAAGTTTCATCCTCTTGGCCATCCCCGCCTGGGGCCCCAGTGACTGCACCTGTTTCAGGCTTGTGCTCTTTCCCACGAGGTGGGGAGGAATGTCTCGTCGGGGCCTGTCATCGTGTCTT
Source organism: Lyroderma lyra (assembly GCA_004026885.1). NCBI lineage: Eukaryota > Metazoa > Chordata > Mammalia > Chiroptera > Megadermatidae > Lyroderma > Lyroderma lyra. Next base: position 299,265 of record PVJL010000685.1, read on the forward strand.
TTTGCCCATCGAGAACACCCACGGAGGACTGGCTTTATCCTAATAGTCCATTCAGCAGACCTTTTTCTGCACTGACTGGACTCCATTGGTGGCTGCTGTATCTTAGAAAAGGAAATTCAGACACTCTGAGCCCTCTGACAAAGGGCAGACAGGACAGTTAAGTGTAGCAACAGCAACAACTTACAAGTCAGACCCCGCACTAAGTCCTTCACGTGTGCCACCTAAGTTCTCATGAGAACCCTGTTATTTTCATTTTGTAGAGGAGCAACCTGAGGTTTCAAAACTCAAGGTGCTCACTCAAGGCCAGACGCTGCTTATAAAAAGCAGAACCCAAGGTTGAATCCAGAGAGCGGGTTTAGGACTCATAGTCTTCACCACCACCTCACTCTGTCTTAAGAGTACACTTTGGTACACTTTGCTCCTGAGCTGTGATTTTTTTTTTTCCAGCAAAATAGCATAGGTTTTCTTCAACTCATTTGTTTTCTCTACAGACAAAGCAGATCATTCTGCCTTTCAACGGAAACTCTCTCTCAAAAGGAAACTAAGGATGTTCTTCACCTGAGAATCCTATTCGTGATGAGTCATTTTTGTTTCCTCTGATGTTCCAGAGGAAGATTCTGAGATAGGGTGGGAGGGAGGGAGGGAAGGGGGTGGAGAGAGAGAGAGAGACAGAGAGAGACAGAGAGCGAGAGAGAGAGAGAGAGAGAGAGAGAGACAGAGAGAGACAGAGAGACAGAGAGAGAGAGAGAGAGAGAGAGAGAGAGAGAGAGAGACAGAGAGACAGAGAGACAGAGAGAGAGAGATTCTTATTACTCATTAGCTTGTTGACCGATTATATAAAGATCAGGCTCACTTTAGAACCCTCCAATGCTCCTTCTGGAAGAAAAACATGAGTCACAAGAGTCATGGTTTCTGGGTGCTTTGAGATTCTTTGTTGGACTCAGTTAGAGGAGAGGGACCTAGGAGGGGTCCTTCAGCAGTACACTGGAGCCTGTTTGCACCAGCTTTGAGAACCTCTGTGCACATCTCTTCCCGGTTCTGTGTGCAGTGACATCATGTTGGTAGCTTGAAATGGGCCATACTAGGAGTCCATATGCCAAGGAAATTTGTAAGGATGAAAAATCATGGCTTTTTCTTCTTGAAAATTCAGTTGTGAAACATTTATCAGGACACCACTAGGTATATGGCCATGTCTTCGTGGACCTTCAAGATTGTTCTAGATACTTGGTAGTTCTTTAACTTTTAAGTCAGAATTCTTTATAACACATAAAGCATTATTCATGTGTTGGCTTCTAGCGATGTTGAAATGAGGCATTATTTACTAGGGCAAACAGGTGTTGCCATATTAATAATAATGTTTACATCTAACACTGCAAGTGAGGTGTGGTGGTAGACTGCTCTAAAACCTTTTCCCCAAAGCATCCACATTCTACACAGGAAAGAGAAGACACTAATACTTCAGTGAAGAAAGAAGATACAGAATCTTTGGCGGAGATTATTGCTATAGACAGAAATGCTCTTCACCAATGACTATTTCCACTCGGGATTCAGTTTGCACTGTGTTGGATCAGAATGTCCATGAACTGGGCAAAAGATTCTCAGGATTACACCTGTAACTTACCTAAAAGTCCCTGTGGGGCCCAGATACATCATTTAACCCATCTCCATGAGTTGCCTGACTTCATTTAGTAGTTTTAGGAAACCGAACCTAGTATAAGCAGCAAAGAAAATACTGGATGCTTTTTGGATGACGGAGAGAACTGATGGGAAGGTGAGAGAACCAGGCTCTGAGGAAAATCAGAACCAGGGCATTAGCGCAACCCATCACCTACTTGGTAGCACATGACGGCTGGGAAGGAATCAGCCGCAGCCATTTGGCCTTCCTGTCATTACACAGTCTGCTGCAAGTTCAATGTTGCTGGGAACTTGGGAGAGAAATGGACAGAGCACTTCACACCAGGGCAATTCCCCAAAAGGGAAGCAGGATGCATTACCAAAATATCGAAAAATAGATGCAGTGTGTCCAGCCTCTGGCTCCCCAGTGATCACTATAACTTGCAGTGGAGAAGGCTAGAAACTATTGTCTAGTTCACAAATGAATAATTTATAAAATGTTTTGAACTTCTATGATAAAGTTCTGAAAACCTTTATCATTTCTGAGCCATAATCTTGAGCGGGTTTTTGTTTTTACTTTGAAACTAATTAAGTCCAAGAGTTAAATTTGTTCTTCCTTTATAGAAGTCTCTGCACTTACATTAGGTCCATTTCTGGTTCCATTCATGTCCTCACTGTAGTGTTCTTTCTTGCTTTATGCTTATTTCTAATTTATACTATATAGCTGTATTTTATGTATGCTCCTAAGCTGCCTAGACAGTATTATTTATACAACAAGGGACTGTATAAATAAATAGATACATGCAATCATTTTTTAGGATTCTTTTATAATATTAATACCCTATTGTTCTCAGTCAGAAAAATTGGATATCCAATTGAACAGAATACATTCTCTTAAATTCAAATACAGTATCAGAGTCACCCTGCCTTGATTGATACTTAAAACAGAGTTGTTTTTTAAATCTTTTTACTTAAATTCACATGCAGAGGAAAGCAATACCATAGAAGGAAGAGGAATGGTAATTGTTTCCCTAGAGAACAATAATTTTGCAATAAATTTAAAAAACAGCACTATTTAGCAAATTAAGCTTAGAGCCAAGGATATTAAATAGAGTTAACTTTGTAGAAATAAATTCTGATACCATAGGCTTCAAACACTACTTTAAATGTATTCATCTTGGGGAAAAAAAAAAAAACAGTGAAAGGGCCCTCAGGCTTTGGTTTGAGATGTTGGGTTTTGTTTTTAGAGGCCGGAGGAGTGAGACCTTTTTTCACACCAGGCAGGATGTAATGAATATATGTCAATGTGTGCACTTTATTTTGATATTGCCAGACTGCTGAGTAAGCAGTATTAATAACAATGTCCCCTTCAAAGGGAACTCGTACTTCGCAGCCATGTTTCTGTGTTTTGGCAACTCCACATGGAAACAGCATGTCTTTGATCTTATATTTAGTACTGATATTGTTTAGGTTTAAATGTTAAAAATAATTCTTTAGAGCCTAAGGTTAATAATAAAGGTACATTCTCACCTTTTGGAATGGTGGGCAGGAAATCTTGAGCCACCTTCTGCACTACATGCTTAGCTCCAACATCCTACAGGGCTTGAACTGAGTGATAATTCATCTGAGAACCATCCGTTTAACTCTCTCCTCAATGTAGCTGCTCTAGCCCATTGATTTGCTACTTGGACTTCTTTCTTTTCTTAGTCCAGTCTTTGCTGAAAAGAATCAAATTGTCAATACAAAAAAGAATAAAAGACACACAACAGACAATATACATATTATCTATCTTATCTGTCACCTATCTATCATCTATCCATCTGCGAGTACCTCCATCCATCCATCCATCCATCCATCCATCCATCTACTCATAACAGATACTGTCTTTTTTCTCTACTTTAATCCAGGGGAAATGGACAAATGGAAAGACAGAAATTGGTCCTCTTTTGCTTAAGTTAGAAGCATTCCTCCCAAAGCGCTGATGCTGGTCTACTGTCAGACTACACTGCACTCTCATTAATATTAACCATTTCCTGTAAAGTGTCTTACTCTTTGAGTCACTCTGTTTTAAGGGGCCCTGATTTTTATAGTGGTTGCTATATCACCATCAAAGAATTCTAAGATCTCTGAAGCAAGAATATGCTGGAAATAGGCATTATTACTTCCTTGTTCTTTGCAGGTAATGTGAAGTGATTTTTGAAAGACCTGGAGGAACTGTGGTTAGGCCCATGTATTCAAGTTGAAATATATTCTATCCTAGCAATGCACTGAGCTGACCAATTAACCACAGTCATCAGTGTTACTCCGCTTTAGTATAGGTCATTACTACCAAAACCTATCGGAATGACTGTGTCTGTGCTTCCGTGTTGCTAAAGATAACATGTTCTACTTACCGTTAGGATATTTTTGTAGAAGAACTCTGAGACTATATGTAGCCACCTCAATCTAATCAGGTTGAGAATTTGTGTCTTTTTAATCTATTTATAGATTGATAGCCAGCGTAGGTAGCTGCTAGGTAAGGAAGGGGAAGGCTCTTACTATTTATTTTTTTGTTTTGTTTTCTGGTAAAGTCAGTAGGGTGACTGTGTGGCTTAGTAATCAGAGATGAACTATTTCTAAAAGTGTCTGGTCGAATGCTTCCTTTGATTGCTGCTGATTAATCAAATCTCTTTAGTCTAACCTTGGCCTCAAAATCCTAGACTCCCTCCAAACTTGCTTCTACTATACCATGTGTGGCAAATCTGTGATCTTGCCAAACCACCTGAAAAGAATTATTTTCCTCACACACAAAAAATAATTGTCAGTTCTTTAAAGTTCAGACGGTAGAGGTTTTGAATAATTAAAACCTTTTCTACACCTCAGTAACACTCCTAAAGGTTAAATATGTTTCTGTTCTACAGGACAATTATGGGAAAGTGGATGAATTTCTTCTCTGAAAAGACATGGAAACCAAGTAGTTATTTGGGCCTGCAAATCCTTTTGGGTCTAAAGAAGCAGCAAGATAATAAATTGTTTTGCTAAAAACAGGAAGTTTGGCAAAGATGCAAAAGTACAGCTAAACTTTGGCCAGGCAACCCAAAACATTGTGTTCTTCTTTGAAAGTATTTCCAGCAAGAAAAAAAAAAAGTGGAGTGCCTTGAATACATAGTTTAAGAAACAGTGAAGGCATCTGGCAACATGAGTTGTTCGCCAAACTTGTGGTTGTGCTGTGCTTGCTGATGGAAAGATGTGCCAGTTTTCAATGACTTATGTCATGCACAGCTGGAAACCCAAGCATAAATAAGACCTCGAGGATGGTGAAGTCCAAGAAGATTTGAGCAAATATCCCCCCCCACCTTTTTCTCTCTTCATCTAAACTGTAAAAAAAATATTAAGTAAAATAAAAGGAATTACTTGAAATTTAGATAGGGAACAGCCAGCTTCAGATTTCTCAGGGAAACCTGTTTCTAGGCAGGAACCTTCAATCAGTTGAGACACATTCTGGAAGTTGTTAGGTTTTTGCTCCCCCGCCCTGCCCCCCCACCTCAAATTCTTTATACTCCCTCTTGCCAGTTTTATTAATATGATTGTGATTATGTGGCATCTGTTTTGGACAGAGCTGATAGAACTATAATTTCCACTTTCGTCCATCAGTCTGGAAAGACTTCAAAATATGGGCCAGAAAAAATAAAGAAATTAACCCAAGACGTCTGGAAAGAGGAGTACTGGGCTTCTGTCGGTGGGAGCTGTGGGGAACCCTGGGACATCGCGATTGGAGGAGAGTGTGCTGCAGAAATGGTGCTTCTCGGGCCTCCGGCTCCTCTTCCAGCTGGCAAAGGCAATGGGGCTTCTTTTGTTCTCATTCTACATTGGGTGATTTGGCAGGAATATAGGATTTGAGGAAAGGAATGTCCCATTTTAGTTCTTACCACTTACTGGGACTGAGGCAATGGGCCAACTCCCTTAGTTTCTTCTTTGAGTAGTAGGAGCAGGAGGCGGAGCACCCTGTGAAGGTCAGCACAGGGAGTCAGCCCCTCAGACCAGGGACCTAGGGGACACCTTTTCCAGGGAACCAGGAGCAAGCACAGAGGAAAATGGCCCCTTTCTCTTTTCTTGTGAGTTGGTCTTGCTCTGGTCACTATTTCCTCTCTGTGTGGCTACTCTTTGCTAATGGGCTTTCCCTTTGAGGCGCCTCTTGATGCGAACTGCAAACTGTTCCCTCTTGGGGGAAATCGTGTAGCCCTGGAGTGGGGATACGAACCGCTGGCCCTTGGTTTGTGACCAAGATGGTTTTGTCTCTCTAAACTGTGGTTCTTTCATCTGCTCATGAGTCATTATTATGGTACTTACCTGAAAGCCATGTGGAGAAGAGTAAATAGGTGGATATAAGCCAGGCAGGGATTGCATTCCTGGTTTGCGTTGATGCATATGTGACCAACAAATGGCAGCTCTGCTGTAGGGATGAGAGAGCGCTCAGTGTGATTTCTTCCACTCAAGGGGCCAGGTAGAAATGCTCTGGGTTTTCTCAGCACAAATTTGTTCTTTTTAGGGACAAATGCTACCAGCTCTGAGATCATTATATTTAAATGCATGCATGCACACACACACACGCACACACACACACACACACACACACGCACACGCACACGCGCACACACACACACACACACACACAGGATCTGGTAGAAGTAACACCTCAGTTGTGATTTTATTACAAAATCATAGCCATACATAATCTATGTAACAAAAGATTTGGTATAGATTACCAGCTCATAAAAAAGGGGCATCATTTGTGTAACCATAACTGTAACTCAAGTTTGGGCGTAACTTCTGTCAAACCCTGCATATACTGGGGGTACCAAAAAAACATGCACATTCTAAGATGTTATCTATGTACTACATAAATACTGATGGTAACCACTCTGAGCACCTCTTGTAATCGCAGAAGTCAAATGTGACTTGTATTCATCTCTTGTTATCAGTATATATCAAGTATTACAATTTTAATACAATTTTTTTCCTTTCTTAAAACGTGTATACATTTTTTGGCACCCTCTATATGTCTTTACTTATTGATAATAAAATGATTAGATGTTTATTTTAGAGATTTTTAAGAGAGGAAAAAGAAACAAATAAGAATATCCTTAATTTACCACCCAGTAATAACCACTATTTGCATGTTGACATAATTCTTTTTCAGTCTTTTTTTCTATGCTTTTGTTGTGAATTATTAAATTGAGATATCATTATATACCATAAGCATTTTCCCCTACATTACTTTGTAAACATTTTCCTACTCAGTATATATTATTTTTAAAATGCCTAAAAGTGCTATTTTAAAGGGCTTTGTAATGTTCTCTATAGATATTCTGATTGGAATTGAGGTTTTTCCTTTTTTTAAACATCATGAAGAATATCTTTTTCTGCATTTTTATTTCTTTAGGATAGACTTATTGAATTAAAAAAAAGTTTTTTTTGGAAAACTCTTGATAACTTATGGCTATGCTTTGAAATTACAAGGAGTTTGCTTTCCTCAGAAAGAGCAGAGGAAGAGATCTTACCACAACATGAAGCCAGGAACGTTGGGCCAAGTGGACTAACAGCTGAAGTGGCTTCCTGCAGAATTCATAGGCTAGAGCCCCTACCTGCCCTATAAACAAACACACACATGCACACTATGCATATGTGTGTGTGTGTGTGTATATATATATATATATACACACACACACACACACACATATGTACACACACTATATATGTTTGTATGCTATGCATGTACATATAAAATATATCTTAATGTATGTATAGGTATATAGGTATAGAGTGTATAAAGGGTGTCAAAAAAAGTTATACACATTTTAAGAAAGGAAAAATCTATTAAAATTATAATACTTCATATATATCAATAAAAAAGATGAATACAAGTCATGTTTGACTTCTGCAATTATGAGGTGCTCAAAAGGTTACCACCAGCATCTAGACACTTCTGATTACTTACAGCAAACTCTGTTTGAACAATGTTGACCAACGTATCCGCTTGTGTCTCTGTGCATGCTGTTTCAATTTCTTCCTGATGTATTGCCAGTGTAGCCGGGTTTCTACGGTACACCACATCCTTTAAGGTCCCCCTTAGGTAGAAGTTAAGGGCTGTTAAGTCAGAAGAACATAGGGGAAACTCAAAAAACATTCTCAAATTCTAAATACCACTTCAAGATGGTCTTGTGCTCCTTGAATGATGGCCATGCTTCCGCCATTTTCTTTTACTGTCCTGCCTGTTACATGGTGATGTTAGCATTCATTTGATGAATGTCACCTTTTGAGCAAATGTCATACTACACATTGCTACTGTAATGCAGCTTCTTCGAAAAGTAATACATAGATAACATCACTTAAAATGTGTGTACATTTTTGGCACCCCAGTATATGAGTATGTTTGTGTATGTAAATGATGTATATGGGTATATTGCCCAAGGACAGACGGAAGAAAAATCTGCTCTCTCCCAGCCCATGACACTCACCTGGACTGGTTTCTTTCTCCAGTGGGAAGGGAGTGAGACCAGAGGATGGAGGAGCAGCCGTTAGGGCTCACTTAGCGGCTCTGTGGGCACAGGGAGCACTGCCCGGCCTTAGCGGCCCCTGGGAGCTTTTCAGAGTCCTGACGCCCAGGCCGCAGCCCAGACACAGGAGATCAGGACCTCTGAGGGCGAGACCCGGTATCGGCGCTGTGTAACGCTCTCCAGGAGATGGAAGGCAGGGTGCAGGCCCCCGCATGTTGGAGCGGCACACCACTGAGTCAGGAGCAGGGTCTGGGTCCTGGTTTGCACACAGCATCATAGTTGTGTCACTTGGATCATGCTTGCCTGGTTGTCACATGGTGATCACAGCAGGAGAAGTCCGGGGTGGGGGGGCTGGTTTCCCAAGTCCCTTTCAGTTCTCAAACTCGAGTGTCTAAGTAAAAAAAAAAAAAAAAGACGTTGGATTAAACAGAATAGCTTCAATAAAGCTTTCCTTACCCTCTAATAAATCTAATTCTTTCTCTATCTCCTACCTCAGAGATCCCCACGACCTCTCCCTCACTCCTCATAGAAAGAGACATGAAAACGTGTCGGTTGCTTAGAAATCCCTGAGACGCTGACCAGCTATCCAGTGCCTTCGGGGATGCCTCACGCCCTCTGGACAGTGCAGTCCCTGCTCTCCGGCCCCCGCGGAGCCCCGCTGCACCCCCTAGCTTTGGAAACACCAGCGTAATGCTTATGAAGTCACGCCCCACGGGCTTTGGCCCTGAAGTGTTACGGCGGAAAGAACACAGTCCGTGCCATCAGAAGTCATTTCAAAATAAATCACGTCCTCTACTTGCGCTTCTGCAACGCCCTGTGCCAGCGGGCAGCAGGGGCCCCAGCACTGCTCCCTTCCCCTTTCTTCCCCCACCTACGGCTCCCGAAGGCTGCGCCTGCTCCCTAAAGCACGCCCTATCCCCCGGGCTTCACTCTCACACACTTCTGTGGTCCTTTTCTCCTGCCTGCTTTTACCCAAATCTCCATCAGGAAGCCCGGGTCCCCCCTCGGAAGGCAGGACTGATCTCCGGGGGCTGAAGGAGGTGGACGCTCTAAAGCCAGGGGCTCAAAATCACCTTGAGGAGGCGAAGAGAAGGGCAGGGAGGCTCAGGGGCTAACGAGGAATGCTTTCCCCAGAAGCCGTTGCTGAGGAGAGGCTGCTGGGGCTCTGAAGAGGTCACTGCTCTTGAAGAGGCTCCTGGTGTTGAAGGGGACAAGGGTGGGAGAGACAGTCTGGGCCTTGGCTGCCTGGATGCAGAGAGCTGGCTTGGGTGACCTCTTGAGATTCTTCCTCCCTGGAGACTCCTCATCCCCTCGCCTTTCACCCGCGGAAAGTGTATTTGGCAGGTCTCACACCGGGCTAAGGAGACTACCACTGTCTTCACACAGCCGGCTGCGACCCTCCCAGGTCCATGGGGCTCGTCTTTGGTGAAGATGATAGAAACAGAGGCTAAGTGAACTTGGTTTACTCTTTCCTCCGAGTGTTCCTGAATGCAAGAAAGAGAGCTCTTGTTTTTTTGTGGTGTATTTATTGGCCCAATTTCTTTTTCTTTTACTGTAGCACTTGGAACCAAGGCTGAGGGGCTCCAGGGACAGTTCAATGGCCATGATGTCATTTTGTGGACAGAAAGTTCCATTCTCTCCCTTTGTGAGCACTGAGAGTATCCTGTAGCATGACGTGGGGCCAGGCTCTGATGATGGCTTGGAGCCCTCGTTGGAGCGACCCAGGATGGATGGAGCTGTGTGGAGAGTCATCGCACACACTGTACATAAAGAGAAGGAGCAGCTGAAGATGTGCTGAAAACCTACCAAATTGCTAGCGAGGAGAGTGCCTGTTAACACATAGCCTACGGTGTCAATTATTCTGATATGGAAAAGCGGGCGCTGAGCCATGGGTGCCTATTCTCCCTGCCCCCGCGACAGCAGCCCTGCATCAGGGTGGGGGTCCTAGAGCTTGGGAAGCCAGTCAAGGAGGCCCAAAGCCTGTGGCAACAGGGACTTGGGGGTACAGGAACATTTTATCCTACAAAAACCTGTTCTCTACTTGGCAAGCCTTTCAGTGAAGTGGAGGGAAAGATGGATTTTACAGTCAGGACTACCTGGGCTTCCACGATGCATGAACTGCACAAGTTTGAGCCTCTAAGTTTTTGCATCTTTACAAAATGAGTATTCATAATCTTCTCTACTTTACCCAGCTGTTGAGGAATAAATAACCTTTGCAGTGTGTCTGGCATGGCGCCTGACTCGTAGTAGATGTGCAATAAATGCCACATTCCTCTCCTTCCTCCACTACACATATGCTCACACCTGGAATAATACTTCAAGGGAGTTTTCTTTAAAGTATTGTTTACTTTTGTTCTGAAGCACCAGTTCCTAGCAGGCAGAAATAACGCATGTACAGAGTTGAATTCTCTCCAAAATATGGGTGAGCGGGCAATCTCTAAGTCAATGAATTGGTGTTAGGTCTTCATTGTGGGGAGCTAAGGAAGTGCAAAGCTCCCTCCTGCCCTCCCTGACTCCACAGTGAAGCCGGGGAGATGAGGTACACATACTATCAACATTCAGCGGTGCGTCCTTTTCCTGCCTAGTTTGGTTAGTAAGACTCCCAACCATGCCATCGGCCACCCGAAGGCAGCTAGGTCCCACTCCTCTTCTGTGGAGCTGTGTGGACCCTCTTTTTCCCTGGGCAATGCGGCTGCAGCTGGGAATGCCATCATTATAGCTTGTCCCCCAGACACTCCACATCATGGCTGCTGTGGTCTCTGCTCTGGCTCCCTGTCTGCTCTTGGTTTTGCTGCAGCCAATCCCTATGGAGGCTGAGGCTGAGGACTCCACCCCATCTGGGCTCTGTTGCTCCACCTAGAGCTGTCATTTTTGCCCTGCCTTAAGTAGAAGATTCTACATGCATCACCTGTTTCAACCATCCTTAGACATCAATGTTAGCGATTTCTAGCTTAGACTTTGAAGTCAAGATGGGTGGGTTCAAATCCTACTCCTACTACCACCTTACTATAACTTTGGGCAAAGTAATAATTAATCCTCAATTTCCAGGTCTGAGAAATTGGGGTGAATTAGTATCCACTGCATTCCAAAGACTAAATGAGATGACATGCATTTAGCGTAGTACATACTAGGCTACCAATATGTGTTTGCTATTAGTATCTAATAATTGCAGTTTTAGATGTATGCCTAGTTTGCCTTTTCTTTGCTGTATTTCCCCCAGAGGCTAGGCCAGTGGTTCTCTGTCACCTGGTCTTCTTCCCCATCTCACTGTGTCCCAGTATGGGACACACAAATCTTCAACTCAGTCCTGCATTTGGGAAAGCTGTTTTCCTCTTACAATCATTTTCTTTCTCACCAGGGCTTTGGCATAGTTTTCAAATCCCTGTGCTAGTTTGAGACTCTTAATTCTAGTATCTAGGAAAAGTATTCAAAGTCCTCAGCATCATTTCTTCCAAATAGCCTAGGGACCTTCACACAACCAAGGAGCCAGTGAAGCCCCCTGGACACTGAAGTCCAAGAAGGGAGGTGAAGACCAGACACCCTTGAGATCCTTATTAAAATCACCAATGGAAGCCTTTCTGTCCTAAGAATGATGCAAATGATAAACACTCTTGGAGTTCAGAGAACATGCTCTCAACTCGATGTCATCATCAATATAACAGTCTGGTCTGGACTTTGTCAGCTACAGCCTCAGAGGAGTCACTCATGGTAGGAGTTTTCTAACCATAAAATGGAGGTACCTGGGAAGGGTCAACCTGACCAGAGAAATCTTTAAACATGGGCTCCAGGACCACTTTTTGCAGTGAATCTTGGATGGGGAAGGATGGGGGCAGGGGTAGGATGAGCTTGCTAATTCCATAAGGACCTAGAAATATCAGTCAGAGCGAGGGCCAAGAGGTTCTGGACAAACAAAGAGAACAAGAGTGGAGACATGGAGACAAGAAAATGGAAAGGAGTGAGAAAACAAAAGGGAAGAAATGTAAGAAACTAAGGGGCTATTTGGGATTTGAGGAGGGGTTAATACAAGACTGCAGAAGGAAACTTGCCCCAGTATCTTAGATTAAGCAACTTTGATCAACTGCAAACAAGGAGCATCTTGAGATGCTTAGCAATAGATTTTAGTACTAAAGAGCATGATGCTTAGCAATAGATTTTAGCACTAAACAAGAGCACAGGTGACACATTGTAGGACCTGGAAATGCCATCACTGGTGTTCAGTTTAGATCCTTGCTCTTTGGACATTCAGACTTTAATCTGATGAAAATGAGAGTTCGCTTGATTCTCCACTATGATCTCATCCTTGACCCACAATGGTACTTTTTAGAGTGACTTCTATAGGGTTTCCTTCTGCCATATTATAAGATAAGACTGATTTGCTTAAGGAAAGTGATTTAAAAATATATCATTGATCTCGGGGAATCTTTTAAAGTATATGACATTTCTTGGCTCAGTAAGGTCAACTTTTGTTCCAAAGTTTCTAAAGAAAAGCTCTTCTCTCTAAAGGGTGGATTGATTCATTTTAAATAGCAATGTTATTCCTTCTTGTACCCTGTAAGCCATCTTTGTTTTAAATTTAGTTCTCTAAGGTCTCCAAACTCAGTATACCCATAACATAGAGCATCACTGTCTCTTCTATATTTCCTTTGACGGCCTCAAACCCATCGGGTCCTCCAACAGTGCTATTAATGAGCAATGTGGCCTAGCCCCAAGGTGTGACTGGGCACTTGCTCAGGGCCCTGTAGAGAGAAGGTAGGAGCTACCTTAGACCCAGTCTAGCATCTGCCCTTTAGTATGATTTTAAACCTAATGTATAAATACCAAATATAAACAACTAAGAAATTGTTAGGCCCCTTGCTTAAGTGACAGAGATTTACCAATCAATGGAGAACAACGATGTTAATAGATGGATTAGATATTCAGAGTTTCTGGGCCTTCACCTAGATAGTCCTCCGTATGCCCCCTGACCCTCTTTGTCCCCAGCCAGGTCACCTCAAAAGCAGAGGATTTCCCCAGACTTTTGTACTGCACCAGTTGCATGAGAGACTAAAAGCTCCATCCTCTATTGTAATGAACCTCACTGTGAGCTTGATTTATTTAACCCGTATCTAGAGCTTCTCCTGCCAACAAGAGGCAAACTAACACTGGTGTCCATATGATTATGGATATGTCATCAAACCCCTAGGAATGCAATCAGTTTGTTTTGTTTTGTTTCCTGTGACTCGGGTGCTTGGGAGGATTTGCTGACATCATATATGAGAGGGCTTTATAAGTTGTAAAATGCTAAATCAGGGTCAGACTTGCCGGTAAGTTGTGTGGGATCTGAAACAAGAGTACTACTGGAGGCCCACAGAGCATATGTGTAAATCTTTAAACATTATGAAAGCTGCTAAGTAAAAAATTAAATGTTCTGCTGTTATACAGACCAGAAAGGCCCAGTTTACAGGTAGGATATTGGGACTCCTTTGCTGGAGTGGGACCCCTTGGACACCTCTTGCCTTTCCTCTCCACTTTCCTCTCTCATCCACATAGGACACTATGTATGTATCTTAGTTCACTGGTGCAAGTTCTGTCAACCTCGTCCCCAAGCAGCTGCTCATGGGCTAGCTCTGTTTGCCGAGAGGTATGCCAGAATCCAGAAGAGGGAAGCAAGAGTGGTTCTGTTTATGATGAACCATGGCGCTTTATTCCTCCCCTCTCCTCCCCTCTCCCCTCCTCTCCCCTCCACTTCCCTTTCTTTTCTCCTCTCCCCTCCCTGCCCTTCCCCTCTCCTCTTCTCTCCTCTTTTCTTTGACCCTGAGCTAAATTTGTAATTGTCAATATGCAAGGACCATTGGTCTGAGTTCTAAGAAGTCAATTTATTGAGATCATTATCCTTATAGCATTTTTCTAGCCTAGATGACCATGTACCAAAAATATTTAATGGGTAAAGAATTCCAAAAACAAGTTTATATCCTCTGTCCTTTTCCTTCTTTTCATAGCTTTTGTGTCTATTTTAAATAAACTGCAGCTGAATAATATAACTGAGACTTATTATAGTCTCAACACAAAGTACTATCCACTGATATGTGAGTGATAGTACTATTGGTATCAGTTATTATAATTACTTAATAAAATTCCCAGAGAAAACATACAAAGTTTGGTGGATGCAATTTTAAATTTACCTGGAGACTATTTATTCCCATATCAAATATTTAAGTGGCTTCTTCTCCACAGTGTGATGGTTTAAGATCCAAAAGGTACAGAAAGACATTAATGCAGGAAAGTATTGATCTGATGAAATCAAACTCTTAACTACTACAGAGGTAGTAGTCAAATATCACCATAGTAGCAGGAGTTGGAAAACTGGTTTTTAACTGGAGGTCACAACTTAGAAAATGAAAGACCATTTGGAATGGCTGCTTTTAGATATTTTTCCTTAGTAATATCAGTGTCTTGTTTACTTATATGGTACTTGAGTACTTGCTAGAAAAAAAGGACCTAACTTGGCATAGTGCAGGCCATGGCATGACTCACAAAGTCTCCTATGGAAGGCCTGCAGCAAGTTCACTGCTATGTTTTTGAGTGTGTGAGCATGAAGTATTGCTGGGTTGGACTAGAGGAAATCCCATGTGATGGCCACTGGATGTTCAGTTGATTATTTTTAAAGGAAGGACTTGTGGTAGCTCTCACCAACTACTGTCACGTAGCCTGACTGGAGTCGAAAAAGGCTGACAGGAAACCAGAGGGTTACTCACCCAGGCTTCATGTCAACTGATTGATACTATGAATTATGCCAATAGGACTTCATTCCATTGAAGACTTTGCTATCTATTAATTTCATTTGTATTTTCTGGTCACACATTTGGGAACTAAGATGGACATTTTTGTTCCACTACTCTGTTGTAGCTATTTTGTCATCAAGGACTTCTCACGATACCAATAGTAATAGCTAACATGTATAGAGTGATGATTATGTTTGGATCCATGTTAAATCCTCCACAGTCATTTCCTCATTTAATCCCTATAATAACCCTATGAGATTCTACTAATATTATTATATCTACTACTGCTATTACTACTGCTGCTACTACTACTACTACTACTACTCACACACACACAAAATCAAGGTACAAAGTAGTTAAATAACTTATATGACATCAAGGGGCTATGAGATGGTGTGATTTCCCATGTAGGCAGGGAGGGCAGACATGAGTCCACCATTATGACCCCTCTTAACACCTAGTTTACAGAGCTCTTCATGAGGGCTTTGGACCTTCTAGGGCTTGGAAGGTAGATCTGAGCTGATCTTCTGTTTACCCTTATGGGATCAGAGTTCTAACTGAGTGTTTTACACTTGTGAATAAAGAGAAAGCAAAGCATGAAAATTTGATTTCTAGGAGGCAATATCACAGTATCTGGGGGGCTCTGAGCTTGAGCTCCAAGGGAAGAAAAGGATCCCCCAAACCACATCCAATTCAGAGGCTGCAAGAAAAGGAAACGATTGTCCCATCTGTGCAAGAATTCAGAGCCCTGGTCCAGGCTGGGGAATGTAGTGTCTGGTGCATGCTGAGCAGCTGAAATGGCTGTTCTCTACCAAAGCCCATGTGGGCGGCACCAGCAGGGCCTGGAGCAGCTCCACAGCCAGGCTCCACCCACCCCCACCTCCCCCACAACCCGGGGCTTTGGAGTCAATGTCCAAGGAACTGCTTTCGTATTGGCCTGAGTTTTCCACTTCTACAAATCTGATCTGTCCCCAAGGCTTACCTTGATGTTGATTCCAAGTCTAACGTATGGGGCTGACGATGATGTAAGAGACAAATGCTGGAAAACTGAACCTGGATCCTTTTAGGCTATGGCTGAGCTGGGGGTGAGGATGTGCTTTAGAAGTCAGAGGGGCTGAGTGGCCGGTGAGGAGAAAAGACAAATGAAATAAACGCCAGGTTCTCCAGCGGGCACTCCTGCCAGTTTCAATGACCAGCAGAGGCACCCTTTTCAAGTCAGTGCCCACTGCAAAGTGTGGTTTTCCCAAATGCAAACATGGGGTAATAGCCTTAGTGCTTGGGTGAACCTTAGAGGAAAGGTCATAACAGAAAAAACGTGCACACTCTTATTCTACATGAAATACTGCAACATTGAGCTTCCAAGAATTGATTGAAATTTACTTTATTTAAATGATGTGAATAAAAGTCACAGTGCTGCACTTAAAATATTGAACCAGTTTTACACTATCCTTTAAAAATGCATGCTTATTATGCTGATAATTATTAAAGATGACCTTTTTGTGCACTTTATCATGTTTATTGAATCTTTGCCTTGTCTCTATTTTAGTACCTAGGATTTTTAGTATCAATCATTTGTGGGAAGTCTGGGTAAGAAATCCTTTAAACCATTTCTGGTTTCATTTCAGCCTTTTCTGATTCCCATAAGGCTAGCTACAATATTTAGTGAGAGGTGCCATGAGTCCTTCTTTTAAAAATGCCCAGATTTTTGACTCTCAATGACCGGTAAAATTAAATATCAACAATAATAATTACAACAGCAAGTATAATACATACAGTAGTAAGAGGGAACTGACATAAAGTTCACAACTTTAGAACTCTTAATTTATTCTCAGTTACCAAGTACTAGCTCAACATGTTCTCCTTATTTAAAAATGTCAAACAATACAGATAAAACAAAAGTCTGGTAACAGCTGTCTAATCTCAGTGTCATCCAGAAAGAAAACCACTCTCATCAGTTTGCTATGCCAGCTTCCAGAACTTTCTCTACATATTTATATCGGCCCATATAGAAGTAGACACGTCAGATGGTTTGTTTACATAGGTGGCCTCATATTCTACTTCAGGTTCTTTGTTTTCTTAACCTTGGTGATTTTTCTATATCAATGCAGCTCTGTTTCATCCTTTGTTGACTGTTGTGCCTAATTCTATAATGCAACTCTGTCATGGTTTATCGAACATTCCCTATTTCCTTATGTATGCTTCTATTTGAACATGTGTAGACATGCTAAAGAAATACTCTCTTATATGCATAGAGATGGATATGCAGCCTGCCATTTTTTCCAAGTAAGGGTTTTAATAAAACACAATTTTCCATAACTCTTCCATTATGTCCTAAAATATAAAGGGGAATTAGTCACACTTTCAAAGAGATATAATTATAGAAAAACAAAACAAAACAAAACAAAAAGCAAAACCTAGAGTCCTCTCCCAGAAAGCACAGATGGAAATCTGACCATGTTTGCACTGATGATCAGTGAAGATGTCATCTGGGATGAGCCCTGGTGCCTGAATCTGATTTGGAAAGGCACCACTAGAGTCTCACCTCAAAAACAAAGGGGATTCTCTCCCACCAGAAATTCTTACAAAGGAAACAACAGAAAACAATGGTGATGGGTGCCAGGTCATAATGGCTGATTTCCCATCTGCTGAGCTGCTTGTCTCCACCCTTGGGTCTGTAGAAGGCACCAAAGGGGAGCAAGTCAGCTGTGAGCTAGTGTATAACTAGCCCAAGAGGGCTCACTCACACCGATGAACTCTGGCCCCTCTTGCCCTTAAGACCTGCTGGTCTCTAGTATGGGGCTGCTTCCTAAATTGCAGCCATTATTCCTGGCAGATCACATATAAATTGATGAGGTGGCAAACAGACAAACCTTCTTCACTATATATAATATATATTCATTATATATTCATTATATATAATATTGAATATATAATATCGAATATATATTCAATATTACATATTAGGGCTGTCTGGAAAGTATCCAGTCATGTAATATGAAAAACAGAAGTATTTATGGCTGGATTTTTTCTCTGACAGCCCTCATATGTCATATATAATATTCAACATATAATAACTTCTTAAATATATAGCACAGTAGTCCCCCCTTATCTGTGGGGGATACGTTCCAAGACCTCCCAAGAGCATGTGTGAAACCATGGATAGTACTGAACCCTAAATATACGACATTCTCTCCATTCATGTATATGTATGATAAAGCTTAATTTAAAGGCTAGGCTACAGTAAGAGATTAACAACAATAACTAATAATAAAATAGAACAATTAAAACACTATACTGTAATAAAAGTTATGTGAGGGTGGTCCGAAATCTTTTATTGTACCATGCTCACCTTTTCTCTTGAAGCACTTCATGGTCTCTCTTGGGCACATCTGAAATGCCAACATCACTACGCGTGCACTTTGGGCCATTATTAAGTAAAATAAGAGTCACTTGAACACAAGCATGGTGACACTGAGACAGTGGGGCTGATAAACCCAGACAGCCACTAAGTGACTGAAAGTTGAGGAGCATATAAAGTGTGAAGATTCTGGACAAAGGGCCGAACCACGTCTCTGGCGGAATGAAGTGGGATGGTGCCAGATTTCATCTCGCTACTCAGGACGGCGCACAATTTAAAACTTGCAAATTGTTTATTTCTGGAATTTTCCACTTAATATTTCAGACCATGGTGGGTAGCTGAAACCAGGGTAAGTGAATCATCAAATAAGGGAGTAACTATTGTAAATTTATATTAGTTACTATAGTTTACTATAATATTCATTATATTAAAACAACCCAAAAGATGCTTAATATCTAACGCAAGCAAGAGACATGGGTTGATTGAAAGAAAAATACTTAAAATTGAATCTACACATATTGACATAGAAAAATCAGCAAGGTTGGAGTAAAGTAAATACTCTCTGTGAGAACCTGAGCAGTTTTCTGAGCCTTCTGAAGCCTGGTCTCCTCTTTCAAAGGGGCCTCACCAGCATATGCATGCATGCTGTGGGTCTCAGAACAGGCCTGGCACACACAGGGTGGAGATAAATAGAGGTTTGATTCCTGTCTTCTACCTTCTTCTATTCCTCCCCCTAGGATTCCCTTCCCGAGGTTCTAATCCAGAGTCTCATTCTGGCAGAGTTTGGCAATTTTGTTAATTAGAGTTTAACTAAACTATAAAGTATTATCTGTCAATAGCTGTATCTGTATTCAAATTGTGCCAGTTACGAAAAATAGGGAATCAAAACCAGAAAACCTTCTAAACATGCATGAATGAACCGCTTAGTGATGGAATTTCAGGCACAGAAGTAAAATTCTTGAGGAGAGCAAGATTCCTAGAGACAGCAAAAGAATACCACGCAGAGTATTTGCTAAGCCAGAACGGGGTGCACCAGGACCCCATGTGCACCATATTGCAGTGAACAGTTGTCACGTCCTCTGGGCTGAGGTATTTACTTTCTGACATACGAGGCCAAGATAAAAAGCTAATCAGATCTGAAAAGAAAATTTTGAAAAAAATGAAACTGGCTGTAGCTACTCATCAAGGGATAACCTAGGGGAAGTGGAAGGCCCTGGTTGGTTTGGAGCTGGGCTTTATTTTCCAGTGCACTGGAATGCACAAAGACGCCGGGTTGCAGGGATCTCCCACAGGCCTCCCCGAGGTCCTTCGTGAAAATGTAAGTTATACTTCTTCTCACCCAGACTGAGAGCGTCATGTATTGTCTGGAAACAATTAAGAGGTATTTTTCCATCTTGATCTGACAACCTCAGACACATGGGCAATTGTGGGGGTTGGGGGTGGGGAGGGGGTTCGAAGTCCAAGTTCTACCGCTAACTATTTAAACAGTTAAAGTACTAAAACTAATTAAGTTGAATACGCTTGGAGCCCCAAAGGGTGGGCACTGATGGAACAGAGAAGCTCAGAGAGTTTTAAAAGTCGCCAAGAAGAAAAATCCTGGAGCTCTGGAAAATATTTTGTCGCTCCTAATGATTTTCCAAGGCCCATCAGGAAAACAGTGTGACAATGAAAGGTTGTTCAGGGGAACCCCTGAACTGACATGAGAGTCTCCCTGTGGATCCGGGGGACTGCAGTCAGCTGGCATCACCAATTCAAAGTGTAGCGCCCGTGCTTCGGCCCCTGACCAGGCTGGGCATAGAGATTCATTCCAGAAAGATCAGCTGCAGATGGGACATTCCCCTGGACACTGCATTGGGATTATTAAAAAGAGAAATTATCTGGCTTACCTATTGGTTTGTTTGAAAGAAGGCAGGCATGGAAAGAGAGGTCAGAGAGGGGTCAGGGAAGCACAGAAGGCGCTCAGGGAAAGTGGGCCAGTGTGGACAAGAGATATGCAAAACCTGAGACCACCTCATTTGGCGAGTTTTGTGAAAAACCTTTTAAACTTTTTTTAAAACTCAAGTTAGAGGCAAATGTTCCCACCTTTCTCCAGTTTGTCAGCAAAGTCCAAATTGCCAAGTGCTGTAAAGGACAGTTGTGTCAACAGCACAAGGCTTTGCATCTGCCAAATGGTCATCAGCAAAAAGGCCTCCTGTTTGCGTAGGAACCTAGCACTCTGAAGCATGTTTTCACAGCTCTGGCTTAGGGATCTTTAGGGTAAACTCGCAGGGGGAGCAGGAAGGTGACACCATTTCAAAGATGGGAAAATGAGGACTCGGAGAGGCGCAGGATGCTGTGCAGCGTACCGCAGAGCTACTGAGTGCTGAAGTGAGGGCTCACACCGGGTCCTCACGAACTGTCCCCAGGGCTGTGGGGCAGCCCTCCTGCACAGGACAGGGGCTACTCAGTGAGCTCATGCGGTGGGGGGCGGAGACTGTGACTAACACCCCCTGCCGGTGGGGCTAAGGATGCCCATTTCTTTTCCTGCCTTCCTTCCCCTCCCCTCCTTCTGCGTGGTCTGCAGCCTCCAGGTTGAAATGACGTGAGCAAGAGGGCCCTGCCTTCAGCCCAGGAGCAGAAGCAGAACACAAAAGCTATGGTGTGAGATGCCTGGGGTCCCGAGGCTCACACTAGGTCAGGCAGCACACTTCATTTGCACTTCAGAATAAATTTTCTAGAATGTAAAATTCAACATAAAAGCTCTGCCTGCTGAGCCGTGGGTGGATTGGGTCAGGAATGAGAAGACTTCTCATTTTTCTCCACTGAGCATAATGGAAGACCTGAAGCATTCTTGAGAATATACTACTTTAAAAACTACCAGCCTTTGAGGTTTTTTGTTTGTTTGTTTGTTTTTGTGTGTTTTATGGACACAACAATTTTTTTTCTTATTCAATAAGAAACAAAGTAGTATCAAAGATTAGAAACATTAATAACATCTATTCTATGCTGAAGAAAGCTGGTCAGTTTTTTCTTAGAAGATGGATTTGTGTTAGTCATAGAGACTCTTAATTTTGATCAGAATGAACTTTAGACTTGATATATTTGTGCCTATGATTTTTGGTGTGATAATAAACCTCTGCCTTCCCCACCCACGATCCTGGAGCTGGCAACAGTGCTCATGCCGGACCCTGCGGAAAGGGGGACACTGGTGGGCAGAGAAGGAGTGCCCAGGAGCAGAGACTGCAGCTCAGGTGATTGATTAGCAGGACTTTTTGGTCCCTGATTCTGCATCTTTTATCCTTATTTTATGCAAAACTTGAATTAATGTGTGTAATTATATTACATCATTTCCTCAATAAATCTGAGGGAGGTAAGAGACTGGCCCACAGAAAAAATGTTGAGAGGAGAATGACAGCAAAGGCAGCACAAACCCCACAAGACTCAGACTTTGGAACTGGAAACATTCACCATTCTGGGGCCATTTATCTAGGGGCAAATACTACCACCCACCTCAACAGGCTTTGAAGTCAACCCTCTTCTATTACCCTGTACAATACACGAACTTTGAAAAAAAGAATCAAATTAGATTCAGCACATACTACTTGAGAAAACAGGAAACGTATAGTATTGAAAAATTATTTCTATCTATACAATAATAAATCTGTCAGGCTCTATTTTTTATCGTGGTGAAAAACACGTAACAAAATTTACCATCTTAACCATTTTCAAGTGTGGAATTCAGTAGGGTTAAGTGCATTCACATTGTTGTAAAACAGATCTCCACAACTTTTTCATTTTGCAGAACTGAAACTCTACCCATTAAACAACAACTCCCATTTCCCTCCTCCTCTAGCCCCAGTAACCATCATTCTACTATGAATTTGACCACTTTAGATACCTCATATAAGTGGAATCGTACATAACAAGTATGAGTCTGGTTACGTCTGGCTTATTTCACTTAGCAGAATGTCTTCGAGGTTCATCCATGTTGTAACAGGTGAGGGGATTTCCTGCCTTTTTAAGACTGAACAAGATTCCATTATATGCATACGTGACATTTTGTTTATCCATTCATCTGTCGGTGGGGTGGACACTTGGGTTGCTTTCATCTCTTGGCTATTGTGAATTGCACTGCTATGGACATGGGTGCACAAATACAATTTGAGACCCCACTTGTATTGTATTTTTAAAGAGATAATTCCTCTCCTAGTGAGAAAACATGACTATCAAAAATAACTTTAAAATGAGCCTTTTTAAAATTTAAATTATTTACAGAGAGCTGAGAGTTTTCATAGTAACTGGTTCTGTGGAGGGCCCTTATAGCTGAGTTAGTGATACCCCAGGGCCGACGATCTTTATCGCCATCTCTGAACAAGGGTCTCATTTCTTAGTCACGTCTGGCCCATTTTCTTCCCAACATCCAAAATTTCAGGTGTGAGCACTTCCTTCTTTCCTTTCCACGTGCCTCTGTTTCCACCCTATGACCTTCTTTTCCCTAAACAGAGGAAAAGTCCTGACCTGTCCAGGGGCCCTCCCCCGTCCTTACCTGGAGGGGACCACCCCCCGCTTCACCTCATTGGTTATCATTATTATGTCATCCAGATCAATCACTGGGCACTCGCACTGTTGTAACTGTCACTTTGATCATTCGTTACACTTTGTTAGTCCTCATCAGATCCAGGCCCCACTAATCGGAAACAGCGGCCTTCTAAAGCAAGGCAACCTGGTGACCAGGGGCAATTACTACATTGTTTGGTTTTTAAATTAGTCCCTTCTTGGTGCTCTGATCACCACCAGAAACCCAGGGGCTGCCGGAGCTCTGGCTCGTTTAGCTGGCTGGATTCACGCACACCCTGTGCTGGTTCCCAGTTGACTGCGACCCCACTGGGCCTGAGAAGCACAGTCTGCGACTTGGAAGCTCGGTCTGCTCACAGAAGGGAGTCCTTGCTGGGCATTTACACATCAGATGACACCCACGGTATCTTACTGCCTCTGTGAGGAGCTCTGGAGTGCTTTCGGTAGGACCGCGCCTCCACACAGCAGAACCTCATGACTCAGCAGAAGGCTGTCCTCTCTGGCCCACACCCAGGAGGTGGCCAGCACTGGGGTGAGGTGGGCAGAGGTTGACCTCTCCTGGGGATTCCATGTAACTGAGTAGGAGCTCCAGCTTCCAGCTCAGGTGCCTGAGGCTAGCCCTAGAGAAAGGTTTATGAGCATCATTCGGCAGGAAATTAAAGGTAAATCTGTGCCATGTTCCAGCGCATCATTTTCCTTCATGTCAGTGTCGCCCGAACTTCAGGCGTTTAGGTACAACTTTCATGATTTTTGTCATGCATAATCTTCTTTCTTTACTCAAAAAAAATTATTTAAAAGGAAACTATTTTATATTTTGATTGAAAAGCAAGTATTTCTTGCCTGCCTTTCAGCCATGACATCTAAAAATGTTATTTATTCTCAGCCCCAACCAGCCCCCAGCCCCAGTGTTTAGCCCACAGATGAATGCCCCTCATCCCTTGCTAGTCCAATTGTAGCTTCTGTGATGACTCGGGGTGGGACAACTTGGTGGCCTCTGAATAGTATGAGGGCTTTCCAGAAAATATCCAGCCAGGTAATATGAAAAATATAGGCATTTACGGCTGGATTTTTTTTGGACTCATATGAATTGAATTTGGCAGATTGTTACTGCTAATGAGCAACTGCAGCTTATTCTTGTTAAGGATTTCTACTGCGTAGTGTAGTAATGCCTTGTCTTGGAGGAATGACTCTGATTGTTCAATGACAGGTTGTGTGGAACAGGATGGGAGCTTTTTGGACAGGGCACAGTATTAGCTTCCCTTGGCTCATATCAGGCAGGACCTTATCTTCTCATGCTGATGCCCACTCTCAACCTCTCTCTCTCTACTGTGCCCACTCTCTCCTGGGGTATGCATCAACTCTCACACTTTTATTGGCCAGAATAGTGGCATTCTTCTATAACAAAGCTTTTATGGCCAAGATGTGCATTTGGGGACCTTCAAATTGTGTCCTAGCACATCACAAGTTTGCTGTCTTAGGCCTCACATGGTGCAAATGTGGCCATTTTAAAACTACATTTGATGATTCCTAGGATGAAGAGATTTAAGTTCCTAAGAGCAAATTTCATAGGAAGTGCACAAGAAGAAATGCACGGAGCTCCTGCTTTCTCTCTTCTGTCTCAGAAGCTGCAGTTATCAGAAGGGACACAGTTCAAGCATGCCTTTTGATTTAAGGTAAAAAGGAGATATTTTGTTCTTCAGTAAGGCAGAATACATCTTAATGCAGTAATTGAATTTAGTTCTATTTAGTCTAGTGTGATGGGGATAGATCTAGAGCTGGGAGGGAAGAACTGACATTGTTTAATACTTAACAGATGGATAGAAAACAAAAAGTTTGGGAGATAAGAATGTCAGAAGGTTACCAGCTGCTGAGGGTATACAGTAAATGAAATTTACTTGAAAGGTTAGGCTTATGTTTATTAATACCTGTCTCTCCTTCTATTATATTTTAGATTTACAAATTATTCAGAGGGCAAGCTACCTTTGGGGCTGAATCTTGAGAGGACTGTTGCACTACAAAAAGTTATTGTTGTATTTCACGTGAACTGTACTTACCTTATTATGCAAGAGATATTTTTATTCTTGAATGGGAAGGAACTTGGACTAGTAATTTGTTAGCCTGTTAAGTATATGAAGTAGTAGACATTGCTTTCTATTTTCAAATTTGGATGGCTGAATGCCATTAAACAATTATAGGAGGGTAAGGAAACTCCTCAACATGCACATTAATTTAATGTCACAGGACATGAAATTCTATGTCTACGCAAGCTCAATAGGCAAGATCCATCTGTATGCTCCAAAAAGGGTAAATTTACCATTAAACATGGAGGGAATTACTCCACTGAAAGTTTCCCAATAGAAGCCTCTTGGAACCAACTCCTCTTGTATTGTGTTTTGTATCTGATGTGGAGTCCGTCAACATGACTTCAGGAGGTGAGGGATGAAGTGAGCCTAACAGGTGGAGCTTAGCATTTGGAACCTTCACAGAGTCCAAGGCAGTGACTTCCTCAGGGATATTGGGTCAATGCTTAACCCATGGATTTGGTCTCTCCAACTTCCCAGTGGAGAACTGTTTAGCAGGGATTCTTTAAAAAGCAGTGAATTAGTTTCTGCCTGAAAAGTGGTTTGAAGATATACTAAGTACTATTATGGTTAAATTGAGGAAGGCTACATTTATGCATACCTTCTGTAAAAACCATTAGATAATTCTTTGGGTCAAAAGGACAATGCATTAGGATAAATAAGTAGGAAATAAGAGAAGTCATTGAATAGAAAGTGAACGCTTGACAGGAACTTCACGTGTGGTAGGATGGATTGGTTCTAGGGTTACATGGGATTGCCAAAGGAAAATAAATTTCTGGGGAGGGCAGTAAGAGGGGGAAGGGTGGGCAGGCTATTGATGAGAACCTGGATAAACAATTGACGCTCCAGGAACTTAAATATAAAACCAAACATGTTATTTCCTTAAAGCACCAGTTCTTTCTTTTTGGAAGCAAGTCATAGCCAATCAACAATTATTTGTTGGGTGTCTACTATGCAAGTACTATATTAGGACTTGTGAAAAAAACTAAAGGGTAAGAAATAAGGAGTCCAACATCAAGGAATTTATAAGCTCACAGATGAGCCAAGGGTTAAATACAGTAAGAAACTCTAAGAGAGCAATACAATCAAGCAATGTACTCAGGGCAGATGCTAAGTTTCACTGGAAAGGGTACATCAATGAAGGGTAGGAATCTTATTAATAGATACTTTGGGGTAATCACCAACAGCTTTATAACAGGGATGACCAACCTTTGGCTTCCCTGGGCCACATTGGAAGAAGAATTGCCTTAGGCCACATATAAATACACTAACACTAATGATAGCTGATGAACTAAAAAAAAAAAAAAAAAAAAAAAAAGATCTGTGCATAATTTTCATAATGTTTTAAGAAAGTTTATAAATTTGTGTTGGGCTGCATTTGAAGCTGTCCTGGACTACATGCAGCCCATGGGCCATGGATTGGACAAGTTCGCTTTATAGGAAAGTGGAGTTGACCTAGGCCTGGAAGGGTTTTCTTGCTCACCAATTTTAGATGGAAAAAAAATTCCACTTTAAATCATTTCCATTTCAGACCAAGACTATTATTTCTCATTCTTTCTTTGTAGATTCTTCTACTACTTCCCCATTAAATGTTAGTATTCTTCAAGTTTTGTACTTGACCATCTTCCTTCTTACAAAACCAAATCATGGGTTAAGTCAGGAGCAGAGAGATTCTTTTGGAATGCAATCCACATCATGGTATTTCTACCCTTAAAAGCATCCACGGTTTCCACTGCACTTAAAATAAAACTCAGACTCAGAGACACAACAAAATGGCAGCATGAGAGGGACTTCTGGAAAACTCCTCTGGAGATTACAACTAATAAAACACCTACACCTCAAGGACCCTCTACATGATGTACAATCACAGCTAAGACACCCACTCATGGCATTAAGGTACCTACAGGCAGTCAGTGGGTTAAATAAAAGAGAAATAAAGGGAAACGTGTGGACTCGGCTACAAGGGTCCCTGCTGGAACATTACCTCTGGGGGAGGGAGGAGGAAGGTGGCAATGGGAGAGTGCTCCAGGCCTCGCTTGGTCTGCGGGACAAAGGAAAGGAGGACCATAGGTGGGGAGTGAGGGACTGCACCCATCTCACTTTGGCCCCAGGAGGTGCAGAGTGGCTGGGCTTCACTCTGGTTCCCAAAGGAGGGGGAGCAGCTGAGCAGTGAGGAGCCACAGTGCGAACACTCTGGCTGGGAAGAAGGAGAGAGGGGGCTTCACGCACATTTCTCGGCCCACAACCAGGATGATCTGAAAGACCAGCAAAGAGGACTAACCCCAAAGCTCTGGGCAAAATCCGCACATGGGGAAAACAGAAAAGAAAGGCGCAATCATGCCCAAACTCCCTGCATGACCCCAGAGCCACAGGAACAAAACAAAGCCACAAACGCCCCTCCCTCACAGACTTCTGCTCACCCAGGATCAGCAGCAAACACCAAAGAAATTACAGCTTGGAGGATCCAGAGAGGCTACAAATATGAGAAACCAGAGAATTAAAGAGATGGGGACAGGTGACCCATCAGAAACCGAGGTCAAAGCAACGATTATAAAAATGCTTAAGAACTAAATAACTTCAACAGAGAAATAGCAAGCATTAAAGAAGACTTATGCACCATGATAAAGGACCAGAGAGAAATAAGGACTACATTAACTGAAATGAAGAATAAAATAAAAGTCACCAAACTAGATAAAAATAGGAGTACAAAGCAGTGATATGCAGGAAAAGCCACCAGAAAACATCCATTTAGAACAGATAGATATGAGAATCCAGAAAAATGAGGATGGTTTGAGATTCCTCTGGGACAGTTTTAAGTGGAAGAATATTAGAATCATAGGTGTTCCAGAAGGCACAGAAGAAAAGCAAGGGATCAAGAAATTATTTGAAGAAATAATGACTGAAAAATTTCCTAACCTGGTGAAGGAAATATACATACAAGTCCAGGATGCACAGAGAATCCCAAACAAGATGATCCCAAGCAAGAACACACCAAGACACATCATAATTAAAATGGCAAAAGTTAAAGAAAAAGAGAAAATTCTAAAAACAGCAAGAGAAATGCAAGTAGTAACTTATAAAGGGACACCCATTTGATTCTCAGTTGATTTCCCACCAGAAACTTTACAGGCCAGAAGGGATTGGCAGAAAATATTCATGGTGATGAAAACCAAGGATCTACAACATAGAGTAATGTGTACGGCAAGGCTAGCATTGAAAATTAAAGAACAGATAGAGTTTCTCACATAAGAAAAAGTTAAAGAAATACATCACCACCAAACCAGTACTACAAAAAATGTTAGAGGGAATTCTTTAAGATGGAAGGAGGGATGGGAGAGTGGGTAAAATAAGGGAAAGGGATGGAGAAGTTTAGTTTGATTGTTAACATAGAATCTAAAACAACAAAGAAACAAAACTCATGGACACAGTCAATAATTTAGTAGTTACCTGAAGGTAAGGGGCGAGGGGGTGGGGGAAAAGGGACAGGGACAAATATATATGATGATGGAAAGAGAACTGACTTCGGGTGATGAACATATAATGCAACACAGATATAATGTAGAACCGTACACCTGGGACCTATGTAATTTTTACTAATCAATGTCACCCCAATAAATTAAACAAACATAAACCTCACACTCTTGGAGGTGACTTGATTCAGCAGTCTAGCCTCTTACCACCCACCTCCTGACTCACCACACTGCAGGCACACTGATCTTTCTCCAGTTTCTCAAAAGCACCACTCTTCTGCCTTGGGGTCTTTGTTCTGCTTTCTGTGTTCCAGAACGACTCCCCTACTCTTCCTCTGGCCAAATCCTAGTCATCCTGCCTCTCACAGTCCTAAGAAGCCTCTGAGAGGCTTCTCTGACCTAGAAATCTCTGTTGATAGTGCCTGGTCTTTTCCATTAAGTACTCACTGCTATTTAAATAGTGTGCTTGTTTGTTGGTTGGTGTGTTTAAGATCTGTCACTCTTCCACATAGATGAAAAGCTCTTAGGGCAGACGTCATATCAATTTTGTTCACTACTGGCATTGCCTGGCACACGCTGGGTGCTCCATAGGGTTTTCTAAATAACTAATAAATTAAAAAGGAAACATTCTGGATAGTGTTGAATGAAGCAGTGGTTAGATCTGTCAGCAATGTGCAGGACAGACTGCAGTGGCAGGAGTGAGGAGAAGCATTAGAAAGCCCATGCCTCTATGTAACAGCTAAAGGATTTCAGAACAACTGGGATGAAGTGGGGATGGGAAGGAAGAGGCAAAATTATCACAGCTTTCAGATTTTTCTCTTTTCTACCAAGAAAACTCAAGGAAGAAATCTCTCAGAATGAATATAAAAGTTAAACAAGTTGGACGATTTCAAAAATATGTGTACGAAAAATCATAGCTTTCCTACATGCCAACAACTAATTTAAAAAGATACAATGAAAAAAATATTCCATTCGAAATAGCAAACACAAATAAAAATATAAATAAATAAGAAATATATTAAACACCTTAAAAACAATAGCAAAGTTATAAAGACTTCAATAAATCTTTGAACTGCATATTCTTTAATAAGAAGCCTTGATCTTATTAAAGGTGAACTAAACCTATGTTAACCTATAAACATAAGATAATTCTTTTCAAAGTGCTCAGTGCAATTTTACACAATTTGATAGAGATGATTTTAAAGTTTACCTGGATGAATAAATGTTTGAGAATAACAAAAAACACAATAACAAGAAATAAGAAGCAATGTGGAGGAAGATGTCTTTTCATATAGTAACAATTTTAAGCTATAATAACCAAACAGCATGATAAGCAGAACAAGAATAGCTAAAGAAACTATAGAACCAAATGAAAAATCCAGAAATGAACCAACTGTTTATTAAAGTTTTTAGTATGATAAATAAGATATTTCAAATCACTGAAGCAAGGATAAATTATTTAATAAACAACCTTGATTCACTGTAAAAATAGATGAAAAATTGAAATTAAATCTGCCACTATATGAAAATCAAGTTAAAAAGTATTTATATAAATATCACATGTAATATATATTATAATGCACAGGCTAATAGATTAAGTGTGTTTTCAAAAGCTACGTACACAGAGATTTCAATGCAAATGTTTATAGAAGCTTTATTTATAAATTCCCCAAATTGGAAGTAGCCCAAATGTCCATTAATGGATAAATAAATGATGGTATATCCATACAATGGAATCGTACTCATCAGTATGAAGGAAATGATAAGTGGAACAATATGGATGAACCTTAAAAGCATTATGCTGAGCAAAAGAAATCAGCTTCAAAGGATTGAATGCTGGATGATTCCATTCATACGACATTGTGGCAAAGGCAAGCTATGAAACTGCAAAATGGACTTGGGGCTGAGGGTTGGGAGACAGAATCAACTACAAAAGGGCATGCAGACAATTTGGGGGTGATTTAAACACTCTATATCTCAATTGTTATATGACCCTGTTTCTCAGATGTGACATGACTGTATAAGTTTCCAATAAGCAATGATCTGTATATCACAAAGAATAAATTTTATTCTATATAAATTATACTCAATAAACCCAACAGCTAAAATTTCACTTTGGTTTTTCTACACATCCATACACACACCAAGAGAAAAGAAAAAACACATGAAGAGAGAGGAAGAAGAAAAGAGACTGATATGATAGAAAAGAGAGGAAGATTTTTGTTAAGATTCTCTGGTAAAGCAATGTAATTCCTAGTTGCCTATAC
This sequence comes from Lyroderma lyra, assembly GCA_004026885.1. Lineage (NCBI taxonomy): Eukaryota > Metazoa > Chordata > Mammalia > Chiroptera > Megadermatidae > Lyroderma > Lyroderma lyra. The sequence goes on from PVJL010000685.1 coordinate 329,906, forward strand.
TTGAAGCATGGTGTTGCACTGCGTAAAAGTACCAGCTGCATGTCAGAGATAAATTAGATGAATACACGATCTATCAGAAAATTTGGGAAGGTCTACAAAATAAGAGTAAGTGAATCAGAGGCCTCCACTCTGAGAGAGCTCTGTTGTGACCTCCCTCCAGGCCAGAAGGCTTGTGCTCATCCGCACACCTGTCTCAGAATAAAACAGGTGTCTTCAGGCCACCCTCTCTCCCCACACTCTTGATAACCTGCAAGCCAAGGAGAGAAGCAGTGGCTAAGTCAGAGATACAGCCATTCCCCGGTTCAGGCCGCAGTCGGCGAAGCGGACCGACTCGTGTGTTGCCATTTGCAGACTACAAGTAAAATTAACATACAGGATTACATTTGAAATCCACATATGGCATCAGATTCATTGTTCGGTCAGAAAGGAAAGCCACACTTGGAAACTATTTGGGCCAGGTAATATGCGTGAGTCCAAAGACAGCACAGAAAATCCTGGTATTGAGGCAAACAGCAGTCCTTCAGCTCATGGAAGGAGGCTGGCTAACTTACAAGGAAGGCCGAGTCTGTGCTGTGCAACATCCACCCCAACCCCAGCCCCTGACCCTGCTCAGTCCCATCTCCCACCTCAACCTCAAACCTCTCTCTTCAACACTCACATTAGTGTCTGGCTTCTTGCCTGAGAACTTGAAAATGAGAGGCTAAGAAGTGAGCTTAGTGTTCTCTGCTAGGCGCAAGGGCCCTTTCTTCTCCAGCGAGGGCCCAGAAGCTCCCCTGGGGGTTGGAGACTGGACCTGGGATTTTAATAGAAAGATTTGAGGGCAGCATCATAAGGATTTAGTGGGAGCCGTAAGAATAGGGGCCGGGTCTCTGTTTGCACATATGGGAAAATGCAGGTAGAGTTTGCTCTCCAATCTTAACATTCTCTGGTTAAATCATATGCTTGCCTTCCTCAGCCATTTCTGCCCAAATATGTTTTCCTAATGAGGCATTATATTCCTATGAAATCAAGCTGCTTTTCCTCAAAAATAATGTATTTTTAAAAAAAAACACAAACCCTAATAGTTGGTGGACAGTAACAGCATGTTATTTTAAAAATAGTATATGATGATACTCTGAAATGCTGGCAGCCACCAATTACAATTTATTTGTGTTCCAAAAACACATTTTGGAACATTGTTCTGTATAAAATTTACAACATGTGATAGTTTTCCAGGCTAGCCCATACTATTGTGCCTAATTAAATGGGGAAAAAAAAACTATAATAATACTGTCGTAATGGTCAAAGAAAAAACTAAATGCTTTAGAAATTATTGAGAAAAAAATGACAATTCAAGAGAAGAAACAAAGCCCAGAAAGATTACAAAGAAACTGTACCAGTCATTAGATGCATCAAAACAAACACAAATCCATACAAGTATTTATCTCAAACATGGGTAGTTAAGAAAAGGTCAGTAAATGGAGAAAATATTTTTAGACTGAGTTCTATGGAGATTTTGAAGGGGGTTTCCAGGTTGAGAAATTAATGGCATGGTTCTTTAGTAAACTGCATTTTTATGAAAATGAACACATTTCCTTGGTGCTGCGTATTGCTAATATGAGGCTTCACTTAGGGGATCACAAAAGGCAAGTTCATAGAAGAGAAAAACGGGAGAGCAGTGGTTGGTTGTCCTGAGGAAGGAGGAGTTCGTGGGTTTATTGCAATCTTTTCTCATTATACGAAAAACAAAGTTCCTTCTCGTCCTTTCTACACATTTCTCCCAGAAGGCCTCTTTCTCACCTGTGGATTTACTGAGTGATTTTAAACAGATGACTCTCAAACTTGTCCCTCAAGCTCACATCATGTTTCTGAACTTCACACCCACCTCATGCCTCTTCATTGAGTTGTCCCACGGATGAATCAAGTGGCATTTGTCCAACAAGTATACTCATTCTCAATCTCACCCACCCCCAGAAAACGAAAGAAGCCCTCCTCTTAACTGAGGACACTCCTCCTGTCACCTCCGCAGTCACTAGGGTCACTTCTCCCTGGACTCCATGTATAATTGGTCCTTACATCCTCTCAGATTTCCCCATCCAATGTCAGCTTTGCTCCTGCAGTTCTACCCACAGCACTCCTGCAATTCCATTATTGCAGTAACAGCTCTCCCTGCCCGCAGTGTTGCCCGCTGCAGCCCAGTTCCAGATTGCCAACAAATGCCTGTTGCCCTGTTTAAAATCCTTCAAGGGCCTCATCACTAGAACCGGGCTGCTCGAAAAGAGACGGTCAGCCTCAAAGTCAGTGCAGCGGTAGGAGGCGGAGGTACAAGAGAATGCTGGTTGAAATGCAGATTTCTGGGCACGGCCCTGGGACAACGGAATCTGAATCTTTGGGGGGAAGGGGAGCTGGTGAGACCTAGGAATCTGCATGTTTAAGCAAGCTGGGGTGATTATAAAAATATGTACTTATGTTTGAAAACCACTGATTTAGGAGATGACCATCAGTCCCCTGGACAGGGTGAAAGGTCGTCCACACTCCTCAGCCTGCCCGCTTTGAAGCCTTCACTCTGTGCTTCCTCCCTTCTCTCCTGCACAGGAGCGGCTGCTTCCTGGACTCCTTTGTGGGTGTCTCTGCCCTGCCTGGGATGCGCCTCTGGCCCCCATTTCCCTGGTGAATTTGATTCCCCTTTCAAATCCCAGAAGAAGCTGGCAAACTGAAGTAGAAGAAAAGTGTTTGTCCCCAGGCTTCTGAGGATGCTCGTGGCAATTTTTTGGGTGCATTTTAATAGCTGTTTTCTGTGTCTCCTTTGGTTACCATTAACGGAATCACCAGAAATCCTCTCTTCCCCAATCCTTATTTAAGAGTAGCACCAACTATCACATGAAGAAACAGGACATAAAATTAAGCTCACACCTGCTTCCATTGACATTTACACCAGGTCTATGTCGGGGCCACATGGAAATAGGCTTTCAAAAAAAATGGCTTTGTAAAAGAAAAGATGCTGGGAAAGCAAGAATAATCATTATTATTTGTTCTAAAATGCTAGTGTATATTTTTCTATTCTTTTTTTATTTACAATATAAAGTGCTTTTCTCGGTAAATCAACAAATATGAGTATTCATGTCTCCGAGTGCTGGTGATTAAAAATAATTACTTTAATGGTAGCTGGCCTGATGCCAAACAGGATCTGGTTTTGCATTTCAAGCATGATCGTGGGTAATTTACATCTCCCTTTCGCACCAATACCCACCACCCTTAATGGATTCTATTTTAGTTTTTATGAATTAATAGAAATTTAGTGCCTAATTCCCTATATTACAGTTCACCACTGCTTTTAGAATCCACAGAATTATCTCACTTTTCCTTTAAATCAGGATGGCTCAACATCACACAATTCTTCAAGTTACTTATTGAAAATATTTAGCTGTCATTTGTTTTCCACAAGTCCTGAGTGGAGGAACAGGAATAGGACAAAACAGAGAGGAAAAACAGGACCAGCCCCGCTGTCTCCCAGGGGGCATCTACGTACTCAGGAGGACCTTCGTGGTCAAGTGCACATGCTGTCTCCTTCACAAACAAAGCGCGGCATCTCTCCAAAGTCCCAGTCACAGCCTGTGGGGCCAGTCTTTCTTCCCCCCGCTTTTTTTTTGGTGGGGGGTATTTCCCTGGTTGGGAATTGAACCCAGGCTGCAGCTTTGAGAGCACTGAAGCCTAGCCACTGCACCACCAGGGAACCCCTTTTTCTTATTCCTTTGAGATGTCCCCATGTAATGAAGATATGTCAAAACAGGGTTAGAAAGGAGTCTAACAAGTTTTTTAAATGTTTCCATTTAACAAATTAATACTTTTACCAACAAGTGCAATATAATTGTATTATTCAGAAGGTAATTATAAGATATATTAAATATGTATGTATTAATACATGGTGCCCTAAAGGCAGTGTGACCCAGTAATAGGGATCCAGTTTCAATCTGTATTTTTTTTTCAATCCTGTCAATGTATCCCTGTGACACTATACGACCAAATGACAGTATATAGTAATTTGAAGATAATGCCAAAAGTAAAAATTTGATGTCCCAAGTAAATGGGAGGTCTGGATCCAATGACCCCTTGGTGTCCAAGCTAGACAGATCAAGTACATGCATTTTAAAATGTATCAATTGTCGATAAGGCCAGGGGAAAGGGGAACGATTTCCTAAAGATTTGGCTCACAGGGTGGAGCTATAGTAAGCAAAGAAGCCAGAGAACTGTCACCAGGTCAAGTGGAGGCCCTAGTGGGAGCAACAGGGTGAAATGAGCAAATGTGCTCCAGGCACGTGCGAAGCGGGACAGCCAGTTATAAATACCCCTCGCATAGCTTGAGTCCTGCTAGTCAATAGCAGGCCTGGCAAACCCGTGGATTTCTTCACCTGCTCCGATTTGTGTGTTATTTGCACTAGTCCTTTGACGGTGGAGAAATGTATCTATAACTTGAATAGTGCCTTCACTTGTAATATCTGCTTTGATCATCCTGTGAAAGCTCAAGATAACTTTGGGGACAAGAACAGTGGCACCATTTTGCAGGAAGATCTGATTGTATTTCAAGAGGTAGTACCAGACATACATTTTACACAGCAGGAAGAAATGACTGACATTGTTCAATCTGTTTTGGAAAGAAAACCAAGGCATGCTAGGTTATTTGGTTAACCACCAGCAACAAAGCACTTTTACATAATTACCAAAAAAAAAAAAAAGTTACTTTATCCCAGAGGATCACTGGGCTCTCCAACTTTGCTTGGCCTAGAATGTATCTCTTGGTATGAAAATGGCCTTGGACAGTAACAGCTTTCTCCCCAGACTAACCAAATTGCAAGGTCTGGTGATCTCCATCTGCTTGGACAGTCAGTACATGGGAAAGAGCCCTTAGACATTTGCATTATGAGACAGATGTGGAGCATCAAGCCAAAGCCAGCCAACTATACCTTCCACCATGTCATGTGTGCCTTCCACAGAAGCATCCCAACTCTCTAGAAAAGTGGCAACACAGAGAGACAGAAAAAAAAGGAAGGGAACAAGAGAATGAACTGGGGAGATGGGGAGAGAGAGAGAGAATAGCTTTTCAGTTATTTCCTGAAAGTTGTGAAATAGCTCCAGACTCAACAGCTCAGGGAAGAGGATGGAGACAGTGACCATCACTCCTGTACATGCGCACACGGTTGGGTCCACTGAGGTTCTGAGCTCACGGCTACTTTGAGTGACCTGTTGGTATATGCACAATAATGCTATTCTCCAACTCCTCTCCCATCACCCTGAACAAAGGTAGTTTTGCAGCTGCAGCAGTGTGTAAGTGTGTGTGTGTGTGTGTGTGTGTGTGTGTGTTATAAAGGTGGGAAGCATGAGGTGATGACACAATGGGACTTGATCTCAGAGAGCCAGTTCTGCTGCTGGCCACAGTCCCCTCCCTGGGCTGGGAGAGCCACACCTGCTGTGGCCCTTAAGCCCTGCCTAGTAAGGAGCACCTTTCTCTGACTTACGATTGACCTACAAATTCCCCAAAGATCATTGCCTTCTTCTCTTCTCTGCCTTATGGCCTGCTTACTTCAAAGTTGGTTGCACATCGCTGATCTAAAAGGCAGCTTTCAGGTTACGTGGGGAATGAAAAGAAAAAAGAAAGGAAACCATAAGCTCACTTTGTAAGGGAGGCTATTCCCAATATGCAGTGGCAGATTAGAGCTGGGTTGTGGGAGCCCTGGAAGCTATTATTCAGGTCCATAATTTATGGAGGTCAGTGTGAATAACCTCGGGCATAAAGTAGTTAACTTTTATGATGGGTGAGACATCCAATTTAAGTGGATAGTTCGGCATGCTTTATTGTGGTTCAAGCCAATTTTTGATTGAGTAAATGGAATAAAGATTGGGGTAGCAACTGAACCTTTTTCTTCCTAGGTGTAAAAGAAGTCAGTGGAATCGCTCAGACTTCCGAGGAGTTCCAAGTTTGCCAATTTCAACATTATTTCAAAGTCCTTTTGGGTACCTTGCAATTGGGAGAAGCTGCTTTGGTGCATTGCTTATAGATTTGTGGTCTGAACACTCAAATATATCAAACATACGGTTAATTGGAAGAGAATTGACCATGCTTCATTTTTAATAGTTAAGTCTTACCAATGTATTAGTAACTCCTGTTATTAATCTCTTTTCAAGTGTATTCAATTAGAAAAAGATTCAAAGATACATAGTAAGTTCTACTGATCAGTAAGCTGTTTGCTAATTGTTCCTTCATTTGCTCTTACTGGTTTTACTAGTGTAGAGTACTTCTTTCAACCTATTATCCACACTTAAACAGAACAAAAGTTTTCCAGCCGTATTTTGCTTAAACTCCAATTGATGGCGATTGCTTCCTATAGGTTCCCACGCCGGTTCCCAATCTTCGTGAGATAAAAGGAATGCAAAGGGCATGTACTGTCTTGCTCAAAATCATACTGCATTTAGTGTTGGCCGTGGCCTGACTTCTACCTTTCCCTGGATGTAGCTCCCATTTCTCTGACAGGTCCTGACCAGGGTCATCTGCTGACCCTCAGCCCTGGTTATTGATGTGGTATCTGAATCCCAAGCCTAACCCATCTTACTGAGAAGGGGAGTGACTATTTGAGGGCCTCTTACTATGATCATCTGGATGCTTACAGCCTTGATTGATTGTCCTTTTACAATTTCCCCCATGCCATTCTGACAATTCGTTTTCTTGATAGCCACACCTGGGTGTGACAGAAATAGGAAATAAATCAAGTGATGGCATGTCAGGGATCGGCTTGAACTTGTGGATTAGAATGGAGTGATTATCCACCTGCTTACCTCTCATCTTTAGCTCTTTGCCTTTGGAAAAATAGAATTATACTGATGAATGTACATAAAATATTCCTGTAATAATCATCATTTGTAAAGCCTTCTTTAGAAAGTCTCTTTACCCTTCTTTGATTTTCTTGATAACATTTACAACTACCTGGAATTAAATTTTATATTTATTTGTTTAATATAGGAGAGTAGGAATTATATAACTTTTGTACTCAGAACAGTACCTGGCATATAGTTGGGAGTCAATATATACCTGTTGAATAAATGTGAAGTGGATGAATTAGTCATAGGCAAGAAGGGTCTGCAATTCTAGGAGAGGTTATTGCTGAGCATCAGTATAATACTCTGCTATCCCTTCCACGGAAATCTTTAGGACTAAGGTCTCTAGGATGTTTTGCTATAGTCTGGCCTGATAATGGGAGATGAATGAGGTATTGTGGCATAGTGATTAAGGGTATGGATTCTGGATTCAGACTGCCTTGGTTTGAATCTGGTTTTAACTCTTACCATCTGTTCAAAATTTCTTACAAGTTACTTAATTTATTTGCAACTCAATTTCATCTCTTCAGAATGGGGATGATAGCAGTGCCCCTTAAGGGTACTCAAAGGGTTGTCATGAAGATGAAATAAAAGAATATGTCTAAAGCTCTTGCAATAGTAATTTGCTCATGGTAAGCACACAATAAGGGCTGTGTATTCCTAGCTAGGATGTGGTTACAAATAACAGAAAAATCAACTCCAGTTTACTTAGTAAAAGACGAACAATTTATACAATCTGAAGAGAAACCAGAGTATCAAGTTTACTTAGCTGACTTAAATGATACAGGGAATTTATTGATTCATGTAACTGAAAAGTTAGAGGCAAGATATGATCTAAGCATGGAATAGTAAGATATCTGTTTATGCTTTTCTTTCTTTCTTTTTCTTTTTTTTTTCTTTTTTCTTTTTTTGCAACTCACTCCATTCTACCCTTCTCCCCTTGGAGACTTCATTTTTTATGGCAGAAAGGGGTTATAATAATTTTTTACCTTACAGACACATTGAACACTACCAAAAGGAAGAAAGGTTCTCTTTAGGTAGCTTCCATGGAAGGTTGGAACAGTTTAGTTTCTGCCTAGAAATAGCTCTGACAGTCTCCTGACATCTCTCTAGGAACAGTATATCACATGCCCATCTTGACCCAATCACTGTGGCCTCTGGGATTGAATATATTGACCAGCTTAAGGTAATCACGTAAAACAAGCTTGTCCAATCTGTGGCCCATGGGCCATGTGCAGCTCAACACAAATTCATAAACTTTCTCAACACAATCCAAATATTATGCACAGACCTTTATTTTTTACTTTTTTAAGCTCATCAGCTATTGTTAGTATTGCTGTAATTTATGTGTGGCCCAAGATAATTCTTCCTCCAATGTGGCCCAGTGAAGCCAAAAGGTTGGGCACCCCTGATAGAACTTCCTGGACTGGAGATGGGGTCAGCTTGCACTGAAGCCCTTGAAGTTCATGGTGGAGGAGGAGAAGCCCAGACCAAAACTGGGGCACTATTAGTAAGAGGAAGAAAAACCTGGATGCCAAAAAGAGCGAAAGTATTTACTGATGTGTGAACTATGGAGAACTTCTGCAGTCCCACTGATGCCGTGAAGTCACCGTCACTCTCTAGAGACGTGGATTTTGGTGAAATGGCTCAGCAGGTGCACCGTAATGACGGTGGTCCTCCCACTTCGTGGCCTTTTCACGCTAATCTCTCTCCCATCAACGATTCCTCCACCAACAAGTACATTCTGTTACTTTGTATTTTCTGGAAACTTTCGGATCTCCTTGTGTATAATATGAATAAGAAGACTTAATTCCTCATAATCTTGGATCATATTCTTAATTTTATAAAATAAAAGCATCTTTTGCAGTTAATTCTCTCCTATCCAATAACAATCAATAGTTTAAAGTGGGAAAATGATAAATTTCATGTGCTTTTATTTCTTATAAATCTTATACAACTTTGTCAATATGCACAGGATACTGACATATAACCATAATTTTATCATAGTGACAGAGGGTCATGAGACAGTGTCAAGCAGGAATAAAAAATGTTCAGGCCATTTTTTATTCTTGCTTTTTGTTTTGTTTTGTTTTAACGATATGTATTAAAGACACTGTTTCTTTGTAACCATCTGTATAAAACACTATTATTGACATTTGAGGATTAAGTTTTAATTGAAGTAAGATTTCAAATGGTCTATTATCTGTGCTCCCTATATAACGATCACAAAGACATCCTAGAGCAGGCAATGAAACAGATAAATATGTTGAAAAGACAGCTAACAGCTCCATTTAGCACACCCACGCTTGCCAAACTTGACACACACAATTTATCTCAGACTGATGGAAAGGGAGCATAAAATACAGCCAGACTGTGATACTGCTATGTCTCTCAGACGGTGTTTCCGTGGGCTGAAAGGCAGGTATCTCACAAGCCCAGATACGGTATTCATACAGCCGTGGATGGGCTTTTTGCCCCCAAATCATATTTTTTTGCTTTAGTTTGGCACTTCCTTGAGAGCAAAGTTAACCTACGTAGTGCCTTATAGGAAATGAGTGCTCATTTCTCTCCTGCACAAAGACAGAGTGGAGAGATATCTGTGACGAAACCCAAACTGACTCCTAGCGGGGAAGTGAGAAGTAAATGCAACAAATATTTAACAAACAATAATTTGAGACAGTCATTTCAAATGATTGGAAGTAAATGTTCTGCTGTAATGGTGGCGCCGATGATATTTTTAGTCTCTAGATTGTTCCTGATCTTCGCTCGAAGAGTTTTGCCGGGGAGCATGTCACAGGGACCCTGCTTTGGGCGGATCTATCTGAATTTGAGTCTGTTTCCCACAATGATTCAATAACCTGGATCCCAATGGCCTATCCATAAGACCGGGCCCAGCCTTCGCCTGCAGTTTCAGGTAGGCTGGGGGACCAGACCACAGCCGCAGTGTTGTCCAAGGGAAAGAACACTCCTCTGCCATGAATGTCCCCCTTCCTGGTCCCACTCAGCCAGCTCCTTCCTACTTCCCAGCTCAGGACTTGCTTAATCTGGGAGAAGTTAAGTCTATAACGTATAGAGGAAGGCTTCGTCAGAAAGAAGCCAGGGAGGGAAACCTCTTGTGGACATGGATCAAAGTACAAACAGCCTGCCACCTCCCAACACCCCTGACCTTTTTTCCTTTAGGACACTGGAGACACACTGAAGTTGAGACTGTAGATGAGGAGGGCAGGGGCATGCGGTGCCACTCGGCCCCCAGGGGGGCTTTGTCGGTCTCCCCCTGGTTGCTGTAACTTACCCCTTTGCTGCTGCTTCTCCTCTGGCTCAAAACTTTCATTTTCTACCTTCACCTAGATGAGTCAGGCTGGAGGTAAAATTTGTGATATAAAACACCAGCAATTTTCAACCAGTCTTTTCAAGTAATAAATACTAGTGAACAGTCTTCAATTTAAAGGAGGGGTGATGATAAAGGTGATAGAGACAGAGATGTTGTGAATAGGCAATACACCATACTAAAATGGTATGAATGACGGGTGATCAGGAAAGTGACTATTTGGCATCATTTTCAGAGAGATCTGAGTATTTGGTAGGAAAATTGGCAGCAGAACCATATTTGCTCATGGGTGGCAGAGTTGGGGGTGCAGACATAAGAGAAAGAAAAATGTTTTCTTTTATTCTCCATTTGATTTTCAGAGGAAGCGTACCCATCCTCTAAAGTAATCAGTCTCACCACTTTCTTGGAAAAACACTGTCATCCCTGCCCCTGCCGTGGCCACACCGCCCTCACTGGGAATGTGGCCCTGCTCTCTGAGTTTGCAGTGCCCAGGATGCCCCCAGTCTCCTGGACTATCGAGTTTGCTAGAAGAGTCCATGGCATGCAGCCAGGAGCCAGGGCAGAGCAGAAAGAACAGGACCCACCGGAGCCAGAAGGGAGCGAGGCCAACTTAAGGAAGGCAGCATCAGGAACGCTAACTAGAAAGAGTTCTTCCTTCAGCCCAGAGACCCCTTATCCCTTCTCCACCTGCACAATGTCCCCTCAGTGGCCAAAACCCAGCTTAAAACCCTTCCCTGGGAGCTGGGTTTTGGCCACTGAGGGGACTTTCCCAGGCAGACATGATAGCACCCTTCCCCATTCCACCAATGCCCTTCTTACACCGTTTACCTGCATGCCTTCTCTAGCCAGGCTGTGTCCTTTTAGAGGAAAGAGGTCCCGTCCTATTTATATGTGTGTTCCCCAAACCTGGCATACAATAGTATTGATGATTATGATGATGATGATGACTATGATGAAAGCTAACACATAGCACAGCTATGTGCTGGCCATTGCTCTAAGTGGTTCACATATGTCCACTCAATAATCTTCACAATCCTATGAGACAGTTTCCCTTCTTTCACTCACTCTGCAAATGACAACACCAAGACCGAGAATGGATAAACAGCCCTCTAAAGATTAAGTGACAGGGACACACAGCTTCTGAGTGTTGGGACAAACTCAGCATTTGACTCTGTCCTCTCTACTGCCAAAGTTCGTGCCGGGGAGTCGGCAAATGACTTTTATCCTGAATGAATGACTGGACTGGGACAGGAACCTGGAAAAAATGCCACCTAAGAAGAGTTTAGGTAATGTTTGTTTGTTGTTTTGTTTGTTTGTCCATGAGATATATAGAGACCATATCCGGTTCTCGAACTCTTCATCTGACATCTCAAACGCTTCATCCAGCAATCAATCGAATTGATTTCCAGATTAATGAATTTCTTAATATAAACAATCTTAGAGAAACTTAAAAACAAATACTTCTTAGTTATATACAACATATTGCATTACATATATATATGTATAAATGTATCTATATTTAGAAGTTGGAACATAAGGCTGCAGTGAGTATTGAATCAAATAATCTCAAGTACAGAAGCCATCCACATCAACCCATCAATCTTGTGTATGTGTTCTCTCTCCAAAGTGTTCATCAATAACAACGATCCAACCTTGGGTCGCACTCACCCAGAGACGGGAAACTCACTACCTTCCAGAGCAAGGCACTCCCCCTGAGAAACGCCTCCGTGGTTTTAGGTCTTCCTCCTCACACTGCGCGGCAGTGTCACCGTAACTGTGCTGTGACCCTGCTAATCTCCTGCCGCTTCTGCCGACTAATTTAAGTAGGAGGCCGAGTCCAGGGCCGGGAGAGTCCTTGGGCTCTCTTTTCTCTATATATTGCCAAGTTATTACACATGAATCCCTTTGTCATAAAGGAAGCAGTCATTTAGCTTTTACTCATTGTATCCCTATTTTCTTTCTTGGCATTGTTTCATTTTCTTGGTTTTTGTGGACCTAGGAAAGAGGAGGATGAGTCTTCTAAATAAAAAGCTAACGTGCCAATTAGATCTGAAAGTCACTTCACGTGTTGCTTTCCCAAATCTGCATCTAAGGTACCCGTGGGTCTCCAGGGGATCTTGTTCTATGTAGATTCTGACAGAGTTCTGACATAGGGTCTGAGCTTCCCTATTTCTGATGGGTTTCCAGCTAGTTCTGGTACAGCTGCTCCCCGGACCTTACTTTGAGAAGCAAAGAGTTAGACCTTACGAAGGTGTGAGACTTCATTTACAATAATTCTTCTGTTTGGGGCATTTTCCTTTAAACTAGCACCCCTGCTGGTTTAAGAATTCCAGCTTGTCCATTCACCTGACAGCACAATTTCTCAAACTTTAATGAGTATAAAGCATCACAGGGGGAATTTTTTAAAAAATCAGATTTTTGGTCTTTTCCAGATATACTGATCTGGTAGGTCTAGACTGTGGCCAAGAAATCTGATTTTTTTTTTAAAACAAGTGTGTCCTCCACATAGGATTTTGAGGCAGATGGCCTTTGGCTAAGGCTTTGGGTAACACGGTGTAGAAAGAATAAGTTATATGGAAACACTGGTTTTCTCCATACGGCGTCCGTCTTAATCATCAGAGTGAAGGATGTCAACAAAATGGTGACCACATTTTGTAAAAGTTGGTAATGAAGGCCCAGAGTCACACTGGTTGGTCAAACTACTCTCTCACAGCCACAAGCACATACCCCAAGAATGCCTCCCTGGCTGGTGAATCCAGTCCCTGTTATAGGAAGACTTTAATGAATGATAATATTCAGAAAGCAAATGATAGCATAGACCTAGAGATACCACTTCTTACTGAATTAGCAAGGCCAAGGTGCCATTTATTCGGGTTCTTCCTTTTAACAAATGGCAACTTCACAAAATAAAATGGTGCTACAAGACTCCTGCCAAATTAGTAGCACTTCTGTTTTAATCTGGATGCTTAGAAAATCATTCCATCTCCCATTGGGCTTAGAAGACAATTCGCCACATTAAAAAATACCCAAGACTAGGGACTCACAACTCCGTTTTTCCCATCCGCTTTCCTCCCAGAGGGTGGGCAGCGAACAAGTGAGTGAGGTCAGCGTCTTCACTGACCCTGGAAATAAAGTGCCCAGGGCTTCCCAGGAAGGGGCAGGCAGGACTGAGAAGGAAGAACTGGTGAGATACGTGATCTCTGCATCGTGGAGCTGAGACCAAGGAAACTTCCAGGTTGATTGCTTGAAACGCTGGGAGGTGGACAGGATTTCTGCCATAAATATTTCTTAGGAAACTAAGAATCCAATTTGCTTTCTCCTCAAACTGGCAAAATGCCACTGAGCTCAAGGATATATCAGGTAAAGCACATGGGTGGGAGGTGCATTTTCTTATTCTTATCCCATGTGTGCATCATTGGAGCAATTGGCTCATTCATACACATGCTCATATAATTATTTCTAAATGGCCTTGTTGTGTTGAAAGCCTGCTAAGGTTGTGCTAAGATGATGAAATGCTATCTGTGCTGCCTAGGGGGGAAAATACTAAGGAAACGCACATTTTAAATGTGGATTTTCTGTGTATGATTTTTTGTGCTGACTATGTGTTAGAACAATGTGACTTTTGCTATCGGGATAATGGCAATGTGCCAGTAATATCTGAAAATAAAGTCGCTAGGAAAATTATTGCAAAATGCAGACAGACCTGTATCAGCAGTTTGTACTTTTTCCACTCCCAAGTCCTTGCCGATGAGGCAGGCTGATTGGATATGGTGACAGAGGATCAAAGAGGTTTTCGGGACGGCCATTCTCTGACCTTTCCAAAGCAGACAAACACTCAGGCTTGCACCGAGACATAACAACATGCAGTGACACGGAGGTGGGGACTTTCCTAACGAGACACAGATGTAAATAACGTGTGGAGTTCTTCCCTTTGAGTTCAGGGAAGCCCCACCAGGGTCGTGGAGCTGCTGTGTCCATCTCCAGTAAAAAGAGTGTCTCCAGTCTCTCCCACTGTTTCCCGGGTTAAACGAGCTCGTTTTGAATTGAACTGGAAAGTCTTTAGCTGCCGCCGGTGACGCCCTTGGGCTTTCCTATTGGCCCAGGGCACTGGGATGTGCTGCTTCCAACAGAGCAAAATGAAACGTGTACAGAAAACTGCATGGAGAGTGGTCCCTGTGGAGGAGAAGGTTTCTGGGTCCCCCTCCTCTGATAGCTCCTGTGCTCCCCTGTGTTTGTAGAATGGGTGTCTGTGTTTGACGAGGGACACTGAAGCAAAAGGGAGGTAGACTGAGCTTATTCTTCATTCGTCGACATTTGATAATACTGTTTTGGCCAGATGTACACAATTGTTGGAAAGTAATTTTGTAGCCTGAAACCCTCCTTTTACCAAGAGGATGCCCTGTCTGAAGATACCCTTGTGTCCCTCTACGATGCTGATTAGAAAATCCAACAGAAAATAGACCAATCCACAAGCAGTACGGGTGACAAGTAACCCGAGTTAGATTGAAATGCTAGATATATTTTAAATTAAACGACTCAGTATTTCTACCTAGCCGTAATACGCTGCACGAATACAAGTATGTCTGCAGCTCTGAAAGTATCTGCTTATCTCTATGGTGACGTCACATCAGTTTTTACTTATCTGTCGACAACCGAGTGTTCTCAATATCCCAGTTCAGGTTCTGATACAGAAAGCAGAGTGCAGAAAGCGGGAAATATGTGGCGAGGGGCCCAGCAGGTCTGATGTGGTGCAGCTCGGTATGCAGGGGCGCTGGGGCCCAAAGAAACCTGAGAGCTGTTTCTACTCAGCTTCCTTGAAGTGCTTCCTCCAAATCATCTCATGGGATCCCTGGACCAAAGAGAGATGGCCTTGACTCCCACCTACCTCTGCTTTGAAAACAGAAACCTAAGGGGTCCTGCATGGCCTGGTTTTGGGAGCTTGCCTTTTTTTTTTTTTTTAACTTTCTTTTGATGGCGAACATGATAAAAGAAATGGTAAAAGAACTCCAGGTTCCTTGTTAGGCTGGCATATTCAGGTTGGGACAGGCAGTGTATGAAATACTCCACCCTGTGCGGAGGCCTCGGGACAGCTTCAGGTGCACACGTTTGGCTGCGTTCACTCCTGGTCCTGACTCCTTTGCCCTGAGAGTATCTGTGAGGCAATCACTGCTACCTGTCATGATGAGCCAGGGCCCTAGAGAACATTTCCTAACCCAGCCCCACCCTCCCTGAGAAGGACTTTAACCCTAGAAAGTTCCCTGAGGAGGCCCCAAAGAAGTCCTGAAAACCCACCACAGAGAGAAGAGATTCTCACCTGTGGACGGAAGGCCACATGGAAGGAATGCCATGTCATAGTGGACACACCCTCCTCTGTCTTGACAGATGACTTCAATCCACTTGATGTCTTTTAAAAATAAATACCCATGCTCAGTGCTCCCTTTCCTGCCCCCTGCCCCATATGCACACATTTTTTCCTGGTTCGTACACACAGGCACACACACCACGACCATGACCACCACCACCGGTGCCATGTAAAATAATCAAACAGACCCAAACTTAAATCCTGTCATGCCATTTGAGAGTGGTGTGGCCCTACACATGTCATCTGACTTAGTTTCCTCAGATGAGAAGAAGAAATAGTTGCATCTCCCTCACCTGGGAGGTTGTGGGGGTTAAAGAGGAGATGCTGTCTCTCACCACCAGAATCTTGCCCAAGGCAGGGCTCTTCATAAAGGTAACGGTCAGTCTGCCTTCCCCCACCCCGACCTATTTCTCCTGCAGTGAACCCTATATGCTGTCCTCAAAACTTCTCATTTTGGGGGGCATCATGGTCATAAATTGTCCTTCTTTCCTGACAACGACAGAGATTTTGGCTTCCTGTACAGTGATAGTGACCCCGCGTCCCCACGGTTGCCTGTTGCTATGCCTGCCAGCTACACGCTTAGGCAGTGCTCTTCCTGGAAATGGCACGCGGCTGGCAGTGCTTTCCTCAGCAAGGCAGCTCTCCCTCTGTATCTCGTGCAGTCACCTCAATGTCATCTTCACAGACAACAACTGAGGGCCACGGAGGGGCTATCCCAGCAGCCGCTCAGTGGCTTCCTCTTTGGGGTGCTGGGTCTGTGCTCCTCAATGAAGATCCCTTTGACTTCAACAAATTGGAATGACACTTATTTCAAATATACTATTTGATGAAAGCAGATGTCAGCAGATACTGCCTATGTAATTGATATTTGATTTATTCAAGATTTATGCATGCTGTGCCTTAGATTTATTAATGATAATCCCCAGCTCTTGTGTTTAATATAGTGGAACCAAAACATAATTTGCTGGGATCAGTCAGAAATGCATCAAAGTGATTAACTCTACATGCAAACCATTATCCAGTGACATCCCTACTGTGCACAGTGCAAAAGGAGGCAATAATACAGTAATTGGCTACACTTATGCAAGTTACATATTTGCCATGATTGCCAGGAAAATTTGGTTCCTTCTAGCTCTGATTCCGCGTCTCATACCCCTTGTCGTCCTTTGATGCTCCTTTGGCAGGCGGGCCTCCCTGAACTGAGCAGGCGCGTCCACTCACGACACCCACCCCGCCATTACGGCTGAAACAGACTGGGAGGTAACTGTCCTCAAGCGGTCCCCGGGGGGGGGGGGGGGCATCACCTCTGCGGGGATGAAAGGCCACCTCTCTCTCCCAGGGGAATGCCAGCAAGTAGAAGTCAGATCACTGCACTCACCCACATCTCTCACCTATATCAATACCCAGACAGCCTGAAAAACTACTGACCTCTTGGAGTGGACATTTGGAGCTATGCAAACAATCACTAAGATAACTCTTATTTTTGGTGGGGGGGGGTAGGGAGGAAACGGCTATTCATTTATGTTTGCTTTGTTTTGTTTTTGTTTTGTTTCACCTAATTAAAACTTAATTGGATGAACAACCCTTTATTATATGACTTTGTCCTTCCCAGTTTTTTATTTTTTTGGTTTTAAAATATCTTTTCTGTTATGAGTTGTTGACAGTGTAAGATGAAAGCAGTTTTTATTTTAAAATTTTCAAAGTAAAAATAATACACACATGTGGCAAAATATTCAAAGTCTATAAAAATGTGGAAAATGAAAATTAGAAGTCTCCCTCCCCTGTTCTACCCTCTATCTCTAGTCCCTCTCCCCAGCCGATCAGTGCACTAGCTTCTAGTGTATCCTTCCAGAAAATGTCAACAGTGTACCTATGAATATATGCACCATGTGTTTTTCATTTAATACTGTATTTCAGAGATGTTTCCCTGTTTGCACTGGGAGGGCGACTTAATAGTTTCCATTGCTATCTATCATCATTTTTAACTGTTTGCGGTGCTGCTTGGACTGGCAATGTTGTGCAGTAAGCTTTCTACTTGAAAATCATTTAAAAATTCCAGCCCGGGAATTGGGGCTGCAATTTAGAACGAAGCAGCATCTTGTGAGGATTTATAGCAAGATGGAAATACGTACTGCATCCCACATTTCACAGCAAAACTTGTAAATGGTCCTTGATTTCTCTGTTTCCTGGAATGTGCCATCTGTCTTCAGGGCATCTGGTGGAGCACGTCAGCATGTCAGCATGTCAGCGTGGCATCTTGATGGGGGAGGGGCATTTCTGACTCCTGTGTCTAATGCCAGGTTTACAGGGGGTTTTAGCATCCTCAGTGACACACTGGGAAACACTGCTTACACCATCTACCTCGTGGATCAAACGTGATTCACATCTAATTTAAAATTAAGTCCCAGGATGCTTTTCTTGGTTCCTTCATGGAACAATACTAATTGTTCTTTATCAGTTCCCTTTTTGTTCCCCAAGCAGTATTTGCCTCCTCTTAAGAATACACAGGGACAGCTTACAAGGGGCATTCTTTTGCATTTTTAATGCCATTAGGGAACTGCACTGAGAGTCAAATGGGTACCTTTTGACGTTTTCTAACTCATCTTTTTTCAGTCACTATAATGTCCTGTGCCCTGAACAGTGTCTTGCATGGGCTGGGCCTGTCACTACACATCTGAGCTGTGGACATTGCTCTCTGGACTCCTTTCTCTTAGCTTCTGCAAAAGCTACTCCTGCTTCAGAAACCCAATTGCTCTATGTTTTCCATCTGAAAACTTAACTGATTCCTGATTCTGAGCGCTGCGGACTACGAAGAGCTATATCTTTGCTGGGCAGCAGTGTGTCAGGCAGGGTCCAGCTGGACTCACTTTGAAAGGCTGCCACAGCTCACCACAACCCAGGGGCCCCTGGCTTCAAGTTGAAAGGAGTTAGGACAGGGCTAAAGGAAGTCTGAGGGAGTGGTTTCAAAGTGTGAAGTATGTCTTCAAGGAGTGTGAACCTTAAGACCCCCAGGAGATAAGGGAGTCACGGATGGTACAGACGGGAGGGGAGCGCGGGCAGGTGGTAAGCTGGTAATCATTATGGTAAGCTGGTCCTTGGGGAAGACTCACCTGAGTGCAAATCCAACTACATATGCTTCTTCGAGTTGAGAAGCATCAGGAATGACACTTAACCACTCTGGGCCTCATTTCCTTCTTTTGGGGGAAAAAATGTCTACCTTGTGTGTTATGGCAAGGACTACAAAAATGTGTATGAGGAAAATGACATGTAACACTAGCAGGCTACATAACTGTCAGGCCATTAGCAATTTCCTCAGGGAAAGAATGTGAGGATTTCAGATACCTAAACCGTGCTCTGGAGGACACATGCCATCTACCAGGCACCACTTACTCACCACCTACTACCATGATCTTTAGGCTCACCACCCTCTTAAACTCTTCTATGCCTCCTGTGAGCCAGTGATACTGACAGTCCCGAAGGGCTTGTTTTACTGGTGTTTATTAAATGCAGGGCCAACACCTAGACCCGAGGAGTATTATAGGAAGGAAATGCATGGAGACCCTCAAGCAGCAAATGCTTAATTAACTTCAAAGTAGCAGGGGAAAGTCTCGCTGGGCCTACTTAAATTTTTGAAAACATCAGTTCCCCTCCTGGAAGTGGGTCCTTTTTTTTCCCAGAAAATAGTCTATGTTCAAGGTATCGAAATGACACATAAGGCTGAGTTTGGAGGGTTCAAGCTTACGAAATCTTTCACTTCTGAGTCACTCTTAAACTTGAGGTAAGTTGGTAATTTTTGATTATCCATGGTACTCAATTAGGTCTGCATAATACCAGGATATCAGAATGAAAAGATGTTCAAGGTTCTTCTGGGCCACCATGTCACAGATATTTGTAGGTTAGAGTCTGAAGAGATCTTAGAAATTCTTTAACTTAATATCTTAGTATTCAAGTAAATTCCTATGCAGGATACCAATAAATGCAATTGATTGAAGTGCAGTTACTCTTCCTGGAGGTGGAGAAGAGCATTACCCTCTGGGCAATGCTGAGATTTGAAACATCTTTGAAAGCTGCATCTGTCTAATTTTCACCCTATAGGGGAGGACTATAAGGCAGTCCTGAGCAACAGCATCAGCCTCACCTGGGAGTCTGTTAGAAACGCAAGTTCTCAAGTTCACTCCAGACCTACTGGAGGTGGAGACCATGCACTTGTGCTTTTAACAATCCCTTGATTCTGATGTATTCTCACTCAAGTCTGAGAATCAGTACTCTAAGAGCCTTTCAGTGAATACTACGGGCTCATTTAACAAAATTCAGCTTTAGTAGGCAACAAGACTAGCCCTTTACAAATCTCACTGAGATTCTATGGCATCTCACAGGAAATTCTATCTCCTATCTTAGGAAGGGTTCTCTTCTACTCAACACACATTAGTAGCACTACAGAGAACTCTAAGTCTATTGTACTTTGGAAACAATTCAAATGGTGGTTTTTCTTTTAGACAAATGACTTATAGTCAAGAGATGTTGATCTCCACAACAGATAATTTCAAATGGATTTGGCAAGCAGCCAGAACTTTTGCAATGGGATTACACCCAAATATACACTAGTTCAGAGAAATTATAATTTGTCAGTTATAAAAATACAACACACCTTGAGTTTAAAGAGTGATTTTTTTTTCAGTTTTTAAAACACATTTCCCATGCACTATCTCATTTGATAATGCCCTCCTGGCACCCTACAACTGCCCCCTTTCCATAGTTTAGGAGTAAAAAAAATAAAGAATGAAGAGGTTAGGTAAGTTTTCCTAGGCCACACACCTAGAGAGTAGCAGAATTTATATTCAAATCCCCTTCTGATACTTAGTCCATTGTTTTTTCTGATGTTCTAGGAAACACATTAGACAATTGCCTAAGATGCAAATTTACAACTAGGTCAGTTTTCTCTATGGAGCATCATTCTTTCCTCTCCTCCTGCTTTGCATTACCAATAGTAATAAACTTCATGAAGGGTCTAAAATTGTTGAATCCCCACTTCAGTGATTAGTTAGGGAGCTCCCTGCCCCATCTTGGTGACAGGTGAGATGTGAGGTGTCATAACTAAGGCAACTATTCCCTTCTGATCCTACTGGTGGGCATCTGTTTCTAGTTGTAACTGGCCAAACACTCCCTTTGCAGGAAAACTAATAACATCTTAACATATGGTCTTGAATCTGGACCGCCTAATGACCTTGCATGGAGATTAATTGAAGGTGTTAATGGCATAGTTCCCAGCCAGGAATGTCAAAATACTGGCTTGGCTGCCTATGTACATGTTTTAAGAGGATTTGCTATTGATACTGAACTGGATTAACTTTAAATATAAAGACAAATACTATAACTTCAGCAACCACCCGCAAAGCAAGTTTCTGTAGCTAAGGAGCGTGGATTAGTGCTCCCAGCAGGGTGCAGGATAATGAATTTGACATCCCATTTTGATTCCCTGAGAAAAATTCCTAGTGTACAATCTTAAGTGAAGGTATTATAGGGAGCAAAATTCTGCAGAGGGTAAAAAATTCATTCTATGACCTCTATAAGACTGTGGTAGAAAATGCCACTAGAGATTAGAGTTGATTTATGGGTTCTGTACTATTACTGTCCCCTCCACCATTTCATCCAAGCAGGAGAAATAGGCAAAAGACCAGTAAAAAGAACTATACTTAGAACTACATTTCCAAAAGTATTTACAAAGAAATGTATTCAAATTGCCGGGAAGTTTTGAGCTTAGTTATTATAATTATCTCATGCCTTGGTCCAGGTACCAAGCCGCCTTCTCTCTATTGGTTCTATTTTCTTTTTTTCTTTCATTTCTATTTTAACTACCCTAGTGCCTGTGTGGTTGTATATGTGTGAATATTATGAATCACCTTAAAGGCTTCTTGTAGAATATAAATGATAAAGACATAAAACTAAACATCAAACACTCTCCTTTCACGCATGTGAAGGCTGTCCAGAAAGTATCCAGGTGTATAATATAAAAAATAGAGGCACTTATGGCTGGATTTTTTCTGGACAGCCCTCATAGATTTAGAAACGCATAAAGAAGAGTGAATTGGATTTTTAAGACATTGAGAATTACTTTTAGTGGGCTTTTCATTGCCCAGTTTATTCAGCTATTTTGGCCAAAGGACTGCATAAAATATTGTCAAAGCCAGATCAACTGCTAGATACACAAGTGACTAGAAAGCAAAAATTACTTTGTCAGAGTACCACCAATTCAATCATGCCTTAGGGAACAGATCCTTGAAATTACAATTTCACATGTCTTTTTTGAGGAATTACTCAGTGCCTAGTTCTTGAGGTCCTTCTTTGTGCTCTTACAGCACTTGGCACACGCACGTCTCTGTACATCATTGTATAGTATGCATGTATATTTTTTCTGTTTCCATTTATCCTGACAAACGGGGAGCTTCCTGAGGGTGCACCTGCATTTTATCCATCTTTTTAATAGTCATTGTTCCCAATGACATATAATAGGCCTCAGTAGATAGATTGTGGATGAATAGTTCTGTGAGGTAGACAAACAAGCTCTTAGACAGTACCAACCCGATTACAAGGAGGTTGTCATATATTTATTTACGTGGAAGAAGCAGAGTGGAATTAATCCAGAGTATTACTGACCATATTACACTTTTGGTTTCACAGACTCAATAAAGCCTGCTCAATAGTTCTATTTGGGCCACCCAATAAACACACATTTGTGCTTATTGAGAAACATAGGTAGCATATGAAGAAAAACCGTAGATGCTTAATTAATCTTTCTTACAAACTTCACATATTTTGTGCTCATGTATTTGTGCCAATAAGATCCCACATGTGTATTTTGATTTTTCCTTAAATAAAATTTCCAAATTCTTAAAAAAAAAAAAAAAGCTTAGCTTAACCCACTATGTTCAGATGAAAGGAGTAGAAAATAGAGTGGGCCAGCTTTATCTAACTTTCCAAATTGAATAAAATGAAAATCAAATAAACAGATGATGAAAGCATCATATGTCTGATTCACTGGACTTCCCTGTTGGTCAAGCCACTCAGGTAATTCAGTTGGGCAGGCTTAAATTCCTTGTACATTCCTGTGTCTTGCAAGCTCAGGCAGAATGGCCTGCCATCCACTGGACGGCCCAGCAAAGATAGCCACACAAACCGTAAAACAAAGGAATGCTGAGTCAAACGATCATTGGCATTCCAGGCTTAGGTATCTGAGCCATGAAACACAAGTAGTTATAAAGAGATCACGTGGCCCTGGATATGGCGACGGCACTGTAGACCATTTCCCCTCACTGAAATGAGGCGATGGAGAGATACCTCAGTGGAAAAAGCAATTAGTGGCAGGGAATGAAGTTCCTTACTTTTCTTTCCTGATTCTCTCCCTCCCAATCCTTTCAAGTCTCCCTTGGGTCCAATTTGGGAATTCTCGCAAAGGCTGAAGTCCAGCAGTTTAACAGCTATTAAACACGGTCATAAAGTGAAGACACCACCCGCGAGCTGCTCTTGGCAGCCGCCGAGGAATACGGCAAACAGCACAACTCTTTTACTGAAAGGAAATAATGGCACAGATGAAGGGAGGGGGTGTGGATAAACCAGATTGGGCCTTGGAGATGACAACCCATGGAGCATACTAACCCAGTCTGGTACAGCTATTTATACCTGTGAAGTCTACCATTATGCATTATTAAATTCATGTATTATTGAATCATGAATCCTTGCTCCCTGATAAGAAATGGAGATGATTTCTTAGTTTAAATGAAAGCCCTGCCTCCTTATTTAAATAAAAATGCATTACTGGCGGCCTAGCATGCTAATCAGAAAGCTGCATTAAGCAGGTAGGATGATACGAATTAAAAAATAATGAAACAAGACTTTTCAGCCAGACATTGTCCCCTCGCCTGCTTTTCATGACAGCGGATTTCCTACTTGGAGTTGATAAGACAACGGCAAATGAAGATAACAGCATGAGGGGGAAATCATTCACTCTAATGGGCTCCACCTGTGCAGACTTCGGCTCATTTACATGGCTGCAGAAAAATTAGAAATCATGCAGCAATTAGTCTGTTCTAGATTATGGAGTGTGTCAACTGATACCACTCAGGAGAGCACTAGTGCCAAAATGGTTTCAGAAGATAAATCTACTCTCCTGTACAAACAGTTTTAATTACCTGGAAAACGCCATCACCTATTGAGAAATCTCCATTGTGAACCTGGGCTGCTCTCCTGCTATTGAAATCAGATGTTGGGAAATTCCAATGTTCATGTAATTGACTCATATCCTATTTGATGACTTGTTGAAACTGAAATTGGGTCTTTTGGTCGAATCCCCAATTGTGCATTGAAAACCCTTTTAATGTCTCCTTCAGAGTTGGTCAGGGAAGTGCAGGGGGCAGGGGGTGTGTTACAATTTTTTTTTAATGTTTCTGTTTACTGGTGCCCTTTGCTTCTTGACCTTTAGCTCTCATAAGTCTATACTAATCCGATAATTTATTATAAAATCATTTCAAATATGAAGCTGAAATCAACGGATCAGGCAACTGAATAACTTATGAATAAAATATTAGGACCATTAAGGTTTTTGGATTCTTACTCATGACAGTAGGATAAAATTTTTCTATTCATTTTGACCTTGAAGTATATTTATACCTTTATTAGAGCCATGAAAGTATCTGGAGAAATAATATTCATGAATATCTAGCTTTTGCATTTATAAGTGATCATTTAAAGCAGTGGTTTTCAACTTTCCTAATGCCACGACCCTTTAATACAGTTCCTCATGTTGTGGTGACCCCCATGAAATTATTTTCATTGCTACTCCATAACTGTAATTTTGCTACTGTTATGAATCGTAATGTAAATATCTGATATGTGTTTTCCGATGGTCTTAGGTGACCCCTGTGAAAGCTCACTTCACTGGCTGCACAGATTTTCTGAATCCTTTGACTTATTCCAAAGGCAATTTCCTTCCATCTCAACACCTACATGCACATACGTATGCACACAGCCACACACGAACACAGACAAATACATGTACACACACAACCCCAGCCACAGCAGGTCCATCAATGTTCTGATGTGAGCAACTGAACACAGAAAATGTTTTGACTAACAATTTTCTCATTTTTTTTTCAAGGCTGGTACTTAGTAACCATTCTAGATGCCTAGGAGAGAAATGAGTTCATTACCCACCAGGTATACCTTAAGGCACTAGGTAGGCTGAGCGGATGTCCCACTTCAAATAGGACAGAAAACAACAGTCCTGTCCTGTTTCAAATGGTATGTACGGTCAGCCAGTCTCACTGGGCTAAATTCAAGGTGTCAGTAGGCTGACCATGTGTACCATTTGGAAAGAGACAGTACTATTGTTCCCTGTCCCATTTAGAATGGGACATCTGGTCAGCCTAGTACTAGGGCATAATTCTCTTCTAGAACCAGAATATTATGGCACTTCAGCAATATTTTTAGGATAGTCTATATTTTTCTGGAAATATTTTTCTGGAAATACCTTTCTTACTTTACTTCACCTTCCCTGAAAGAGAATGTAAAATGTCATATGATATCAAATCAAAGAATGATGAACCTTTTGATCTGCAAGGGATCTTTGGGACAGAGTAGTTTCTTGTCCTTGTTTTACAGGTGAGGACAGTAAGACAAAGAGGGATGACCCAAGTTGCTGTGGGTGACACACTGAATCAAGAATAGAACAGGATTGTAGCCCAGGTCTTTGGACGCAAGAATGGAGTTTTTTCTGCTACATCCCTGTGCTCTCTGGGGGCTGGAGCGCAAATTCTCTGCTCTGCTCTCACCCAGGGTCCTTCACGGGAGAGGAAGGCCAGGCCCCATTCAAAAGAATCCTAGCCACAGACTATGAGTTCAGCACCTCAGAATGGTAGGTCACTCAGGATCTTGAGACTTGGAGAGACACTGACAGCTCAGACACTGAGAACAAGCAAGCCAGAAAGTCCTCAAGGGAACTGTGAGGTCCTAGGAGAGTGAGAAACTGGGTGAAAGGCAAGTGAGTGGGTATATTGTGAGCTGCAGTCCCTAAAGGGCATGAACGTGTGAACTTGTCTTTGAGGTGAGGAGCTCCTTCCACAGTGCTAGCATGTCAGCAGTCGTGCTGTCTGCAGAAAGCGATGATAAACAGAGTTCTAGTTGGAGAGTGTGAGAGGCATGGGGTGGGGGAGTCTGAGTTCAGGTTGAGGACCCCAACTAGCCTCTTCCATACACAGGACTCTCCTCACAGCCAAAGGGGCAAGTCACCATTAAAAAGCAGCAGCAGCAAAACAGCTAAATCTGATGCTTCTTGGTGCACCTATTTGGTGGAATGTGAAATATTATACAATCGCTAACAATGATGGTGGTTCTTAAAAAAAACTAGAATTGGATTAAGAAATATTTTGAGGTATAAGAGCAATAGAAGAAATAAAAAAACAGTATCTATGGATTTGATTACATAAAATGTAAAATATTCATATGTGAGAAAATGTAACATAATCAAAAGCAAGCTGGAGAAGTGATTTGCCACCAATATAACCGGCACATGTTTTAACAACTTGTTTGGGATGGGAGCAAAAGTACTCCGTGCTTTTGGACTAGGTATCACTAGCTGTATCACTATGCATAATCCCCATGGAGATTTGTTCTTAGCCATTGCTGTTCTTTGCTTTTTAAATCTCCTGAGGTGAGAAACGTGTCCTCCCACAATCTCTCTGAGCCAATGTTGATTACAGTTATTGGATGATCTCCACAGGCTGCAGGGATATTTATAGCACATTTCATAATATCAAAGGGTTTCTCCTTTCACCTGTTAACTTTTATCTTCACTTCCTCAGTCACTTCAGTGTAGGCACTTGTAGTGACCTCAAAATTTGCATTTAACTCTCAGAATGATGCCCTGCTGCAGGCCCAGTGCCAATAATGCTTGCACCCCCATTTTTCAGTCATTATAAATCAAAGGGTTTGCAGACTGCAATAAACGGCAGAGCTGATACAGCAGATAAAGCCACACCTTCACAAATACCCTTGATTCAGTGCACAAGAGTTGGCTGAGGGAGTGCCCAGCATGGTGCCTAGAGCATGCCATCTATTCTGCCACACCAGTTTGCACTGAGAGCACAGTACAGCACTCAAAATATGGGACAAAATTAACATATGGACTGCTAGATGTAAGCCTAAGGAGGCTCAGTCCTTCATCTTCTCTATCTCTGCTCACTCCCTTGGTGATCTCATCCTGAATTATGGCTCTAAATACCAGAAAGTGCTGACTACTGGGAAATGTATGTCTCCAGCCCAGATTTCTACCCTGAACTCCAGACTCATATATCCAACTGCCTGCTTGACATCTCCAGTTAGAAGTCTAAACACATCGCAGACTTTCAGGTCCCAAATGGAACTCCTGATCTTCTTTCTTATACATACACCCCTTTCTCCATCTCAGAAAATGGCAATTCCATTCTCCCAACTGCTCAGTCCTCTCTTTTTCTTATCACCACCTCTATTTAAGCAGGAAATCCTGTTGGCTATTATCTTCAAAATATATCCCCAATCTGATCCCTTCTCACCACTTACACTATGTAACTCCCCTGGTCCAAGCTGCCAGCATGAATCACTTCAATGACTGCAGTGGTCTCCCACTGGCCTCCCTGACTTTGCCTTTCACATCTACAGTCCATGCTTATCTTAGCAGCCAGAATCTGCCATGTCAGACTTTAACAAAGGCTTCCCCTGTCTCTCAGAGGAAAAGTTCAGATTCTCACAATGGCCAGACCTTACTGGTCCACCTCTTCGACATGATCTTGTAACCTCTGTCTAACTCTGCTCAAACTCTACTAGGCTCCTTGAATGTGTGTGTGTGGGTGGGGGGGGGGGGGGGGGGGGGGGGAGAGAGAGAGAGAGTTTGTTTTGGTTTTTGGATTTGTTTTGTTTTGTTTTGTTTTGTTTTTTTGGTGTAGTTGCTGGGGAATGAACCCGGGGCCTCATACATTGTTTTGTTTTTTAACATGCCAGGCATGCTTCCACCTTGGGATTTTTTTTAAATTAGTTTTTTCCTTTGTTTGGGTCATTCTTTCTCTAGATATCTGTATGACTAACTCTCTTACCTCCCTTAAGCCTTTGCCTAAATGATACCTACTCAGTGAGTTCTTTGCAAACCACACTATTTAAAATTGTGACTATCATCCTGATATTCCCTATTTTTTTTATTTTTCCCCACAGTACTTATTCAATAGAAAATAGTAATTTTACTTATTTACTATCAGCTTCTCTGATCTAAAATATAAGTATAATGAAGGCAGAGATATTTGTCTCAATTTTCCATTGCTATTAAATCACTGATTAGAAGAGTGTCTAAAACACTAAAAAAAAAAAACCAAAAAACAAAAAAAAACCCAAAATAGAACAAAAACTGGAGTGAATAAATAAAGGAAGGAGAAAAATGTTTACCTACATATATGTTTATTCACATAAGATTATATGGTCACATAAGGTACATGGTCTTACCCAGTTGTAAACATAGTGGGAAATACAACTTAGCTGTGTGTCCAGGAGGGAGAACAGAATTACATACTGGTCAACATAAGCCATCTTTACAATGTATTATTAGATCATATAAATTGATAAGATAAACATATAGTCCCTGATAGGTACTGAATAGGCAACTTGTTGAAAAGAAAATCTAAAAAGTTAATAAATATATGAAAGAATGTATAACCTCAGTATTACAAATAGAGTGCAAATTTAAATAAGATAACATTTTTAGGAAGTTCTTTTCTAGTTTGCTGAGAGTTTTTTAATGAATAGTAGTTAAACTGTCAATTTTTTCTTTATTTTCCATATTACATGGGTTTTTTCTCCTTTAGTTTGTTAATATTGTTAATTGGTTGATTTTTGAATGTTAAAACAGCTTTGCATTCCTAGGAGAATGTACACTTGATTATCTTTTTTTGTATATTTGCTAATGCTTTTTAGAAAGTATTTGTGTCCGTGGTAGTGAGAGATACTGGTCTATGATTTTCTTTGATTTTAGTGTCTTTATCAGGTTTTGGTATTAGGGAAATTGAGAAGTACTCCCTCCTCACCTATTTTCACAAAGAGGTTATGTATGTTTGGTATTATTTCTTCCTTGAATGTCTGCTAGAATTCATCAGTGAAATCATCCAAACTTTGAGTTTTCTTTGAGGCAATTTTTAATAAAGAATTTAACTTATCACATAGATATAGAGTTATTCAGTTTTTTCATTTCTCATATAAGTTTTGGTACATTGTGTTTGTATTTTCAAGGAATTTTTCAACTTCATCTAAATTCTAGATTTATTAGCATAAAGTTGTTCATAATATTCCCATATTATCCTTTTAAGGTAAAATACCATGTTAAAACTCTGTTAGTGAATATACAATGGGACATACTTTTTAAAATGTACTATTTTTAGAATAGTTTTAGATTTACAGAAAATGTGAACAGAAGGTACAGAGATTGCCCCCAGTACGCATAGGCCCCCCTCACTACCAACACCCTCACCAGAGTGGTACATTTGTTACAATTAATGAACCTACACCAACACATCATTGTCACCCAAAGTCCATCATTTACATTATGGTTCACTCTTGGTGTTGTACATTCTATGGGATTGGAGAAATGTATAATGACATGTGTCTACCATTATAATATCATATAGAACAGTTTTACTGCCCTAAAAATCCTGCAGGCGCCACCTGTTCATCCCTCCTTCCTCACCTAATCCCTGGCAATGACCGATATTTTTACTACTGCCGTAATCTTGTCGTTTCCAGAATGCCGTACGGTTGGAATTATACAGTATGTAGCCTTTTTAGATGGTTTCTTTCACTTAGTAATATGCACTTAAATCTCCTCTGGGCCTTTTCGTGGCTTAATAACTCATTCCTATGTTGAATAACATTCCACTGTCTGGAGGCACCACAGTGCTATTTATTCAATCACCTACTATCTCCTACTAAAAGACATCTTGGTTGCTTCTAAGTTTGGGCAATTTTTGAATTAAGCTGCTATAAACATCCATGTGCAAGTTTCTGTATGGACATAAGTTTTCATCTCTCATGCGTAAGTGCCAAGGAGTGTGACTGCTGGATTGCATGGTATGAGTATGTTTAGTTTTGTCAGAAACCACCAAAATGTCCTTTAAAGCAATTGCACCATTTTGCATTCCCACCAGCAATGACTGAGAGTTCCTGTTGCTCCATATCCTCAGCAGGATGTTGTGTTACTAGCGTTCTAGATTTTGGGCATTCTAATAAGTGTGTAGTGATCTCATTGTTGTGGGACTTAAGGTTTTTATATACAGCAAGTGGGAGAGTAAATTTGAGTAACTATGGAAAGATGCATGCAAAATTTTTAAGACAAAAAAGTACTATTTATCAAACAGTGTACTGTATGATTAAATTCCTACAAATTTACATATATTTACACATTTGGTATACACACATTCGATGTGTATATGATGTGAGGTGTATATGAGATTGTTTCATGCTTTCTCATCTCTCCTCAAATAACTAACACCTTTCTTCTCTCTCTACTCCCAGCTGATGAACTTATTTTTTCATTCTCTGAG
Source organism: Lyroderma lyra (assembly GCA_004026885.1). Lineage (NCBI taxonomy): Eukaryota > Metazoa > Chordata > Mammalia > Chiroptera > Megadermatidae > Lyroderma > Lyroderma lyra. The sequence continues at coordinate 360,048 of PVJL010000685.1, forward strand.
ACCACATAGAAGTAATTGGAAAAGAACTATCTGATCATCCCACCACAA